>JAVJGG010000053.1:19807885-19823244 GCA_035590195.1 Aviceda cuculoides | reverse complement strand
GAAACGGCGGCAACGGAGCCGCGGCATCCGCCCGGGTGGGACCCACGGCCCCCGCCGGCCCTCCCCGCCAGACCCTCTCCACCCTCGCCGGGCCGTATCTGCGCCGCAAATGAGTTCGGCAATCCGGTATTTACCGTGTGTGTTTCCCCCAATTATTTGCCCCCTGAGCACAGGGAGAGGAATTACAACTGACTGGGAGCCAGGAGATTGATGAGGCTCTGACTAACCCAGTGATTTTAATGCGGTCTCCTTTGACGTGCTGCCCACGCCACCGACCGCTCCTCGGGGACGCGGCCTCGCTGCCCCCCCCGGCACCGAGCGGGCTCCCCGGGGGTGCAGCACTGCCCGCGTCCCGCACGTGCCCCAGCAGCTCCCCTCCAGACAGGGACCCCGTCCCGGCGCGAGGAGCCTGCTGCTCTCCACCGGCAAACCGCGCCATTCCCTCCGGCTGGAATCGGGGCCGAGCGCCGCGGGGAGCACGGGTCCCTTCCCTGCCAGCACGACGGGAGGGGGCCGTGCGAGCCTGCCTGCTGCGGGGAGGAGATCGGTGGTTTTTAAACACGTGTTCGTAGTGCCCTGTTGCAAAAACTCCCCGACATATCCCCAGGGAAGTGATTTATGGATTTGAAAAGAGCATGCCACCTCGCCTTCGTGTGCATTTGTTCTGTCGGTGCCCTGCCTGGTGCCCCTCATCTGCAGAGTAACTTGGGAAAACCCAGGGAAAGACACAAACTATTAAGATCGCTCTCCTGAAGTTCTCTCTCTGAGGTGGTTTTGATGATGGCAGGTTCCATCAGTCTGTTGGAATATAGGAAACTTCAAAGTTTTGGCCCTGCCAGCGACTGACAGGCTGGGTACCTTCCTGCTGGGAGGACACTGCGCGGCCGGGCAGGGCTGCGTGCCGGGGGGATCGAGCCCCCGGCTCGGTCCGGAGGAGCGCAAGTGCATGAGGGGCCTCCAAAACCAGCATCAAGAGCCGCGCCTGCGCCGACCACATGAAAGCCTTCTCTTTAAGGGTTTTCTCCTTGGTTGTTTTGAATCTCTTTTCTCCATTGCTCTTTTTAAACTTGTTTTTAATTTGTTATTCTCTTTGTGGGCCTCCTTTATTTTTATACTACTTTACCAAAAGCGCCTGGATTTTATTCCCATCCCAGCCTTATTAGCATTTTGGTCTTTGATCTCTTTTTAAAAGGATTTACACCAGTTTTATTATTCAGTTTTCCAAAGTGTATTTTCACATAATCTACAGAAATGGCTGAGACAAGAAAACGTTACAGAACGTTAGAGAGCTGTTGCCCGCAAGGCTGATTAACCGGGGCAGGGGAAGGTGTTGTGGCGAGGACCTGCACAAGGCACCTTTCGCTCTCCCCGGGGGGCCTTTACGGCAACGCCGGTGCACGGCGAGGGGCACGCCGGGGACGGCCGCCCGCCTGCCCAAGCAGGCAGGGCCTGTGCCGGGGAGGCGTCGCCCTGGGACCGCGGCCCTCCGCGTTGACGCTCCCGAGCACCCCACACGCCGCCCCCTCTCCCCGCAGCACCCTCGGAGCCAGGCATCTCCCGCTACCTCCCCGCCCCAGGACCAGATTTGGAGCGGGGCTGCCCGGCGTCCTCCACCCAAGGAGCACACCGCCCTCCACACTGCGCAACCTTTAGCAGCTCTTTGCTAGGAATCACTTTCTAATGAGCACAACAAAGTGATAACAATTAATGAGGAAGCAAAGCATTTATTTCTGAGCCCTAATTAACATTATCCCAAGCATTCTCTCAATGCTCTTTTGATGTCATAAAGCATGCTGGAACTATAAATGAGCTGTTCTCCCATTAACACTGCCATGCCCCCATCCCCTCCCTCTGTTACCCAGACATTAACCAAACCACTACATTCACGGAAGTTAAAGGCCGCATCTTTATTCACAACAAAACAAGATAAACAATCTGCAGGTGGATTGTGCTGTAATGTCCCAGCATGGAAAAGGATTAAAATACTGATGCCACAGCACTCGGCTGGGGCACGTGGTGCAGACACGCTCGCGGGCTCTTGCACCAGGTGGTGGGGTCATCCAGCCTCTGCAAGCTTGCACGCAGAAGTGTGTCTCCACCATCTGACGTTCACTTGAAGCCTGTTTTTGAACGGAAAAATAGTTCTAGCCTCTTCCCAAGCCAAACCATTGCTGTGAGGAGGCTAAGGTGCAGTTCTCCTTCCCTAACTCAGAACTCCACTGAGTTCCTGCCACACGGAAACCCCCCTTCGTGTCCAACGCACCCGCCTCCTCAGACACAGCCGTCGCTCCCGGTCCTGGTTGCTCTCTGCCTGCCCTGCAGGAGCCCGCGCGGGTCGGGGCACGCGCCGCGGCGCAGCGGTTCTGGGGCTTAGTGAATCTGCGGTGTGATGCCTCTCCTGCCCCTCCTGCGGAGTGCTGTACGCTGTGTCCTACAGACTACGAAATACACTCCCGTGGTTACCTCTGGGATGCAAGCAGGATCCCAACGGCCTCCCGGATCCTTTGTTTTGAGGCTTTTGTGTTATGCTGGCACTGGAACAACACTGGGCTCTGAGGACGAGCCCTGCAGCCTGGGTGCAGGAAGGGCTGAAGTCCTGCGTTACGTAGCAAAGTGCCTCAGCAGCACCCGAGTTAACGTCCCTGCTTTCATGGGTCTGCAGCGGTGAAATTGCACGTTCCTCTCGGAATATGATATGGAGATGCACAGTTTCCTGCCTTACATAATTCAAATCCATATCTGTTCCAGCACAAGTTGCATTCGCCCTGCAAAAAGAAAACCTGCAGGTACATGCCAGGCTGTTACACGGAGATCAAGTCACTGCCAAGACCGATTGTGTTCAAATACAGTATCTCCCAAGTATTTATCTGTTTTATGTGACTTATCAGGTGCCAGTGAAACCTCTGTTCTTGACGGGGTAATGCAGGCTTGAAGGCAAAAGAAACCCTCTGGCTTATACCACATCCGTTACTAATCCACCGAGACGCATCACATCAATAATAATGCTGGAAAGGAAAGGAGCTGTCTCGGCAGCCCCTTCCTCTGCACACACAAGCTCAAGCTGCTGAGCTCCAGGTACTCTCAGAGCAGGAACTGGCGGATAAAACTTCACTCCGGGTGGGAAGAGGTCCATCCCATATGACATGGGAGCCTGTGCTCAGCAGAAGGGAGCCGATGGGGAGGGAAGTCAATCCGCTTGGACTCCCGGCTGCTTTTACAAACCACCCTCCAACAGTGCTTTTACATGAGAGCTGCCGCTTTGGCTGTTCCCCCAGCGCACCTTCGCAAGGAGCCGTGCTGCAGCAGCAAAGTGCCTCTTCCTCATTATTTGGCTTAAGACTGGCATAATATCAGCATTTTAATGTGCCTCGTCCCAGGAGGGAGACGTGGGACAAGCGGTACCTGCTGCTGTGCAAACCAGCATCACCAGCCTGACTGGGAGCGTCAGGCAGCCGTGCGGTCCGGGGCTCAGCGCCACGCCGGCCGGGGACAAGCCAAGGCCCTCGGCCCACGACGGCGTCCCCCAGCCGCTGCCCGCAGCCCTCCCTTCCCGTGCCAAACCCCCGGGGAGCCCCGCATGCTGCTGGCACCCCTAAAACCTCACCGCCTGCGGAACGCAGGGCACCAGCACTCAGGCATTTAGGAAAATGTTTTAATTTTGCAGAGGTTGAGCGGGCAGGAGAAAACTGGTGATAACGCCTGTGCAAGGAGAGCTCATCTGAGCGCGTGAGAGGAGCTGCCCCGTGTCCCCGGACACCTGGAAAGCAGGGGACGCCCGAGAGCTCCCCATGCCAAAACGACACCCTGCTCAAACCGTTTATCATTAACTCCCATTTAAAAGAAGAAGGAAGCTGTGCAAACCATTAGGAAGATAATTGGTATCTCCTCTGTATTTCAATAAAAGCAAGGGACAAAATACCATGTATGTGAAATAACTACTTTAGGATAACAGCACCCGTCACCTTGACAACTCGGTCAGAGGTCTCGGCGCGGCGATGCCTGCTCAGTGAGGTGTGAGAAATAGAGGACGCCGGGGACAGGGGGAAGATACTTGTCTGACCAGCGGAGATGTGAGGACCACAACAGGCTGTTAGCTACGGGATTTCTAAACAGAAAGCAGCTTTCACGAGGAAACGTTAGAAAAATAACCCCTGCAGAGCCGGCGGAGCAGCGGTGTGAGCAGTCCTGGCTGAGCGCCCCGGTGCCGGCGCCGGCTTGGCCGGGACACGCGGTCGCGGGAGAGCCCACAGCCTCCGCCGGCAGAGAAACGGGGTCTCGAGCGGCACAGGGTGCCGGCATCTGAGATGGGGGTTCAGCCCGTCCTGGGGCTGCGGGTTCCCCCCCGCTGTCCTGTGCAGCGACCGCAGCAAGTGCACGAAGCGCCTCTTTCCCTGGCCAGTGCCCCGCCGGGGCCGGGAGCAGCCGCGGAGCTGGGGCTCAGCCGGGGCTGGCGGGCGCGGGGGCTGGCGATGGGGATGGGGGAGGCGCGGGTGCCTGTGCGGGGTGCGCGCATCGCAGGGACGCGGCTCCACCAAACACGCTCCCAAACGCACCAACACGTAAAACAACATAATATTGCAAACAAAAGGTGACAGCGTAACATACTAATATGAACAGACGTGAAATCGATGGGAATTTCTATTTAGGTAGGAAATCAATAGGAATTTCAAGGTAGGAAAAAAGGAAATTACTTACCTTTAATTTGAGCTCTCTTCAAGTCTGGTTCTCCACAGATCGGCGGCGGGAGCTCGTGGGGCTCACGCGGGGCTGGGGCGGCGGGAGTGCTGCGTGGGCTGATGGCGGTGGCACCTCCCCGGCCGCACCGGGGCCGCGCACCCACTGCCCCACCGAGGTCCCTGCCCTGCTCCACGCTGGTGGAGATGGGCCCATGGCCCGAACCGTCCCGTCGGTCCTTGGCTTCTCTGCCTGATGCGCGGGCACCACGGTCATAGGAGTCATAGAATCATTTAGGTTGGAAAAGACCTTCAAGATCATCAAGTCCAACCATCAGGTCAGGCAACGTCAAGCCGTGTGGCTGCAGAGGGGAGAGGGGTGTTGCACGAACACCTCGGGCACGGCAGGGTTGCAAAGGCAGCACCTACAGCGACGCGGGCAAGGCGGCCCGAGGTTGTGCAGGGCAGTTCTGAGCTTCAATTTCTAGTGTCCTAATCCAGCAACGACAGCACTTCAACGGCAGCATTTGCAAAACAGGCCATTCTTGGGAAGAAAAAAGTCAATGCAAGGCAACTGGGATATGGTAGTTCAGCCCTTATCCTGCAAGACAATCATGCAAATGGGCTCACTGGTCCATGCAGAGCCCTTCTGATTTCAGCATGCCTTGGCTGAGGCTCCAAGCTCTGGCTGTGTGACGCTCTCAGAAAGATGAGGGCCTCAGTTTGAGACCCTTTGAATTGAAAGATGTTATGAAAGTGAGAGATTATCATTATTTTGTTAAAAGGAGAGCTAGCTGCATCTCAAACTCTGCCCCTTCAGTGACTGAAAATTAAAAGACTTCTAGAAGTAAGTATTAGTATTCCACAGAGGATCTTGAAATCACCTCCTGATGTGGTTGAAGGTGGAAACAATTTTAAGCCATTGTTTCCAGATATATTTGCATGCAGCAGCAAAGCCTGGTGTACCAGCATTTTGCATTTCACTCATTCATGAGTGCTAAAATGGTCTGCTGCATTTTAATTTAAACATAATAGGAGGAATGTATGAGCTTTGGTAAAAAGTGGGCAAGATTGCCTTTGCCAAGTGAATGCAGAGCCTAAAATGCAGATGTATCTCTGGCTGTAGAAACAGAAGGCAGGATGCTGGATCTCCCTGACTCTGTGGCTTTGGCTGCCATAAGTTCTTTCATGGCGTCCAAAGGTGCATTTCTTTTCTTCCCAGTTTGTGTCAGCCTCCCCACAGCCAAGCAATGCCTCCCTTGGCAGCCCACCTCACCGAAGTCAGAGCAGAATAAGGGCAAAGTCCATCTGGCCCTGGATATTATTCCCGGTTTGTGTTTCCACTTTTCTGCAGTCATGGGCTGCTTGAAGGCACATTAACCCCAGGTATAAAGATGTTGATTGGTATAATCAACAAGGGGAGATATTTTCAACAGAATATGAACAAAAAATAAAAAATAACCATGTACAAAGGATTTTCTTGGCAGTTCTCTTGGTCCTTTTGCCAAAGGTCCATATGATGCTCTCTCCCACCAAGGAGGTGTTAGAGACCTCCTAAGGGGATGGTATCTGGCAAAGTGCTTTAAAAAAAAAGGAGTAGTCAAGTGCAGGTTTGCAGTGCAGCCTGGCAGTTGTCCCAGCTTGGACCTCTGTTAGACTGAAAACCAACAACAAATCAGCTCCACTTGCCGAGGACACTAAATTGAGGTGAGCGCCGAATGAGCTAGCAACAGCAACAACAAAAATCCAAAGGATTTTATCATCTTTGTAGCAGAAGGGACATATGGTAAATAAAATTTAATGCTGCCAAATGGGGAGAGAAGCACAATGACCTAAGAACCATAAAGCAGAGAGCAGCATGAATGGAAGTGAACTGGTACAAGAGGGAGGATACTGAAGATAAGGAAACAACTGAAATCATTACAAAAGCATCAAACGCATCCATGGATATTTACTGTGGTTGCAAAATAGCCACAGCCCTGGCAGAGCCGCCTGCATTGCTGGTCCAGTGCCACATGGAGATTTGCTCCTGCAGGCACTTATTGTTCCTGTCCCTTTGTTTCTCTCCCCCGTATGGATCTCAGGAGCTCCCTTCATTCCTGACTCCCCTCCCCTGGGACTGGAAGAGCTGACCCGACATGTCATCTCCTCCATTATAACGAGTCGGAGCTGAACGGCTCTCCCTGGGACAGAGTCCCCTGTACCAAGGGTAGGACTTTCCCTGGATTTCATTGCCTGGTTTTAGTCTGGACTTTCCAGTCCTCTCTTCTGGCTCCTTAACTCGACCCAGTCTTTAACTCCCTCACTTTTCTGGGGCAGGAGGGCCATGTCCTCAGCCTAAATTGTGCTGGGGTTCAGAGACAGGCACGAGGCTTATGGACTTCTTTCACCTTTAATGAATAACACCTTTTTTTTTTTCCCCGCCATGGAAATTGCAGCCACCTTCACATTTCCCTGCAACACCATGCTTGTCCCTAATTAAGCTCTATTAATACTAATGAACAGGCTCACCATAGCCCATCACTTTAGTTCTTAATCTAATGCCATGTTGTGACACTTGTTCAATGATGATTTCAGCCCATGAATCAAATCACTATGGTTCAGCCCATATGCCCAACTCCCTTCTCACGAGGGACCAGAGAGCAGCCTAGTCCAGGAAACAGTAAAACTGGTTAAGGAGCTTTTAATTAAATAAAAAGTGAAACATGAGGCCCTGTTGTCCCAGTGCTAAGCTGCAGCTGTGGGAAGGGGCTGGGGCAGAGGTCCTGCATCTCTGTCCTCCAGCCCGAGCAGACCAAGTCCCGCTGGCACGACCCGGACCTGAAAGCTTGCACACGGGTGTGCAACCGGGGGGTCTGGGGGAGCATGTTAAAGGAAAAGGGGCACAGAAAAGAAGCAAAGAGTGACACTGTGAGGGAAGATATCGTTAATGAGGAAGCCCCAACAGTCCCTTCTTTCTTTTTTTCCCCCTCCACAGCCCAGAGATGAACCTGATCCCTTTATTCTAGGAGGAGAAGTCACTGCCGCACTCTGAGTACTGGCTCCTGGGCAGAATGTTTTGTGTAAGATTTGTAAACTCTGAAAAATATTTCCCCTTCAATCCCAAAGGTTTCATGGAAACAAAAATGTCTTCTCTTCCTGATGTGTTCTCATTGCTTGTCACTTAGTTTTGTAGGGTGATGCATGATTTAATTCTCTCCATACCTGAAGACAATTTGCAAACTTTCTGCTTTCCTCGGGTACCGGTTTCCCCTGTTGCAACGGGCCATAAAGCATTGTGTCTGTGCTGGATGCCGGACCATAACCTCTGTTTCTCTTCTCTCTTTGATGCTGCTGAATTATTCAGGTGGGAGAATCCGCTGAACTCCAAAGGCTCAAATAAGAAACATAAAAGTTAGAAACTCCTAGGTTTTAAGAAGTACTGGGAGTGAAAAAAATATTTCAGCCAGGTTGATATATGTTTAAAATGCCTAAATATACTGCTGCACTGATCGATTTGAATTGTGTTGTCATGCTGGTTGGCAGAAAGAGATGAGATTTTTCAATATGTTAAAGTGTAAATGTTGTTAAAAACACAGTATTAGAAGATTAAGATTCTGACCCTTTACGTTCCAATGATCGTAAAAATAAGACTTCCAGCCCATTAAAGAACAGCTTGCCGAGGCATTACACTGAATCACTCCACCACGAGGATGTTATAACCCTGTTCGAGCTTATTCATAGGCATCTGCTTATGTGGCATCTACATCAAACTGTGAATGCAAATGTAAGTCTGAGGGCTTGGATGTGCTTTAATAAACCCTGCCAGGTTCCCCCTCCTCACCTCCGAGCTCCAGGAGAGAAAGCGGCTCCCGCAGCCGTAGGACATCTGCAGACTCTGTGGCCACGCAGCTACGCCCCGTCACAGTGCCTGTCCCAGACCTTCCCACCACAGCTTTTTCGCTCTTTCTTCATTCATCTTAAATTAACCTTGCTGTGTATTGGCTGCAGGGAGCATTCAAAATCTGGACAACTCAACGGAGAAAGCGCCATTGATTAAAGTTAATTAGGCCTTACATTTTAGAAGACCATAAGACGAGTAGCTGCTCTGCTGCGCCTACGGAGCTGTGGCCCCTCACGCAGTCAGCGTGCGCAGCGTGGGGACCGCTGGGTCGCCTCGGGCACCGAGTCAGGCAAACGCTTATCTCCCTCCAGAAATTTAGATCGTCGGGCTGAGCCGTGCCGCCCTCCCTCCCCAGGGGGGGCTGCCGGGTGTGGAAGAGACACCCGCCACCCCAAAGACCTTCCCAGTGCCGGGGACCGGCTTGTCCCCTCCCCAGCCGAGCGCGTTGCGGGCTGCAGCTGCAGGCTGGTCCCGGCTCTGGGCGCTGGGCTCATCTCACGCCAGGGAGACCTGGAGACGCGCGGCCTCTGATCCCTCCAGCAGTGACAATTACCTAATCTAACGGGAAGGATCCGAGCACTGGAACTTTTCAGAGAGATTTAATGTTTTATGACAGACCAAAATTATGTAATGAAAAAGTCTGATTTCGTGTGTGGGAAGTTACTTAGAAATAAAACCTGTGCTGGTGCCTGGGGAGGCTGAGGCAGAGAGAGGAGGACCGGAGCCGCTCTCCCAGCCAGACCTTCCTCCCAGCCCTCCCGATGGGACAGCGCTTCTCACCCATCCCACCATCACCATCTCCAGGACGCGGCCCGGGTAGTGGCATTGCAGGGGACAGCGGGGATGGTGGGACAGCTCTCCAGCCAGGCTGAACCCCCAGCGCCCTCCTTAAGGACAGCCGGCGTTCGCCACAGAAACATGCAGATTCTGGCTCTTATTTGAGGCAGGTTTGAAATAGCAGTGAAGGTTATTGAAAACATAACCAAAGCTCCTCCTTATTTCATTAAATACAAATGTGAGTGGGGTCATCAGTTTTTATAGGGGCTCGTAAAGCATCCCTCTTGTTCAAATAGGCTATCAAATCACCCAAGGCTTCTCTCCGTGAGGAGTGCAATAAAACCAGAGTTTCTTCTTTAAGAAACTCATCTCAACATCATAATAAAATAACCTTAAATAATACAGTATGGAACAGTTTTTCAATAACATAATTATAGGCTTCCATTTTTTTCCTGGCAGGTCATTTCTTGGTATCTGTTTTGGATGCCATATTGCAGAGGGAGGGGGTAGGGAGGATTTCGAAGCATGTCCTCAGGTCACAGCAGATCACCTTGCCTCTCCTCTGTGCGGCGCAGGGACGGAGAGGCCCAGGAAAGCCGGGCGGGCTGCTGCCCGGCCCCCCAGCAGAGCCGTAGCCTGCAGAGACGGGACAGCAGAAGCCAAGGCCAGCGCTGCGCTTGCCAGGCTCCCCCCGGCCGCGGACCACGTTTCGCAGCATCGCAAGCCCTGGGGCGCAGCCTCCTCTGAGCAAGCTGGCTAGCATGGCGGCGGTCAAGATTTTAGATGATCTCGTGTCTGTGGAGGACGAAGGAGGAGGAACACCCATTGATGGTGCAAACGTGGACAGGGCGGCAGGGCCTGGATCATCCAAAGCCTTTACAGTCGTCTTCGTCCTCGCTTCCGGGCGATGCGAGGCCCGGGGTCTGCCCCCAGAACTCGGCATTCTCCGTCCTCCACCGCAGGAAAGTGCAATTCCTGCAAGAGCGTGCGCATTTTGCTGACAGATTAAAACATTTAGCGGTGTATCTTTTTTCTGCTTCCTTCTTTTACGTAATTGGTGGCTGACCCGCCTGTGCCATGGTGTGTCATTAGTCCCCCAGGAAACGGATTGCTGGGCAGAGAGTGGGTGGGCTGGCCAAAGGGCAATGCAAATGGTGTTTATGTTTCAGACCTGTCACGTAATGGGATTTTAACCCTGTACTTATTTACCTAAGCTGTATCTCCCCTTTACTTGGAGTAACGGTCTGATTTTTAATGTACAGGTGTCCACGGGGTGTTACTGATTCCACTTGGGAATTCTAGCTTCAATTTTATGGATGGTGTATTATTTTTTTGCATGCTTACATTTGAAGATTTATCCACAAATAATAATTACTAGGTGTTTGCAAAAGCCTCTAAGTCTGAGATACTTCAGGGCTACACACACACAAAAATCAACACACACGAAAAAATCAAACCAGGGTGATGTAATTTTAAAGCCATCTCCTACATAAAAGTCACATGCCTGAGCATACCTAAACACACGCACTGTCCCACACACTGTACATTCATGTAAAAAATCAATCCATGTACATCATCTGCACATGTTTGCAGATAATAAAAAGTTGTGTTTAAAAAAAAGAAAGAAAGAAAAGCCTCAAGTGGCAGAGCAGTTAAGGAACTCCTAGGTGTTTTTAATAACATTGATCAGGCC
Organism: Aviceda cuculoides; assembly: GCA_035590195.1. Taxonomy (NCBI): domain Eukaryota; kingdom Metazoa; phylum Chordata; class Aves; order Accipitriformes; family Accipitridae; genus Aviceda; species Aviceda cuculoides. The sequence goes on along the minus strand of JAVJGG010000053.1, from coordinate 19,812,218 downwards.
AAATGAAAAAAGCCAGAGCAGTGGGAGACAGGAGCAGCCAGCAGATGCTGACATTCTATCACAGCAGACACATATTGACTAGCGGTCTGAACAAGTCACTCACTCATCAGCGGCCAGCCTGATTGAGTTGCCTGCAGCCAGTAAATGAGCCTTCCATCCACTGTGGGTCGAAATGAACTGCAATCTTTTCAGACCTCGTTGTTGGCCAAATGAGAGATTTAAAACCCCGGAGGACTCCAAATGAATTTACCAAGGAGCCACAGTGACTAACAAAGCTACAATACATCAGAGCGTGGGGCACTGGGTATTACACTTACTGCTCGGTGATCAGCACTGGGTATTACACTCGCTGCTCGGTGATCAGCCTGCACTGAGCAATGCAGAGGTAACCAGATTAACCAATGCGAGGTGTGTAAACCTTTTATGGTTTCTTTAAGGATTTAAGATTTTGATGAGAAAACACTGCAAGTTTCCCAGGGGAAATTTGCTGTTATTGATTTAATGTTTGCTTGCATGCTACCTGTCAATTTTCCAAGAGCTTCAGCAACAAAATTCTTATTTGATATTTGACAGATCTCTTGCTAGTTTGCATGAGCAGAGCAGTGGTGTGCAGACAGCAAAAAGGAAAGAGAGGCAAAGGTGCCTCCTACATACACCCTTTTAACCAAGACATAATCTCAGGCTAAAACTAATTCCAGGACCAGCTACAAGCTCCAAACTCTTCGGAGGATGGCTAGGGACAAATCAGACCAGCTGGATTGTCAGTCAAATGAGGAAGTTTCAATCTTGTTTAGCATCTGGTTTGATTAAGCATCCCGCATTCATGCAAATGCAGGTACATGCTGACACACTACATGGTCATGATGGAAGAGGGATTTCATTTACTCTTTCTCCTGACTTAGACCCAGGTTAGAAATTTCAGGTTTCTCAGGTCCATTCTGGCATCCTAGAAGCATGTTTGGTGTACGGAAATCAGAAATGTGAGAGGAACACACAACACTGTTGGTCTGAACCAAAGTTGTCAGAGAACCTCCAAAGAGTCAAATGTTGAGGTTGACCTGAATCCAGTGCCAAGACCACAGAGGGCATGAACCAAGAAATTAGTCTTCCCTTCCATGTTCCTTGCGAATATGAGAAGGGATTTCTCAGGGTTTCTCTGCTTTGAAGAACCCAGCATGCCTAGGAGGAAGGCAGAGCACTCTTTTTCCAGCACCTGCCTTCTGGAGATCAGTGCTCTGCTCTCCGGGCAGTGATTATTCCATTGCTAACATTTTCATGATAACAAATTGTTCGCTAGCTGGGGAGACAAATGCAATGCTCTTTCCCTCTTACAGCTAATTCCTCGTCCTGTTCAGGTGCTGACCTGCTGTCTCCCTCGCTCGAGGAAAGCACTGTGTGTAATGATTCAGGCCAAACTCCGCTCCCCACTCTCCCTAGGTGCTCTCTCCTGGTCAGCGCACACCCCCAGCATCACACAGGTCTGTTGTTGGGTTACTTCATTCCAGCTGGATGTAGTAAAATGGTTTGTCATCTTCATTTTTTCGCTGTAGTGTCCAGGAGGAATATGCTCCGAAATGCCTTCAGGAAGAGCCTCTAATCTGGAAGAGTCATTTCTCCCTCTGCCTCTCACAGTACAGGAGCAATGCAGTGGCTGCTGGCTGGAAAATTAGCCCAGGGAACTCTCTCCTCTGTCTGTCTCTCACCTCATTAGACTAGTGAGAAAATGTAATTGTAAGTCTCTGAGGCTTTCTCCTCGCAGGCTGGTGGGAGATTGCGCTTCACAAGGGCTAGCGGAGAGCAAACCCAGCACCCGGGCTGTCAGCGCTACGCTTTAGCCGAGCCTTCCCACCGGAGTGACACATCGTCCCCCGCAGCGCCCGCACGGTCTCCATCCATGAGCAAAGTGCAGGTGGGACCCCCCGCGCCCCACCATGGCTGCCACCCCCTCCCCAGAGCAGCCGTCCCCGTGCCACCTTCTGTCCCTAGGCAGAGACCCGCATCCCGGCGCAGGAGCTGCAGGTGGCGGTGCCTGCTGGGATGGGCACAGCGTCACTCCCGGCTGCGAGAGGAAGGACCTTCTCCAACGGGAGCGTTAGCCATGGGAGGACAAGCGCTGGCTGGAGGAGCGGCAGAAGGAGCCACCTCTGGAGCGGGCTGGCTGTCCCTCTGTGCTGAGAGCCGCCTTGGCCACGAGCCCTCCCGTGCCGCGGGCAGGGGCAGGCGGTGCTGGGCACCACGGCCGGCTGGGGCTGACCCCGCACCGGGCGCGAGTGCCTTCGGGGGCTCTCCGTCTGGGCAGGGGCGGCGTGGGGACGGTCGTGGTCTGCGGTCCTGGAGCCGGCCCTGCGCCGCCCTGGGAAGCAGAGAGGTGCCCGGGTGCAGGGCTCCGCTGGGGGAGAAAGTGGAAAACCACGCGTTGCTCGCGTTGGTCATGGCCGGCTCCTCCACCGCCAGGCGCTCCTGGTGCTGCGATGCTCCTCCCAGCACGGACAGCGCAGGGGTTATAGGGAAATGGAAGTAACTCCGCAATACTGCCGCGTTCCTTAAATCGCAGTCTGCAGCACCAGTCCTGACCTCCTCTGATTGTTACGACTGTATCTTCCTTTTCTGGGCTACTCCACTCTAGATTAATTTCCCTGCATGCTTTACCAACCCCGTGATTGCTAATTGCAAGCACCAAACATTTGCTAGGAAGTAAAGCCACAAGTCCAAATAAAATGGAAAGTCCCCGCACGTGAAAACCAAAATAAAGAGGGATGTTATTTACACAAGACTCCTGACATGCACACGTGTGTGTGTGTGTATTTGGCGAGGTTAACAAAGATTAATACACAGAGGCTGTTTTTGGTGTAGAATGGGAAATGCTGAGGCTGAGTCTACCAACCACTTCAGAAATAACATGTCTGCCTTGTATTTTAAGGCAGGAAGCAACGCCTCAGCTGAAATCACTTAAACAAAAAGATTGCAGTGAGGGGCATAATGCAAGAAAGTAATAAGGTTTAAAACAGGTCAGAGCCCTTTCCCTGCTCCACTGCTCCTGAGTGAGATGCATTATTTAATGGTCTTTGGTCACCGCTGATATACTGTTGATGAAATAGATGATTTTGTTCAAAAGAGCATTAGAGAAGAAATATACAATACTGCATTACATTCCGGCACAGTTCTCTCTCTGGTAAAAGCCGATAGATTGAAGGTTTTTCCTCTTGACAGGAAAGCAAAGCAGTTGAAATGAAAAGTCTTATGAAATGGCAAATACAAATGGTAATAATGCCACCATATTCAAAATTAAATTGTTGTAATTTCAGTTTCTGAGCATGGCAAAGTAATACAATATTCAGCACAGGCTTGGGGAGCAAAACCCTTTGGCAATAACGACACTGCCTCATGAGCTAACCAAACAATCTTTTATAAAAATGTAGAGTCTGATGGGTCTCTCCATCAACCATAAGAGCTGTTGTGTTGTGGATACCCCAGACATGGAGCGTATGGGCTGCAGTACAGCGCTTAACCTAGAGATGTCTCTCCTAAAAGAAAAAAATGCTTTAACTGTCCAAATATGTTGAATTAGAGATCGGATCAATGACAGTCCGCAGCCAAACCTCGGCTGTATCAAGACAGAATAGCTGTCTCTCCCTTTTTGCTTTGCCTGTTTATTTCCAGGCATGGCTGCGAGAGTTCAGCACGGTGCTGGCTGCAAAGTCGCGCTGCAGAGCATCCACTGCGACTACCAGCACGGCTAACGAGCGCGAGGGGCGAGAGGGCTGGATGGGGGCTGATCCTGCCTCGTCTTCTGCTCGGTAAGTTTGCTGCGCGAGGAGCCTCCCAGTCCCTGTAGCAAATGGGCGCGTGCCTGCCTCTCCCACTCGTCTTGCCTCTCCAAGCCACTGCAAATAGCTCTCAGTATTGAATCTTTGTATTGCATCTGCACCATGTTTGAATAGCCTGCTGACCTTTCCAAGTAATGCCTCTTTTATAACCTTCATCTTCTGCCGGGGTTAACGCCATCCCTGTACTTACAGACCAAGAATTCAGTGTGTAATGATAACATGGAGCCCAGCTTTCCAGCCGTGCAATTATTCTCTCTGCGTCCCTGTTTACGCTGTGACTTTCATCGCGGTTAAATGCTGCTATTTTCTTTTGCCAGGCCCTGGGAGAGACTTGAGTTTGCCCTCGACAGGTTCAAGTCTCTTCTGCCAACAGAAAGATATTACAATGCATATAAATAACGTGTCTGTCTTAACGCAGGCTTGTAGCTGGGGCGGACCCGGACCCTGCTTCGAAGCGGCGCGGGCGGAGGGGTGCTGCGGGGGCCAGCCCGGCCCCGGGCGGTGGG
>JAVJGG010000053.1:19785484-19807785 GCA_035590195.1 Aviceda cuculoides | reverse complement strand
CGGTGGGGCTGGGGGGGCAGCCGCGGGGGGTGCGGAGCGCGGCGGCCCCTCCTCTGACGCGGGGCAGCTTCGTGGCCTCGCCGCACTGCCCAGCGGATGGGGCCGGGGTCTGGGGGCGCGGGGTCCTGGCTCGGGGGGGGCGGCAGCAGGTACTGCAGAGCAGCGTAGGGGAACTCGCCGGCAGCAGCAGCCTGTCCGTGGGGAAATTCCGGAACGACCCGATGGGCAGAGGGGGCACCCCAAAGCGGGACTGAGCCCGGCTCGCCCTCTCTATCGCCGTGCCCCCAGACGGTGCGTCGGTAAAATCAGTAGCGACGCCATCAGCGAACGCGGCTCTGGGCCAGGCTCCCCGTGCCGGCAAGGCCCGAGGTCTGGCGATGGACGCCACCCTCGGCGGGCGCTCCCCGGCTCCACGGGCAGACATGCGAGCCATCCGTTACGCAGTAATGGGGGGAATGCAGCAAAAATGGCAGTGAGGGAAAGGAATACATCACTGGTAATTATCTCTAACCAGAAATCTCCTCCACTGCTCCAAGCCCCATCATTCCAGCCCTATTCTAATAAAGTGACACCTTTTTAATTATGGTAAGGACAAATCTGAAATTCCGGTAAGTAATTAGCATACATAATTTGCCATCTCTGACACAATGTGACTTTATCACAGGCTACCTCAGTGCAAGGAAGAAGTGCAAGGCTGCTGTATATCCTGTTTTAATTTTAGAGAAACCCAAACTGTCCATTTATTTTTATTACAATGTATTTCTCAAGTAGTTGAGTGGACAGCACTGAGAGTGCTCCGAGAGTGCAAATAAACAGCAGCAGCCTTGGAATGTTAAATTTAAGGGTTGTTTTCAAGAACAGGACACTTAATTTAACAATAAACTATGTTTTTATGTACCTCCATGATACCCACTGCTACCGAGAGTACAAGCTATCTGGGCCCATTTTTAGGTGCATGGGACCCACCGAGCCATTTAGCCTGGTTTATTTTCAATGAAAAGGAAATGCCCATCAAACTGGAAAACACTTCCACATTGCAATCGAATTATTTATTTGCCCTTCCAAAGCCTGCTTCCAGTTTTATTGTCTTTCTCGGTTCTCCCCTGCTATTTGCATGTGTGCTCCAAGGGTGGTGCTTGGTTGTGGTAATGGGTAGAATATTAAAACCTGTAAACCGTGGCTATGAGAGATTTTTCTTAAAGAATCGTAATCTTTTGCAGCAGTCGACACACAATGTGGTAAGGTTCCTAGTTTCCCTGTGACTCCCAGGGCTAATATTCCTGCAGCTAATATATTTTTGAGAAATGTTTACTCTGGGCAAAATCATGAATATTTTAAATTTGAGCCCTGCTGTCCAGTTATGATTAGTCAGATAAGCTGCATGGTTTTGTTTCTCCTTGACGAGTGGGCAACAGCTCCTAACCTAAGTACTTGTTTATGAACACAAGCATTTGATATCTGATGTACTAAGACACGCAAAATAAACTCTGTTATTCGGGCACGCTTCTGTAGGTGTTTGTCCATGGCCCAGCACAAACACCCACCTTGCTTTGGAAGCTGCAGCGACCGAGACAACAGCAGCTATTCAGGAAGATGGAAACAAAACCTATCCGAAGGATTAAAAGCATGAACAAAGCCGAGCTACTTCAGCTTCTGAAACATCAGCTGCCTGGAGCTCTCATCAGAGACCAACATCTTTATTCTGAAATGGAAACAGGAGACCGGTGCCGCTGGGGAGCAGGACTGCTGGGAGGTGCTGGGCAGGAGCCTCTTCGGGCACCGGTGCTCACGCGGGGCGTGCAAACCTGGCCGGGCTTCACACGATGACCGAGCCCCTGGTTCGTGCTGTCTTCAGGCACGTCATGCAGTCAAAGTCAAACAAATAAATACGAGAGCCGTGTTGTACAGTGAGGTAGGAGAGCAGCTCTGCAAATAAGATAATGGCAAGCAGAAAGGGCTCTTCGTTCAGTGGGGAGAGATGCCCTGCAGTCCACCAACACGCAGGCACGACCGCCGCCGATAATGCCGTGCTGCTCCGCGACTGTGACTATCCATCAAGATCTAGCAAAAAGAGCCATTTTGGTCTGGCAACATCTGTTTGCGTTAGTTTGAAAGCCAGGATAAAACATTCCTCATAAATAATTAAGTCATCAGGGCACACTCACAATGAGAGTGAATTGTCCTGCGATGCGGCCCCAGAGGACGGGCTGCTCGGAGGGCGAGGGGTCCCCGGCCGGGCAGAGGGCCCCAGGCGGCAGCAGCACTGGTGGGGGTGTTCCGGGGGGTCCGGGGAGGCAGAGGCCAGCTCTGCCCTGGGGCTGCTGGAGGGCTGTGCTCGCACCGGGCTCGCCCCTGCCACTGCCAGGGCTTCGAGCTCAGCAACGTAAACAGCCCTTTGAGACTGATTGGATGTTTCTCACGAACAGTTCTTCATTCAGCTAATGAGTACTTTGGAGGTATAGCAAAAATAAATAAAATCCCAGACTGCTAATCTGTTGGGAAGTGGGTATGTCACGAGCCTTTGCAGAGCAGAGCTTGTAAGCACGCTGGAGATTTCACCTGCGCTTGCATGGTCTGGGCTGGATTAAACCGCAGGGTTTCTGTGGGCATGTGTTGGGTTCCCGTCGCCCTGGTGCAAGTGGGAAAGCAGATTCTAAACTTTTATTTTGGGAAGGTAACTTTCCTGCCTTGCTCAACACCTTTGGAGCAGACGGTAATATCAACACAGATTAATTAATCAGTTCAATGTGATGTGACCACTTCAGGTAACGCAGGTATGGCACACCTCTGTGTTCATGCACATGCTGAAACTCTCCAAGGAGCCCGGGGAGCTGGAGGGGCCAAAGACCTGTTGTAGAAGTTCCTACTAGTTTGGAACAGGGCAGGAGACTTCCCTTTCTGAAATATTGAAATATATTTTGGGGCAAATGATCAGAATTGAAAAGTCAACTATTTTAGATTCCAAATGACATCCAAAATGAAACATTTTCAGAATTTTCTTTACATCAGCGGTGCAAAGGTAGGCTTTTTCCCCAGGATGGGACACTAAATATTAGTTTCCATGGCAGGGTTAGCTGTCCTGCTTACAGTGTTGGCAGAAACTCGGGGCGATGACACCTGAACCGAGCACCGTCCTCGGTCTTCCTCGCTGATCCCGAGCATCCCTCATCCCTGCCCTGGCCTCGCCTAAACCTCCTCCGGCGGCACGCTGGGCAAACGCTGCCCCGGTCCTCCCGCGCCGCCCTCGCCCGCCGCGCAGCCCTCCCGAGCCCACCGCTGTCCTGCCGCGTGGCGCGGGGCTCCTGATTTGTCTTTTCTCGGCTGCGCTAGCGAAAGGGAGATGCATTAATAAGGCAGGGGAAGCAGGTTCGGCGGCAGCCCTCTCTCTGCTTGAGGAGGAGTGATTGCTGCGCAGATCGCTGGGAGGCAGGAGGATATAACCCTAATGTCTGCACCTCAGGACACGCCATTAAAAAGGCATCTGCGCTGACACAGATCTGTTGTTTATCAATAACCTGACAAGCGCTTCCCCTGCAGCATGGAAACACCTACCCGACACGGCGGGTAACCGATGGGAGCGGTCCTTGCCGGCCGCACGCCGGCCGCACGCCGGCAGCGCCCGGCCCTCGCCCGGACCTGCCGGGAGACGCGCGGGCGGCGCGGCCTGGACCAGCTGCCCGAGCACTGGCGGGAGCCGGTGAGATGGCAGCGAAGGAGCACAGCTGAAAAATGAACGGGGTGGGAGGGATGTAAGAAATGCCGCTGTTCCATCTTGCCTGGTTGCAGTTCAATGCTTCTTTTAGGGAATTTTCTGGCATTTTATGTCAAAGAGAATTTTTACCTGTAAAAACTGACCCGAATCAAAAGCGAAAGGTGGTGAATTTATCAAACCCAAACACTTGCAGACTGACAAAAACACGATCTCCTGTCTAGTTTTGTCCTTTTTCTTTGTCCATCCCCCAAATCAATTTTTTTATTTGACCAGAAGTGTTTTTTCCCAACTTTCCAGCTTTTTCCAAACTGGAAGAGCCGTATGCTTTCAGATGGGCAGTGCAGAAAGAGGGCTTGCCTGGGGCAGAACTTGCCCCACGTGCTGCACCAGAGTGTCCCTCTGCACTTCCCACAGGACGGGCTGCCGTGGCAGATCACGCTCGCCATCCCGCCTCCTCCCATCCTCGTTTCGTAATTCCTACGGTGCAAAAATCCTCAGAGTGAGAGCAGCGGCTGCTTCAAAGAGTCTGAAAACGTCACTGCGTCACTTGCCAGTTAGTAGCTCCAACCTCCACCTCAGTATGGCACAAACCCACACAAAATTTCTCAGACTCACTCTGCGGGGGTTGTTGCGTCCCCTCATTCCTACTGGTGGTGCCTCCTCCGCTCACTTGGGGCTGGGGCTGCTTGCATGGTGTTGCCTTCTGTCCAATACACAAATGAATCAGCACTGCCTTAGAACTTCAAATTACATGTAGCTTTAGTTAATTAAATGTAAAATCATTGGAATAAAATTATCCTTTCATTAGAAATTAACTCACTGCTTAAGACTTCAATAATTACTTTTTTCTTCCCAAATCACATACAAAATGGTCAGTTAAACAGTATGTAAAAAAAAAAAAAAGTTTAATGACTGCATAGCAATCAAGATTACTATTATTTAAGCACAAGCTATTAACATGTGCAATGAGGTACTAGCTAATAAATTATCTTTATAAAATTAAATTGTAATTTTATCACAAATTTTACAGAGGTTATGGTTTTTAATGGCTGTATTTAGTTGTGGCACTGAGCATGCTGCTTTCATTCATTACTTCATTAACACTTTGCATTTATACTCTTTCTTATTATTATTTTAATTTAGGAAAAGGCTTAATTGATTTATTTCTCGTCTCTCTGGGGAGCCACTTGGTCTCTGCCGTTGCACAGGGGCCAGGTGCCCACCACCACCCCGAGCCCGAGGACAGGTCGTGCCCTTGCTTTGCTTTCGTACGGAGCAGAGGGCTGGGATGCTCCAGGGGCTTCGTCCCCAGCCTCAGCCCTCGCGAGCCCCGAGTCCCCCAGCCTGCTGCGTGGCACGGCGAGCGCGGGGACGGAGAATAAGCCCCTCTCGGACACCCTCGCGCTGCAGAAGCCCCCGGTGCTGCTCGTCCGGGCTCTGCAGCCTCGGCGAGCGGCGCTGAGAGGGGAGCGTGTGGACCCCCGCGCCCACCGGTCCTCGGCTCGCGCATCCCCCCCGCAGCGTTTCACGCCTGTGTTTGTGGAGGAAGAAGTCACGAGGAAAGGTTTCGTGCCTTCTGCCGACATTTGGAAGTGGAGCCGCATTTTGCGGTGCACTGCTGCACGCTTGTGCCGTGTCTTGCTCTCCACCCCACGGCGGGCGCGCGGGTGCCTTTGTGCCGACGTCGGCAGCATGGGAGGCGAGAAGGGCCCGGGCAGAGCAGGGGTCCCCTGACATTCAGAGCTTCCCTGACATCCCGGGCTCCCCTGACGTCCCGGGCTCCCCTGACGTCCCGGGCTCCCCTGACGTGCCGGGCTCCCCTGACGTCCCGGGCTCCCCTGACGTCCCGGGCTCCCCCAATGTCCCGGGCTCCCCGGCTCCGCTTCACGGCCAGAGCCGTCCCTCCGCTCTGGTGCGGGAGGGCCGGGAGCGGCGCTGGGAGCGACGGCAGCCGCGGCACACGCCAGTTATAAACTTCCTCCGCGAGTTCCCGGCAGACAGATATCCTTGAGACTCACCTCCATCTCCCGCTCAGGTCACAGGGAGATTTAGAGATGGGGAGCTGTAGTTAAGGTCCAGATCTGCTATCTGAACTTGAGTGATGGAGGACACATTCCCGGGACATGTTTATTGTCACCCGGCGGCCTGCAATCCCGCTCTCGCGGAGCCACCTCCATTCCCCGTATAATTCATGGTCTGACTCCGTGGTGGAGTGACTGATAAGGCCTTCACGCCGGGCTTGCCGGCCACATGTCTCAAGGAGACTCCAGAGGAGCTTCGGCACAATATAAATGTGGCTCCGTGTCAGCCTCAAACCCCTGGAAAATTCCCCGTCTCGAGAGTGCAGCATTTTAAGTAATAAAACCATAGAGAGATTACAACAAAATGTGACAGGAATTTATAGCCCTCTGCATGAACCTTTTACCTTAAGATGGAACAAAGTTGAGGGAAAAAAATTGCGTGGTTCACTTAGGTAACCTTTCCAACAAGCTCTCCTCAGCTCCTGGCCCCACATTCCTCTTTGCTGATTTAATAGCAGGAAAAAAACAGCCCTACTGAAAGCAGGGAGCTGGGGAAGCAGGCAGTGCACCACGCTTTTGTTGCTTTAACCCTCGCCGCTTCCTCCCTGCCTGCCGCACAACAATTCCAGAGCAAACCCGAGGCACTGCCAGGCTCTTGCCAGTCCCTGAAGTCCTACGGAAAGCTGGTTTTAAACCCCTGCTCCTTGCTGCAGCAGGGAGGTACCGGCAGGCTGTGAAACCGGCCCGCAGCCAGGGCAGGCTGGCTCACAGGGAGGGAAGGTGAGGGGTTTCTTTTTCCTTTTATTTTATTTTCCCTTGAGAGACACCAAAAATCCTACAGCAGCTATAATTTCTAACGAAAATAGGGGCTAAGCAAGGGCTTCTGTGCATACCCATACCCTAATGACACGGCCTATGCCTCTAAGTGCTGTGTCCCTTCGTACTGGGAGGTGTGTATTTTTATTGCCCGTGAAAGGGTCATGTAGCATAGCTAAGCAGATTCCTGGCTCTCCCTGATACTGGATTTACTGCCACTTTCAGCAATAAAGAGTGGAATTAATCCTGAGTTTACTAATCCAAAGAGTAAACAATATCCAGTGGAGACACTCAGGCAAGATAAATGCAAGGGAGTTAAAAGCAAACGGAGTGAAATCATTCTGCTCCAAGCTAAGGAGTCATTTGAGGAGCATGAAGCCTCCACATACTGTATTATCAAATTGTTAATAAATGTTTCCAAAGTCTGTAGTACTGGGAAGCTTTTCTTTCCAATTCATCACGATAGGGGATTTTATATATGAAGCATGCTCTGCGCTGGGCAGTAATTTCATATCATACAATCTGTCAGTTAAGGTAGTATTAGTTGGAAGGACTGATCATAGCCGCTGGTACTAGTTTAAGACTTAGGAGACTCATTGCCTGTTGTTTATGTAAAGCACTTACTTAACTTTTTAAAATTCCCTGATATGGCCTATGGAATAAATAAATTCTAAGACAGTTTCTCCTCAAATGTTCCAACACTTTACAAATTATTTATGCCATATTTGCAAAAACCAGGGAAGACGCAGCAACCGCCGCAGTGCCTCTGCTCTCAGATCAGGCACCCCATCGTAAACAGTTTATAAACAGTTCTGTGACGCCCGGGCTGCACGTACTGTATCATCGCTGGCTTATTAAGCAGTTTCAACTGTTCAATGCCCACAGGAATCTCAATGACTTTTAATTCACAGCCGTCCGTCACAGAGTTTTGCTGAAGGCTGCCCAGCCCCTGCCTGCCAAGGGGAGGCTCCTGCCACCACCGCCCCCAGCAAACCCCCCGGAGGTGCCCGGCACGTCGCCGCTGCGCCCCGTCCAGCCGCGATTCCCTGCACAATCCCCCCCCCCATTCGGTGTCCCATAGCTCGGGCCCCCACCGCCTGAGGACTCCCCCGGTGTCCGAGAGCCCTTTCCGCCCAAAGGCTTCCCAGGCGGAGGCCTTGGAGCCCAGGCTGGCCGGGGCGGCGCGTCGGAGGGGCCACGTGCGGCTGCACGGAGCGGGGACCTGGCGGGTGGGGGACGGCGGACGGGGCCACTCTCTGAAGGGTGACGGGCCCCACAGCCGGCTGGGCGCACGGCCGGGGAGTGTCGCTCCGTCCGAGGGCTTCTGGGTGCCGTGAGAGTACCCGGTTGCTCCCAGGACAAATCCTGTCCGTGCCGAAAAGCAGCAGCATGAGAGACTGCATGCTCTCCCCCGTCGTTTTGTAAAACTTGGAGCCAAATCTCAGGGGACGAATGAAGGTCGACTATGCCAAAGGGCGCGTTCGTCTGTTGTTTGTTAAAGGCTGAACTCCAGAGCTGTGCGTGGCGTTAGACGGTACTCGCGTTGCAACAGAGGGGCAAAACTCCCCCAAGGATAAAGGGAGAAGGGGGCGCACAATCCTGTAAGGGGCATGCCTCCGAGTATAATAAAATAAGAGAAAGTAATCAGTCCCGCTAGCTCTGTGAAGAGAGAGACTCTGCACTAACTGAGCGTGGAAGTGAAATCACGTCTCAGCCCTAGGACAGAGCTGAAGCTCCTTAGAAGTGCAGTGAGGATAGAACTGCTGCCTGTTTAAATAAAATGAGAACTTTTGTCTCCAGTGCGAAAAACCCAACACCTTCAATAGCACTGCATTCCCATACAGTATTTTTGTACAGTATTTTATGTTAGCTTGAGTCACTGCTGTGCTTGTTAAATAATTAAAGGCAGTGAATGTGTTATTTACTGTCCATTTAGTGCATCAGACCCATAGCTTCACTTTGATTTTTGGTCCAGAAGGAACTGTGACGTGGCCCTGGAGAATACTTCCACAGCGTTAATTAGTGTGGCACAGCACAAACCTGCATCACTGTTTTTATTTGCAAGTCAGAAATAGTATTTGATTGTTAATTTTATTGGTTAATGATTTTTTAAAATATTAATTTATATTTTCATAGGCAGTGTTTTATAGCTACCAGATATGGCAGAGTAGTCCAACTGGTTTCAGGGACCATTTTAATAGCAGCACCTACGTGCCTTCTCTGCATATAAATCAGCTGGAGTAATACAAGAATGCACCAAACCGAGCTGGGGAATACTTCGGAGTGCAGCCGGTCAGCAGGCAGGATGGACGGACACACTGGCCACTCTCGTCCCGCGGTCCATCAGGAGCCGTGAGGACTGCTGTCCCGCTGCGGGGTGATGGCCCGTGGGCCCCCCCGGGCTCTGTCACAGCAGGCTGTGGGCCCCCAAACTGGAAATTCTTTGTTGCCTGACCTACATCTACAACCCTATTTTCATAATCAGGATTGTAACCAACTTCTTTTTGATCTCGAAACGTGGCAGAAAATGGAAAGGGTGGGAAAAAAATCCTGATGAATGAAAACTTCTTCCTATAGAAGAATGTTTTCATTTGTCATACTCATACAAGAATAAGTTGGTTCGGTAAAGAAAAGAGTACAAATTATCAGCCCTTCAAAGCTTTCCCATTTAACCACTTTATTGCAATACAACTGCCCATAACATTTGCTTTTAAAGCCCATGATGCTGAGTGTAGTTATTACATTGCATACATAAAAGATGTTTACAATTTTTTATATATATGTAAAATGTTGATCCCCTGGGCCACATTGATTTGTGCTGGCTTCACGGCTGGGTTGGTGCGGGAATTTCCCAAAGAGATGTGATTAGGCTGCAGGGAACTTTCATTCTTTTTTCCTTTTTTAATCTCCTGCTTACCAATTTAAAGGGCCTATCTCGTATTCCATTTACGTCAAAATTTCCAGGCAGTATCGGGGTATTCTGAGCTTGGGAGCACACGGCACATGCAGGCTCACACGCTTCATTTTCAAAACGCATTCTGGCTGTAGACAAAGTTGGGTTGATTTATTAGTTCTTGGTTGTTTCTATAGCTGAAAACAGAATTGGGACAAATGCATTAATTAGCACCCTGCCTGCAGCGGCAGAGATGCGGGCAGGGGGAACCAGGGCTCTGCGGCGCAGGGGCTGGCGCGGGCTGTGGGGGAACGGTACGGCCGGGGGGGCAGAGCTCTGAGCTGGATGCTGCCCGTTTGTCCCCTCTTAGCAGGGACCTTCACTGCTCTTTGGGATTATCTTTCTTCTCTTGTCCTCAAAAGTTGCCCTGGGAACTGCCCAAACTCCTCCCTTTGCCTTGACCAGGGACACGAGCAACATCTCCAGCCGATGCCCACCAGTGGTCCCAGCGGTGCCCAGCACAGGCCCAGCTGCACCGCGTCGAGCGGCAGGGACCTCCCACCACAAATACCCCTGCAAGAACAGGGGTGCAAGGATAGGTCACTGGTTCCTTGTTCCCGGTGCTGTACTGGTAAGTAGTGTGCTGGAAAGGTTTAAGCGTGTGGAGAATTTTGTAAGAAGTTTCTCTTTTTGTAAAGCAGAGACATAAGCAACTGAGGACAAATAATTTCCCAGTAATTTGTTTTATAATGAACAGTGGGTTGTAATTAAGATGGTATTCATTTTAAAGAAATTAACTGTTCTCCAACAGAGAAGAAAAAAAGTGTTTTACAGTTTCACTCTTCAAACCTTGACAAGCTAATCTTTAGAGTAAAATAATAATGGGGGAAAATGTTAAGAGATTTCTCAAAAAAGCTCATGGAAAAATGAACAAGCTCCAAGGAAGTGGAAAGTATCCAAAGTTTAAATGGTGGGTTTGTAGAGGGGACCCGAATAGGTCTGGGTGGAAAAAGGAAGGTAACCTGTAGGGTGCTTGCTTCTTCCAGCCCTTCAAGGGAGCGTTTTCACACTCCGCTCCATCCCAGTGATGGAGGTGCAGTTATGTCAATTAGCTGTTCTGGGGACTGCAGCATATGTGTGTATATAACAAGACAAATCAACAGTTTATTTACATAGTCACTGCGTCTCTTCTTAGAGCTGATTTGGGAGAAAATAAAAGGCCACATATTTAGATATTCACTGTGTTTAAGAAAAAAATTAATACAGCAGCAACATTTGCACTGTTTTTCCTTTCTGGAAAGAGAGCAGAGGGGTTTTATCTGTATATTATACATTTTTAAAAGACTCTAAGTGTAATCCAGGATATTAGACACTATTCAGCTTTGCACAGGTATCTGGCAAAATGGTTTAAACATTTATTAAATATAGAATGATAAAATACCTTGAAGATCACATCCAATCAACACAGTTTCTGCTGTGGAAAATCATGTCTCATTAATCTGTTAGAATACTTTGAACCTACCAATATATAAATGGATAAAAGAGAATATCTTGACATATTTTTAGACTTTCAAAAGGCTTTTAATGAGGTCTTCCCACAGGATTTCTTAGGAAACAAGATAAAAATGGGGGTAAGAGATACAGTAGCATTATGAATCAATAAGATGGACTAAGAGGAAGGAAACAAAAGTGGTAGATAGTCTTTTATTAATCAATGTAAAGGGTCACTAGCAGTGTGCTACATGGTTACACACTCAATCTAATGGCATTAATATATTAATTACTGACCTGGAAAAGGAAACAGTTGTATAGATTAGTTAAATTCAGAAAAGATGAAAGAACTTCAGAGAAATTTGACCAAGGCAGAAGAATGAATGATGTGATAGCTAGTGAAGGTTGCTGTTGATAAATATGAATGCTCTAAAACCCAGAACTTCCCCACCATATAACTGGTCGATTTGGAAAGCTGGTCATTGCTGAGACCTTGAACAACACACATTCAAAGCCAAGTGGCAAACAAGAGGTCAGGGGCTCAGAGGAACGGGGATGAGAAGAGCGTAGGAAATACCGAAATAGCTGTCTGTGACTACCTGGTACTCCTCCTCCCTGGATATGGTGTGCAGTGCGTGTCTCAAAAAGGTACTGCAGACTTGGACTGAAAGCAAAGAGGCAGATGACCCGTGGTTTTGGCAACTCGATCTGAAGAGTGTGAAACGGTTGTGGGTGTCACCAGGACACGGTAAAACAGGAGCTGCCCTTGCTCCCCTCCCCAGCACAGGGACAAGGGGACGCGGACGGGAGTTCAAGGACAGAAATTCAAAATATAAGGAATGACATTCTCACATGAGGTGGAGTGGTAGTCCTTGCAGAGAAGACCACGAGAGGCCTAAGCTAAATATTGGTGGTGAAGAGAAACCTGTGGTGAGGGGAACCCCTGTATATCTGACAGTCAGAAGTCAGTCCTGTGTTATCTAAGCGGTGCTTGAACACTACGGCTCCAAGTGTGCAAAACCATACACTAACTGTGCAAAGACCAGCATGGGCAATTTATCCATACATTTTAGGATTTATAAAGCTTAGTGCTGCATCTTCACTTTTCTAGATAGTTTCTCTTATTGCTGTTCTGGAAATCCATTCCAATTAGATACCAATATTTGGGCTTCCAATCCAAGCAGCGGGATGCAGTGCAGAGGTGACACTGAGTGGTCCCTGCAGGTGCAGTTTTATAAGCACGGCTTACCTCCACAGGCATTTTATAATAATCATACTTCTCATGAAGCTCTAGTTTCAGTGCCTTCAAATTAGATCTCAGCACTTAAAAAAAAAAAAAAACCAAAAAAACCAACAAACCAAAAAAACCGTAAAAGGAGGAAAATCAATGGGCTCTCGGTGCAAACCCCAGCTCCACCTTGCTCGCACAGTTGCCTGCACTGCCCTTTCCGCGTGCCCTGCTCTGGCTGCCCTCGGCTGTGGTGCCCGGGCAGGCTCCGGTCCCCTGGGGTCGGGTCTGGCGGGGCGCCGGCTCCTGCTGCGGTGTGGGGCTGGGGGTGCAGGCAGGGTCCCAGGACACGGCAGCCCTTTGGAGGCACTATGGAAAGCAAAGCTGGCCCCGAGGGGCCGAGCACAGGCCTGGGTTTCACCCCCCCCTCTAAACCACCGCGCCGGCAGAGCGGGCGCCAGCCCTGCTGTCCTTACTGCTGCCGCGCGATAGCGGCGGGTTGCCGGGGTGGGCGGCGGGTGTCGTGGGGGCGGCAGGTTTTTGCCCTTCCGCAGCGCAGCCGAGGCTCTTCGGGGAGCACGCGGCGGCGGCGGCCGCAGCACGCGGGGACGGTTTGCCTGGGACCAAACCCAGCGTCCTGGAGGGGCCTCGCTGCAAAGCACTGCTGCGTTTGGAGAGCTCGGGCCGCTTAATTGTCGTGTTAAATATAAATGGGCTGGTGATTTCTTAAAACTGGAAGAGTGTGGAAAGCCGTTGTGAGGAGGATAATACCAGTGGTATTTAAAAATTAAAATCTGCTGTGGCCAATCATAGCAGCAGCAGCATTTGTCCTTTGGAGTCTGACTTTGATAGTCACTCATGGATGCTATAAACACAGAGGCTATGCTTGGAGCTAAGCAATAAAGTGACTGGTGCATTTCTTTTTACTTTATACACCACTGTATTGATTTTGTAGTTTATTTTTTCTTGGAGGAGAAACTAAGGTATTGCAATTTCATTTAGGTACTGCATTATAATTTCCCTGATGATTTTGTCAAATGTTCCTGAAGGAGAACACCTTCTCACAGTGAGCAGGATTCAAAGACACAGAGCTGCCTAATCCATACCTAATTGGATGAAATCGTTATGCACTTTCCCTCCTTTTGGAGTTTTTTTCAGAGTTCCTGGTTCCTTAGGGATCCTAAAAGCCACTGAAGAGGTTATTATAGTATGTCCTCGGGGATGTTTAATACCCTAGCCCTGTTCAGACATGCAAATAATCTAATTCAAAAGCTTCCTAATTAGCAAGCCAGCTACAGTTCTGGATAAGGGAGGAGAGAGAGAGAGAGATCTAAAAGGACTGTGCTTTTTCCTTTTATAGGCTGCTATTGTGCAAAAGGCAGCATAATGGATAAAAAGTAATTGTTCTGATTTTAATTGCGATCCACTATTTATAGTTTTGTTCTGTCATCTGAATAATGAGGGGATTTTGTTCATACAGCTTGCACTAAACACGCTGCAACTTAGTTTACACAGAATGCAGCGTGCGCCTGGCGTTTCCTCTTGGAAGCACAATCTTACATAGCAGAGATGGTCCAAGTAAAAGATGTTAAGCTCGTTAATGAATTAGCCATTTAATTAACATAATTAGGGATAATTATTTTCTTTTAATCTATTGCCAATTTTAGGACAATTAAACTAAACAATGGTGAAGCAGATCACAGAGGGTCCTGTGCAATCCTAGTAAATGCTCTTGCCCTAAATAAAACATTATTAAATATTAGGGCTGTGAAGGTGGACGAACACGAGGGCAGGCTCCTGGCTCACCTCCACGGTCCCGATGCAGAGACGCGACAGCCTGCGACCCCCGCCTCTGCCGAGGAGGTCCCTGATGACTGCAGAGGGCTTCTCCTGCTGGGATGGGTGGCGGTGGGACCGTCCCCAGGAGCGCGAGCCTGCCTTACCGAGCGCGATCTGCTAGGAGGCAGACCTTCCGCCAGCTCCTCTTCTTGCTGCTGTGAGCTCTGCATCCAGGCTGGTGCCGCGCTGAACGGCGTTGCGAAGTCCAGACAAAGATTAAATTTGTAAAGACCCCGTCAGCCAGCTGGTATAACAGCACACAGGTACCTGCATTCTTTATGTATGAGATGTAGTGAAGACTAAGCACAAGGCTGACGCCGAGCCTGTATCCGCGTGGAGCAGGAACGCCTGCGATGCAGGAGCGTCACAAAGGCTGCAAGATCCCGGGCTGGCGGCCCCCCGGGCAGCTGCAGCTCTGCCCGGCGAGGGGCAGGACCCCCACCCTGCGCCTTCCGCTGCGGCTGCACTAAACGCAGCCGCTGGCAGCAGCAAGAGGAGAGGCTGCGGTGCCACGTGCGCGGGGAGCGGGAGAGAAGGGGGTCTTTTGCGAGGAGATGGTGCTGAGCCCGGAGCCGCACAAGGGGAGAGGCTGGCGCTGGTTTGACGCTGCCCACGGCCATCACCCGGGTGTCCGAGCTGCTGCCCAGTGCCCCGGGCGGCACGGGCTGTGGCTGTGCTCCAGTGTCCTTCGGCAGGCTGGGAGATCTCCTCAGCAAGGCCGGTGAAGGGCTTGGATAATTCCTTCTGCCAAATACAAATATTTATTATGAGGCAACAAGGTACTTCATGGTGTTGGGGCTTTACTCTCCTATTAGGAAAAAACCAAACCAAAGCAGATGACACCCCCCACCCAAAAAAAAGCCTTGCTGGAAACAGTGATGGCTGAATAACTCTGACCAAAAATTTACAGTTTTTTTTAATAGTGGACTGCATTAGGCAACTTACATGTGGGTCTAACTACAAGATCTGTCTATAAGGTGCCTGAAGTTCAGTAGCTTCCATTTTCCTCTAAGGCTTTCTTAGGCGCATTCCAAGTGGCCCCCCCCCAAAAAGTTTTAAAGTCTGAACCTACTCCACTGCCCGATAAACCTCAAGTGCCCAGGCTTATTAAAGCCTTCCTCTAACTGCAGCAGTCAGGGTGTGCAGTCAAAGGACTGAGGGAACACCATGTGCCACAGCGGCCATCCCAGCAGGAAAGGCCAGCAGGGGAAGGAGCAGGGGACAGGATGGACTGGCCGTGCTCCAGCACCAGGGAACTTCATTGGTTATCCAGTGCCGGCTCTCACGTCCCACATTTTGATGCCGAACTCTGGCTCCCTGCACGCTGCAGGACCAGTCCTGGCCTTTCTGTTGATCCCTCCCAAGCCCTTTTTCACCAGCAGCTCCCAAAACGCGGCTCCAGGAGGGTGGGCAGCTGTGGCACCTACCTTCCCACCTCCTTCTCTGGCTCGCGCCCCATGAACCCCAGCCTCCACCCGCCTGTTTGTAGGCAGTAACACTGAGAGACAGTGATTTTTGGCCAAGCACTGGGTTTTGCCAAGCCTGTCCCTCCAAGTGATGTGCACTCTGCTGCACATGGCACTGCTAGTCAGTTCATTATCCTATTAGATTCCCACACAGCACCTGCTCAATTGGAGCCTTGTGTGCTAGCAATTAATATGTTATGCCCTGATTAATTAGCAGGGTTAATTATGATTGCTGTTGCTTAAACCTATGTAGAGAGAGATGGCATCATGTTGCTGTGACTTGCAGTGCTGAGGATGCACCCCTGGGAATT
Organism: Aviceda cuculoides; assembly: GCA_035590195.1. Taxonomy (NCBI): domain Eukaryota; kingdom Metazoa; phylum Chordata; class Aves; order Accipitriformes; family Accipitridae; genus Aviceda; species Aviceda cuculoides. The sequence goes on along the minus strand of JAVJGG010000053.1, from coordinate 19,792,008 downwards.
GGGACCAGCGCGTGTTAGCAGCAGGCCGTCCCTGCAGGACGCGCTGGCTTGTTCCTGCAGTACTGTGAGCCTGGGAGTCGTGTCCCTCTCGCTCCGATGAGCTTCCTTAAAAAGCAGCACCTCACAGCTCCTTGGTGTTGAAAATGAACTGACCAGTTGATCTCGCAAGCACCGAAGGGGCTGCGGTCTCCTGCGTATTCGTCCACGTGGGTCAATCCACCACACACGTTTTGTCCAGTGTAACTTTAAAGTGAGCTATTTACAGGGTAAGAGCGCAATCACCAAACTGGCACCAGCCCCAACCTTGACAGATACTCTGGGCTTTCACAGTGTTCAGGAGTTTCTGGCCGGCTTTCACAGGCACGGGCGCTGGTGCCCACACCTGGGAGCCACCGCCGGGTGCCACGTGGGCTCGGAGCGGGGAGAGCTGGACAGGAGCGCTGCGGCCATGGGGCCAGGAGGGCACCTCAGGAGGAATTTCTCGGCTCTGCGGTCACAAAAGCTGGGTGAGAACAGCAGGTTAGGCTCAAATCCAGCACACAGCTGAGCATCACCAGTTTCCCGTTAAGCTTTTGATTTGTCTGTGTGTGAAATAGTGAGACTTGGGGCCTTTTTGGCAGTTGTGAGTGAGAGATGACCACCCTTCTCATTGACTTATCCTTTTGAAGCTATCATCACTCATTTCTCTTGGGAAGAGAATGTGAGGCACTGGTAAATAATATAGGGTTGTGTATTTCTTTATCTCCCATAGTGTGTTGTCTCCTACATGCTGTTCTGTTCTAACAACATCCATCAAGACAAATGCATACCTGAGAACAGCCTCCCTCAAACCTCAGAAATCTTTTTCTGAGGTCACAAACTGTACAGAAAAGACAAAGAAGAAACAAGAAGGAAATTGTACAAACAATTAAACATTTTTTTTCCAGAGACATAGAGGATTCCCCTTGTCTGCAGAAGGCAAGCACCAAAATAAGAATGCCACATCTCAAACACAAGGCAATCTATTATTCTCAGAGCAGTAACATGATACATTATCAGCCACCTTATCCTAGCAAAATGTATCATTACCTGCACTTTCTGCACTTTCCAGATCAATCCACTTTAAAAATGTAGTAATATAGAAGGGTATTAGGTACTAGAAAACTCATTATGAAAATGGCGCACTCAAATTCTTTAAAGGTGATATTTCATAAAATATACTATGCCTAGCTCTTGGCTCAATCATTCTTTTTAATAGCTCCATAGCAGCCAGAAAATAAAGTATTCATGAAGATTGAAGAAGATGATCCCATGAACTTCAATTTAATTGGTGCAAATTAAAACGATCCATCTTTTCACGCTGCCCGTCTATCTCCAATCATCAGTGCACCGCACGTCCAGCACCCTGATTACAATTATCTTTTAATAGGAAAACTTGTCACTTTTTGTGTGATTTACATAAGCTTGCACAAACTTACTGGTATCATTTAGGGTTGGAATGTATGATTTTTTTTTTTTTCATTCAAGTCCCCTGGTATAGTTGGGGGGAGGGGGGGCCCAGAGGTGAGGTGAGCTCTTGGCAGGGGGCTCATTTACTGCACTTAAAGCCTGGACTTGTACAAGAAGAGTGCCAGAAAGCAGCCTTCAATACATCTTCATTCACCAGACCTCCCCCCAAAGAAGTGCTAATGCAGCCAGATTTCATGGTGTCTTTGCAATGACCATTGCAATTACAATACAAAAACCTAGATGACATTTTGACTTTTAATTAGGAGGGAAATGATGCTGGTCCCTGCTGATGGCTCTCTCTCTCCCTCCAACTGCTCCTAGCACTCCCATCCTGAGAAGGTACCCTGCAGGGTTTAATAAGCCATCAAATCATAGTGGTGTGGGACGTATTCTCAAGAGTTCAAATAAAATTACCATAAATGTATGTTTACTGTTCCTGGCCTAGTGTCTGGGATCTGGCTGAGGGCCCTCCAGCCAGGAGCAGCAAAAAGGACCCACAGTATTAATTATTGTTACTATCATTATTACTATTTTCTTTGTGATGGCCACAATCCAACAGCGAGGATGCCGCAGAATGATTCATTGCCTGAAGCCATTTATGTATAATATGTTTCAATTTTGTTCCCTTATCTTTGAAAGGCAACCGTCCTTATCACAGATGGCTTCCATGCCTTAAGATGTTGCGAGGTTTAGCTCTGTCTTCTGAGACCGGGTTTTTCTATGCGTTGAAATAATTAGCATTGTTTAGCTTTTGTCCGAGCCTTCCCTGATAGCATTAACCCTAAACGAGAGGTAGGCAACCCGCAGAACAGCAGATGCAACCTGCGCACTCTTCGTGATCCTACTGAACCTGCTCGCACCTCTGTTGAAGCACGTGGAGGGATGGTTTTTAATAAGAACTAATTTCCAGCTCCCTCTTCTCCGTAGCGATGGAGAGCGGCTGAAACTGCCTTGCTGCGCAGCGCACCGAGGTCCCTGCGGAGGTTATCAGCCTGCGAGTATTAACTTTTTAGCACATCCACTGCAAAGCAATTCTGAGGACTCCTTTGCTGGTGGAGTTCAAATGAAACTCATGGCTGATCTCATTAAGCACTTGTCTCATTTTGGTGCATGAATATTAAATAGGAACACGTGCGAGCAGGACGCTGCAGAAAGGAACATTTTTCCTCCCAGCTCGCCGCAGCTGCCGGCGCTGCTGGACTGACGTCCCGGCGCTCTGGTCCTGCCTCCTGTGGCGGGGGGCAAGGGGTCCCCGAGCGCTGCCCTTGCTCCCAGAAGGCAGATGTCCACCGTGCCCCGAGCTGCCGGACGAGGAGGAGGGCGGAGAGTGTGAGGGCTGCGGTCCTGGGATGAAGGGATTTGGGGGAGGGTGCGCCATGGCAGAAGACACCCCCTGCGCCTTCCCCACACCAGGCCGCTGCTGCCGAGGGCGAGGGCAGCTCGGTGAGGGACGGAGGTGGCAGGGGGGAGCCCAGCTCCCCTCCTGCCCCCATCCCAGGCCACCCCGCCGCCCGGCCGGCAGCTCCCCCGGGCCAGACGTCCCCAGGCATCTCCCCGGAGCTCTGCCCATCAGTCTTTTGTCACAGCAAACAACGCCGGTCGCCGTGACCCAAATAAACTCCAATCCACTTGATCTATCAGGGAAACGCGCGGCGCTGACCTGCCATAAATCCCCGGGGCGGCGGGAGAGGCGGCCCGCACCTACTCCCTCCTCGCCCCGGCCCGCCGCCCACCTGCCGCGCTCCCCGGTAAGCAGGTAATCATGAGCTGCCACGGAAAGGTGACCCATTACCGTGATGGATTTGCTGTGAAAAACAAATGGACTGAGACCTGCGGATTGCTGTCCTTACTGCACCTTGGCCTTTTGTTCTGTCATATCAATATCCGCACGGGGCCTCATTACACGCCGCTCCCGCGCTGCGACGGGAGCGCAGGGTCAGCGCCGCGCACCGTGCTCGGCTGTGCCGGCAAACCTCACCCCGGGGGCACTGCCCGGGAGCCCCCTCAGCCCCACGCCACCGCGCTGGGGGGCAGAGGGTCCTGCAGGGTGCTCCTGCCCCGCCATCCCCGCAGGCCTCCCCATGGCCTTCCCCCCAGCACCGCCGCCTCTCCCCCGTTCACACGCACAGGGTTGGCACGGACACTGCGTCCGCTGAGTAAATCTGGGGACGTGATCCGTTTTTATTCTGTTTTCTTCCTGTCCTGGGGCCCCCGAGGGCGGGTGGCAGGCAGGGTGCGGGACAGTTCACCCGGGGAGCTCACCATGCCGCACACAAAGCCAAGCTCTGCGCTATTTGCGCAACATGGAAGACAAGACGTCAAAAGAAGGGCAATGTTTTATGCCGTATGCCAGTCCAGTGATATAAACAATACAATAATACGTCAACAATATACTTAAGTGCTGCTGAGCGGACTTGCTCTTTCCTCTCCCGGTGAGGCTCAGTCCTTTCGCCAGTGAATGGGCTCAGCCTCACACCGCCTGCCGAACGAGCTGCCGGAGCTGAACCGTGCCCCGAATGCGGCACAGCCCAACCGCCCGGCCACGCTCGCGGCGGCGCCCGGGAGCCTGCTTGCAGCTGGAGGAGCCCGAAGCCTTGCCGGGGAGCGAGAGGTGTAGGGATGTCTGCCATCGCCGCAGGGAGGAGGAGGAGGAGGAGGAGGGAGAGCCAGCAGAGCTGACCTTGAGGCTGCCTGAGACTGACCCTGAAGCGGCGAGATTCTCCATTCTGTTCACAGGCACTGTCATCTCTCACCTTGCAGAGAGCGCTCTCCTTGCCCATTTATCATCACAAATGTTTCTATTTAGGCTTATTTGTTTGTACAGTTAAGCCCTGTTACATTTACACCAAGAAGAAGGACAAATTGTGATTTTATCCAATGTTAGATCATATCACTCCTTGCTACAACATTCGCAGCATTAATAAGGATAAAGGGAGACTTTGGAGAAATCCAATAATACAGCACATGTGATAACGGCCCAGTGGAAGTGCTCTGGGGAGGGAGTGCGATTCCACAACGGAGACTCTGCTGCGGATACTCCCTTTGTGCACGACTTGAATTGTCTCGCTAGAAATGGGTTTCTGAACTGGCTGAACGTGGCTAACACAATTGCAGCGACGAGGTTCTGCTCATTAACCAGCATTAGTCTGCCCACTGTGACCCTTCATTTCCTGAAAAATATTTTGCTTTTACACAAAGCACTGGATGCCTGTTGGGTTCCCAGCTCTTCCCACCAGCACTCACCAGGTACAGGAATGGGCTTTTTTGATAAAGACAAAAGTGGTGGCAGAAAAGTGCCAAAACAACGGTAAGTCTGGGAAAACAGCACACAAAGACAGTGAGCAGAACCCAGAAAGCAGGCTGGAGCGTGAGGATGCAAATCTGTCTCTGAGCTCATGAGAGCGGCTCTCCAGACCCCAGAAGGAGGCCACTGCCCCGAGCTCTGGACATCCCCAGGAACCCCGCAGCGCTCACCGCTGCCAGGCAAAGCTGCGCCTGCTCCACAGCTGTGCATTGCTTGACCCACTGCCACCTTGGTCCTGATACGAAAAGGACCAGAAGGACCTGTGTAGGTGTGTTAGCTTGTGCGTAGTAGGAGCATCTTTGCCAGCACCCTCGTGCTCCTAGCTGTCCATCTGCAAGCTGCTCTTGGCCCAGGAAAACTCATCGCCCTACCATGCCTGTGTCAGGAGCAGCATGTGCCTACAGGCACATCAGTCCAAACTCTCATAAATGCTCCACCGATGGAAACGTTTCCTTGGGGATTGGCACCTTTTTCCAGTGGAAAGCCCGCAGTGGATCCAAATCCGTAAGAAAAAATACTCTTCCCCAATCCTGTGCTGCAAGAATTACTGGCTCAGGCTGGTGTCCAGCTCAGGGGAGCAGCTGGGGCTGTGCTGCGGGCTTCCTCCTGCCTCCCCCTCGGCAAAACGCTTGCCAGCAGTGCCGGGCAGGGGGGGCGGCAGCCCCGGGGTCCCTTCTGCGGGCGGCTGTGCTGGAGCACGCTGCTCCGGCTGTGCCTGCTAGCTTTGGCCTGGGAGTTCCTGCCTCAAACCAATCATCATTTATGTTATCCTTACAGACGAGGGCACAGACCTTCAATCATTCTTCCTAGTTAGACACAATCATCAGCCAGATTTGTCTTGTTTAGCTGAAATACATACACAGTAACTACACAGCCCTGAAGATTGTCGGTGGATGTTTTGCTAATCCCGCACACCGAGCCCGCTTGGTCCCTGCGTGGGTTTTTAAAGGGCCAGTTTTGGTTCCAAGTCTGCTCTCCTCCACGCCAACACACTTTCTAGGAACACGGCTGCTGCTCCGGAGCATCTCCAGCCATTTCCAGGAGCAGAAGAGTGTGCCAGCCCTCCGGCAGAACACGGGCCAGGCTAAGCACCCTTTGCTGGCATGGCTCGCAAAACGCTCATTCCTTAACTAGGATTTCAAACCAGCACCCGCGTTTCCTGCGCAGGGCAGGCGAGGCTCTGCAGACCACCCGGGGCCCGCGGCCGCGGGCACACGTGGAGGCTGAGCAGGTCGGGGAGCACAGTGAGATGGGGCCGTGGCACCCGGCAGCCCGCCGGGAGCTGCCGGGCCGGGCCGGGTGACACTTCCCTGCCGGAGGGGCCTCGCTCGGTGGCAAGTGGGCACTGGCTGCTCCGGACACCCCTTGGCTACAGCCGGGTCCTGCTTACTGCGGGCACTTGCTCTTTTAATCCGTTCTCATCCTGCTTTGCTCCTGATCTCAACAGGCTTGCCCAGAGCCAGCCTTCATGGCAAAGCCTGTAGCCCAGGTGGGCTTGGGTACGGTAAATACAGCCCCTGCAGGGAGCGAGTACTGTCAGACAGCTACGAAGTCTCCTTCTCAATGCACATATATTTTCTATTTTTTTTATGATCAGCTAAAGATTTCTTTTGCATCTGCCAAGGAACTATTTTCACAAATAAGTATGTAAATCCTCTGTAAATATATGCTAATTACTTATTTTAATTACAATGTAAATAAGTAATTACTGAATAATTTTAAAGTATTTACA
>JAVJGG010000053.1:19773505-19785474 GCA_035590195.1 Aviceda cuculoides | reverse complement strand
GTTGTGTGATTTAAAAGCTAACTTGTTGGAAGTATAAAAACTATAAATTTTACAGTAATTATACCACAATTTATACACTGTGGCCAAATACAATTTCCATGTGCTTCGTAAGAGATAAATAAATACGTAATTCCCCAGTAATTACTGCATAATAACAAAACTATTGCATGTTTATTTTTTCCCTGTTAAGTGAAAGATGCCCATACACTAAAACAAACCCAAGTCGAGATTTTTCACAGAGATAATGAACATTCATCCATCTGATCCTGAGTAAGCTCTGAAGGAGAAGAAGAAAGGAAAATTCTGAAGGAGGTTTCTAAAGAGGGGGGGAGTATAAAAGGAGGAAAAAACGCCACAAGGGAAACCCAGGGAAAAGCCTGCTGCCAGCACCCTCGCCCCTTGCCCTGGTTGCTCAGGGCCCGTGGCACCGGCAGCCCTGGCTCTGCCGGATGTTTCTGCCGGGTCTGGCGGGTCCGTGCCGTGCCAAGGCTGCCGGGCGCAGGGCTCCGGGGACCCTCCCCGGCCCCGGCCACCGGCTCTCTCGGCTGCTGTTTCCTGCAAATGCTGATGCGGGAGCAGAGCTCGGCAGGAAATTGGCAATCAAAAGGTGAGTATATAAACAGTTAAATTATATTTCCTGTGGGGTATTTTTTATTAATTTCATTGCAATAATATGTTAAACACCAGCACTGTGAAAATTAGTGTTAATGAACATTAAATGTGTTGGACAATTTAAATGGTGTGTATATATCACCTCTCTTATTATTGGGATTGGCCCAGTGGTAATATCCTTTTATCGATCCTCTGCCTTTCTCCTTGTCCCTGTCCCTGTGGAAGTGGTCATGAAGGACACTGTAAGCACACAGCTATCAGAGACATAATCTTTTAGCACTTTAATAACACAGTGAGCAGCCATCACCTACCAGCCCTTAATAACTGTCTCCGTCAGCTCTTTAGAATTTGCAGATTACAGAGTCCTTCTAAATCTTCCCTGAAAAGGCCAGGCGCATTAACGAGCCTACCTGGGCCCCGGCTGCCAGCGTCCTCACGCTCCTCCCTCGCCCCGGGCAGGCTCTGCGCACACCGCCTCCTCCCCAAAATAGCTCTTGTACAGCCTATTTAGAGTCAGGAAGATACAGGGATCTATATATAGATTTTGTATTCCAGCTTGCGGTACTCTGCTTTATGCCCATGCGTGCAGCTTGCCTCTAAGATCTGCTGTTAATTAGGTTTGCAGCGTAATACAGATTTAAAAGAACAGGTGTGGGCGGGGGGTTAGCTACCGCGGGCTCGTTAAGGCCAAAGACAGATTTCTCGGTAGCACCCGCGCACGTGCGCAGGGTTGCCTCGGAGCTGCTCCGCGCGGCTCCGACCGCGGCAGAGGCGAAGCCAGAGCCCGCGCGCACGTGAACCGGCGCCGGGGGCTTCTCCTCCCCTCTCATCCAGCGACTCTGGCTGTAATCCGAATGCTCCCTCCGGAAAAGCTGCGCGCTGTTGCTGTCACTTCAGTTACCAAGTCAGGAGTGCCTCGAAATTCCGCAACGCTGGAGTTGAGGCTGCGCGTTCATCCCTGGGTCCCCACTTTCTGCACATTGCCATCAGTCACAACCTACGTGTTCACGTAACCTGTATTTTTCTGAAGCAATATAAAACCAGAGCCTCACTCAGTGCCCGGAGGGCTCATTCCCAGTGGCTCAGTAGCTGGACAAATACAATCTCTTTTCAGCCAGCAGGCAATGGGTGACCCCGGATTGTGGAAATCTGGCACTGAAAGCAGAATTATGAATTTCCTCATTGGCTTTTTCCGATGCTCAGTAATGTAATGCGAGTGCTTCACAAACGCAAATTAAACTCTCCTGCACAATATCGCTATACAGTGACGTGCTAATATTATCCCCGTTGGGGAACCAAGATATTTTTATGCCTCTGCACTCATCTTACATCTAAGTTTTGCTAATAACTAGATTTGTGCAGTTGCACAGCTTTAAAAGAACAGGTTAAGGGAAAAATTGATATGTATTCAGTAACTCTGAGTACCTGGATTAAGATGCTTTTTTTTTCCTCCCAGAACACTTAGCATTTCTATAGCCTTGCACATGTTCCAAGCACGGGCCCCACTCGACTGCATTCCTGGTGGGATTATGTTGCTATTCCAAAGGACTTTAAAAAATTAATGATAAAGTGGCTGTGAGATCTGTGGGATGTGAGCATGCCTACATACACCAAAATCTCTCCACACTTGGAATTAGTTTTATTGCAAAATTCATTGCGAGCATGAGTAAAGACAGAGCTTCAAAGCAGTGTACTTTCCCTAAATTATGGTAGATTTTCAAACAATTTGTAAAATGTCCTTTCTGAGGACAGGGCAAGACAATTTGAAGCCTTTGGTCTGGAGTATAAAGGAGCTCAGTTTTTTTGAGTAAGTGGTTATAAAAATTGTTAACATAACAGTGTGTCTTTGCTCCAAGCCTGTCCTCAGATACGAAATTCCTAAAAATTATCTATATGGCTCTCAGTGCATTATCTGCTTGTTTATGACTGTAAAGAACTTATGTAGGGGAAAGCTTCAGCAAAATCTTGCCCAGGAAAGGGCAGCCGGCAGCTGGCCCACTGTCCACAGGGGCAGTGTTTTGCAGCGATTGCCTGGCAGTGCAGGCAGCGTTTTTAATTGTATTTTTTCTAAATTTCTGCTTTATAAAGAATTCAATTTGTTTTATTGTTTGAGATTCATATCCAACATTGCAGAGTAAATTTAATACACAGTGGTTACACTTTAAAGTGTTTTAGTTAATAAAACACATAAAAATAAATAGGAAAATCAATGCTTTTGTTAATATTTTGTCATTTTTACACATTTTAAAATTCATAGCAGCTCTAAAAGCACACCACAAGTGTAGTGGGCTCTGGCTTGGTAAATAGCTGAAGATGCTGAGCTGACAAAAATATTCTTCAAAAGTTAGAAAGTTTAAGCCTCTGAGTTTCAAAATCCCCCGATTCGCCCATGCAAGCGGGGCTCGGGGCTCCGGCGGCCTCCTGGCATCCTCCAGTAGCGACGGGATGGCCACGGGCACCCCGGAGCCCATTCCCAAAAGGGACTCGCCATCACCCCGGCGCTGCGGGGCGGGGAGCAGAGCCGCTCCGGGACGCAGGGCAGGTCCCTGCCCGGGGGGAGCGCGCCGGCCCCGCGGGCACGGGGACCCCCTCCCCAGCAGCCGGGCGAGACGCACCAAAGGCAGCGTTCGTTCGCGCAGCCCCGAGGTCACGGCGGTGGCCTCGAGCGCCTCTTCCCGCGCTCCCGGAGCGGCTCTTCCCCGCAGCGGGGGCCCTGGCCTGGCCGTGCCTCTGCCCAGGGTTTGGGACGCAGCCCTGTACGGTCTCGCTCAGTCGCAAGGTTTTTCCGCAGCACGCTCTGGTCGTGTAATTGCTTTGCTGGGCTGTCCCGTGAGACGCAGCGTGGAGGCACCAAACTGCAATCTATAACCCTGTTATAGCATTCAAATGCTTATTATTGCGTCGGGCCTCTGTCTTGGGCAAAAAATGGAATTTTTGACGGCATTTGCCTTGTCGTAGGTTTGCAGTTTGACATTTCTTCTGTCCACAAAGGGGAAAAAAATATTCTCTCAGAATGGGGACAATTAAAAGTGAATAAACCAGAAAATTTCAAACTTGGCTCGTGGAAGTCTACCCTGCACAAGGTTAAGATTCCCCCTCTAGAAAAATAACTGTGTGAATTCAAGCAATTAGAGAGGTAAATATCCTCCCGCAGTATGCAAACAGAAAGATCCACAATGAGACAGAAAGCTGAAGTAGGAAATCCCATTTTCTTTGTGACTTTTTAAACCGCACAGTGTTAACAGCCACATGGAAAATCTTTCTCATTAACACCTAGGGCTCAAGGGAAATGTTGTCGACGAACGCCTTATTGCATATAACCCCAAACCCTTTAGGACCTTGAGACGCTCAGACGAACTGGAGTAATGACCTGGAAATAGTCCTCTGGGCCTGCTGCAATAATGATGTGGCTGGCTGTATTTTTTTAATATGAGGAAAGAGATTAAAGAAAATAACAGCCCTGCTTGACTCGTTCATTATTACTGAGGTGAAGTGACCACTAAGAAATGATGACAGAAACCTTGCTCACCAGTCACCGGGACCCAAATGGGGCTGCAAAGGTTTCAGACACTGCCTGCCTGAAGGCAGCATAATAAATTCAGACATTATCTGATATGGATGTATCATAATGAAAAATAAATTTGCAAAACAGTCTGATATGAGTTAATCCATAAAGTATTTTATTACTTCATTTTCTTACATTGAATCCATCACGCATTTTTCTGGCAGCACATTTTTAATTACTTTTAATTTAAATATATGCATCCGCTGCTCAGATTGGTTTTGACACCGGTAAATTTAAAAAAAAAAAAAAAAAAAAAAGAGCAATTATTGTCCCTCTCTGCTGCCCCAGCTCTCCGCACTCCTTCCCCTGCAGAGAGCACAGCGCTCCGCCAGCCCCGGCCCGGCCCAGGGAGGCTCCTGTGGGTGAGGATCTGGTCCCGAGCCCCAGCAAGGCTGGCGGAGGTGACGCTGGGCGCTCCTTCCCCCTCGCTGCCATCTTGCTTAGGGGACACGGAAATGCCTCATCCTGCAAACTGGCTCCCGCGCATGGTTCCTCCAGACCGGAGGGGCTGCTCCCTCCGCCAGCTGCTCCCGGACCCCGGGAGCTCCCGCACTGCAGCCCCGGCGCTGGGCAAGGGTTAAGGGACGTAACAACCACGCTCGCCGCATTCATTACTACTGATGCAAAAATGACCATTAAGGAATCATGACAGAGACCCTGCTCATTTGTGGCTGGGACAAAGCACAGCTGCCCGGGGCTGCCTAATGAAATCTGAAACCATCACATTTATTTGTCATATGGGTGTAACACATTTGCTGAGCACTCTAATAAATGTAATAATCCAAATATTCCTCCAGTTCTTTTAGAAGAAATACATTTATTGCCTGTGAAGCCTCCTAATAACATTTCTTAATCGTTTCCCCGCCTGCCACTCTCCCTCGCCGTGCTGGGAGAGGGTGGTTGCCACCAAGAGTTGAAGCCCAAACTCTCATCCGGAGTCAGCAGAGGGGCTGAGCCGAGAGGTGCTCCCGGAGCAGCGCTAGCAGCTGACACAAAGCTGTGGCTTTATGCACACACCTTGCTCTGAAATAAACCCTGAGCTTCTCCCTTCCTTGCAAATCCAGCGGGATTCATATTTTGCGCCAGCATGCATTGCCCACGGCAGTGAACGGGGAGCAGGAGCGCTGTGTGCCGGGGCGGGAGCCCTGACAGCCCCTGCGGAAGGCGAGGGCCCATCGCGGCCCCAGCGGTGCTCCCGGTCTCACCCGTGCAGCAACAGCCACGAGTGCCACGGCCCACGGGGTCTCTGCCACGCTGTCCTGGCTGCCTGGGGGAGACCACAAATGCCAGCGGCTGCACGGTGCTCCGGTGGTGCTGTGCCATGCCATACCGTGCCGTGCCATGCCATGCCATTCCATGCTGTGCCACGCCATTTCGTGCCGCACCAGCTGCTCGCTCTGCCCGCGCCGAAGGCTGTGCCAGGCCCTGTCTCCCGCCCGGCGGGAGCGGCGTCCGCCTGCCTGTCCCCTTCCTTCCCAGGCTGATTAGCCGTGACCCGGTGCAGGGAGCACGCGCCACGTCTGTCCCAGGCCCCTGTAAACGATTAAGCCATGTTTCATGCCAGCTGTTCGCTTGCAATCACAGCACGGTGCTCAGAAGCTCTGCGGAGGGCCCTGTGCGAGGAGGTGCCCAGAGCTGCCGCAGGGATGCGGGGCTGGGACTGTCCCTGCGTCCAGCCCGCAGCACCGAAATGCCTCTGCCGCGTCAGGACCCCACCACGCCCGGGCTGCCAGCGAGGTCCCCGGGGACGCGCGGCTGCAGCCTGGCGCAGGTCGTTGCCCCGGCAGGTCGTGCTTGACTCGGGGGTCAGCGCCGAGCCCGGCCCCTCGCGCCCCCAGTCCCCCCTGGAGCCCGGGCAGGGCCAGGCCGGCGGCCGGGCGGGGAGGCAGCGGCACGGCGGCCGAAGGTGGGAAGCGAGCACGGCAGGGCTCAGCGCCACGTGCTGCTCACGGCACAGGCCTGTGAAACCGCTCCAGTGTCAGACTGGTTTCCGTTTCACCACATCCTCAACTGAACGGGATTTATTTCAAATTTTCTTTAAAATTTGTCTCAAAATAGTCTTTTATAATTTAGAGACAGCTCTCGTGTTTTAAAAGTGAAACTAAAGAAAAGTTTTTCGAATATGAAGCCCCATGGGGCTTTCAAGGGAGCAAATGAGGAACAACCACTTTCCCCAACGCAGAAGTTGTTTTACATAGCAAAGCTCTTAGCCAGAAAGCCGCACATTGCTCTGTGTGGCACCAGTTCACTCTGACACATCAGAGGTAGTTGAACATCAGCTGCCAGCAAACATGGGGATCTGTGAGCCAGGGAGGGTCCTTTGGTACCTCTAGTGATGACCCATCTGCAAAATATGCTAAAATTCATACACCTCCTATAGTCCATTCCCATAACCGGAGGTTTTTCCCATACCTGCTCTGCCGGGGCTGGCAATGCCAGTGGAAGCAGGAGGCAGACCCTTGTGTTAGCAGAGTGTGAGCTAGCATTTCACACACTGCCACGCCAAACAGAACTTTGATATGCTAAGCAAATATTGAACTTTATTGGTTTAATTTAATTAAAATTTATTAACCTTTTATTAAACATAAACCCTCATTAAAATTCTCATTCCTGTCTCCTACAACAGCACAGCCATATTCTCATTTCCAAGCTCATTAAATATCACCCAAAGAGAGCCTATTCCTTGAGCACTGATTGTTGATAAACTATAATATAACCCAGGCATGTCCCAGAGACTTTGGAAAGAGGACGAAATGAAATCCAAACACGAGCCCTGGTGCCATTGTTTGGAAAGGAAACCTAAAAGACAAACAAAGGTCCAGCTTCAGCCCCCGCTGCGGCGCAGGGACACGTGCTTGTGCAGCCAGGCTCTGGGACACGGTCCAGAAATGGCACCATCTTCTGCAGAGCAGCATGGGGCTCAGCGCCTGCATGGCCGAGGCTTTACCTTCGGCTTGTCTCTGTCTGACGGCAGCACGCAGCCCCAGTGCCACCCGCTCCCTCCTGCCCACAGGTCTCCCCTTGCCACCCAGCTCACCAGTGGGTCCCATGGCCGGCACAGCCCTCGGCAGCGCCTGGCAGGGCCGGCAGCGGGGCTGGCTCCCGTGGCACTTGGCAAAGGCACCAGGCACAACTCGAGAGCCTCCAGAGAGGTGAGGAGCCAAACGCCAGCCCCGTGTCCCGGCACAGCGCCGCTTCCCACAAGCAGCACCGACTCGGCTGTGATTTAAGAGACACGGCTGCTGCAGTGCCAAGATCTGCTTGGTGAGTGGGTGTCCGCTCACCATGCATGATACATCTCTGCTCTACACCTTTCCGCCTCTGCCCCAGGCATCAGCGAGGCGACCCGCGAGCCCCGGGTCTGAACCCGCTGGAGCCCCGCTGACAGCAGCGCTGTGGCCACGGCGGTCCTCGGGGGCAGCCCAGCCCTCGTGCCGGCTCTGAAGCACTCAGTGGGAAAGGCAGCTGGGGCGACTGTCGTCATGGCCCTGGCAAGAACGCAAGGGCGGCCGGTCAGCGGGCAAGCCGAACAGCCCAGGCGCAGAGCTGCCCGCCCTGCCTCCACAGAGGCCTGGAAGGGGCCAGACCAAGGAGCACGGGCTGCACGTTTCTTTGCCAAGGGAGCTTTGCAGCAGCCTCTGCTGAATTACTCATGGATCAACATCCCCTGTCACACGGATATTGTTTTATTTGAGAGTAAATGAAGCACAAAGCCTGACACTCTTTGTGGCAGCTGCTGGGGTTAATCTTGGGGCCCACAGATCACTCCAGCCTGCAAAACAAAAAGTGGGGAAAGCCTCATTTAGGGGCTGTGCACTTCCTGCCATGCAGGGTCAGCCACAGTTATCCTGGCCCACGGCCAGGTACAGCCCCGTCCCCTGGCCAGCCTCTGGGCTGGCATGACACTGAGGCCTCCACAGGGCACGACAGAAGCGCCCGCAGCTGCTGGGAGCAAGGATGGTCCTGCTCCAAGTGTCGGGAGTGAAACGCAGCTATTGTCCTCAACTCTATCGGTGCTCCCTGATATAGTCAGCCCCTTTCGCTCCTTCTCCAGGAGCATCCTTCCCCCACCAAGATGCACATGGTCCACCATGGCCAGTCTCACCTCGGGGCACAGTCAGCACCTCTGCTCTCACGCAAGAGCAGCTCAGCAGCTACTGCTGCCCCAGAGCAAGGCAGAGACACCACTGCACCCCAGAGCAGAGCAGGACCAGCCCAGGAAGCCCCCCAGCATCCCTCTTGGCTTGACCCCTCTTTGCTTGATTAGCAAAGACAGAGCCATTCCTCCGCAAACACTGGCAGCAGCACTCCGGCTGGAGAGGGAGCAGGGGGCTGCAGGTCAAATGGATGGAGCCCTGATGAATATGGAGCAGTGCAGAGCAAGTAATTGATTTCGGGGAAGTGGGAAAGGGGTAAGTCGTGAAAGAGGTCAGTGGGACTGAGGGATCTGTCAGAAAGGGCAGCACGGGAGAGCAACTGCATTTCTCGCAGGAGGGAGAGGGGGACAGGTGCCCACAGAGACCGAGCTGCACAGGGGCTTATTAAAACAGGGTCTGTCCAGTGAGTTCCAGCTTGCTCAGCTCCTTCTTCTCCACCTTCAGCTGGAACATCTCCAGGTGCAAGCATTTCCTCGAAAAATGATGAGACTCCAGAAATTTGGCCAGAATCACTGCATTGTTTCATACCTTTACAAAGCCGGGTCTTTTATTTCAGCATCTGGGGATGGCTTTGGAAATCTTGTCCTCTGTGTTCCTAGAGCTTTGCTCCACATTATCATGTGCTATTCAACCCAAGTCCCAGCCATGGAGTGCCAGTTGTGATGGTGCCCTGGGCCTCCCCCAGTCCCCAGCCTGCTCCCTTCTTGACTGCTGAATTTCACCATTTTCCAGTAATACAATGAGCAGGTCTTAAAATCTGTGCCTGCCTCCTCCAAATTACACAACCATTGGGAAGAGGTGGCACTTCTACAAGCACTGGAGAAGCTTGTGCTGCAGTCAACACGCTGCTGAGTTACCGAAGCAACTCGGCGTGTGGCCGCCTGCCAACGTCTCCTGCCAGGCAGCGGTGCAAGTCTGGGACCTGCCCTAAAGGATGATGCTGGCTTGGTGCACAGCTTGACCTTGCTTATCACAGACAAATTCATGTGCGATATAGCTATAAAGAAAAGATATGTTAATTGTGCCACATAAAGTCTGTGATTACTCTGGCTAATCTGTCAAAGCTGGGAAATATTGACTATTGTGGAAGAAGACCATTTGCTACCGCATCTGTGGAGCTGAGGCAAACGCTGAGCAGCTCCTGGGCACTGAAAGCGTTTGCGGTAGGAGGGAGAGCAGAGGCTGCACCGCTCCGGAGAAGGGGCAGGACTGCAGTGGGTCTGGCAGATCGAGGGGAATTTCTGAGACATATTCCCCTAGAGAGCAAGACACACTCAGTCCTCAATCAACCATGGATGTCGCTGTCATCTAGCAGCTTCTATAGATGGACACTCACTAGAATGGAAGGGCCAAAGAGGTTGAGAGAAGGCAGTGGGACACTGGCGTGCTGTGGTTCACCCAGTGCTTGCCCACTTTGGAGCACATGCAGTGCCAGCAGTCAGTAACCCATGCTGTCTGCTTGCAACTACAGCATGGGAAAAGGACAGAGGTACGTAAGGAACAATTCACTTGTTTGTTTTCAGCTGGTCCGAACCTGACATCTCTTCCTAGATCCTATAAAAGCCGCTCATGAGCTGCTAGGGACATATTTTAGGTATTTTCATCCTATCACAGCAGAATGACCCAAGCCTGTAAAAGATTTTTTTTTTTATTGATACAGACTGGGTATGTGTATATCACTTGTGGCGTCATCCCACCCCTGTTAATAAGATTAAAAGCCACTGCTTGCATGTGCCAAGCTTACCAAATCATTACCTGCTGTATATTAAGTGTTTAATTGCATAAAATGACATCATGTTTATCTCTGCAGCATTAGCATCTAGTCTGCAGTGTCAAAGCGATAAACATGCATGATATCATCAGTCATTATGTGGACTTAAAATCAATTGCTCTCACTGCACCCTCTTGTACAGAGAGGAGCACAATACATTAATGAACTTGAGCAAGAACCTAAGTGACAAGATGAAACAGCATAAATAATATCACTTAAAATGTGTTATCTATAACAATGAAGTGTCTCAAATAATAGAATTATGGATTCCAAAGAGGAAAGCAAGTTATTGAAATTCACACCATGGGAGCATCAGTGTGTGCTCATCAACAAAATCACCTATAAATTAATCTGATTTAATGCTGGACGCAGGTTGTATAAGACACCAACATCACTAATCAGCTTTATTTTATAAATATGTCCCATTATACAATCTATTTGCCTGCACAACTTGACTAAGCAAGAATTTAAGATGTGGGTCAAAAATTTTTCCCCTTGCCTTATGATAATTTCACTTAGGCCCATGTAAACAGTTCTCTTGGCAACTTATTAGTCCCATTATTTCAGAATTTTCTTCAATGAACCATTTTTTAGCTATCAAAACATTTAGTTCCAGCTGGCTTCAATGATATAGACTTCAGACCAACTGAATTTATGAGTTTAACAAGATTACATAGTCAAATAGCCATTCCTTACAGAGTTCATATTTCTAAATAAACTGTCAAGGTACAACCCAGAACAAAGTCTATTAGAAGAGGACATGCAGAGTCCATTGACTTTAACTGTATTGATTATGGATAATTATTTGGTCTCTACTGTCTTCTCACATTTTTACAAATTTTCTGTGGGAAGTCTTAAACTTTATTGTTTACTTCTCAAAGCAAGGGAAAAGGACAAGGGCAAAAATCCTTTCATCTCCCCTTAACCATCATGAAATCATCCCATGCCCTATGGCGGTACGAAAGTTAAGGCTATCTCGGAGTGAGAGCATTCATAGCTGGAGGTGGATTATTTGCAAAATCAAAGCCAAGCCAGATGACATTCTGTCAGGATAAACAAACCATTCAACCACAAGACTATGAGTACTGACCAGAAAGAAAAGAAATATCTTGCACCTAGCGTATCAGGCACTTCCAGTTCTGCAGCGATAAAGACAGAAAAATTCAACGGCCAGATGGAGGCTCCTTGGTGCAGCCATTACAACGTTATGTCCCTTGTTCTTTTTACTAGCAGGAAACATCTTGCTCCTCGTCCTCCGCCCTTGCAGTCCACCCAAGCCAAACGACCGAAACGTGTTGTGACACCGCAGCCGGCAGAAGAGCACGTGTTGCCGCTTGGGCTTCAGGCTGTGTGCTCGCTGTGCTGGAGGTGCAACGGGGCATTTCTGTGCCCCCCCAGGAGCAGGTGCCCCCACCCATCAGCAAGAAACCCGGCCTCTGGGCAAGGCTGGGGTCTCCAGGTCGGGGCTGCCTCCTGCAGAGCCTCTGCGTCAGGAGTCCCCCCAGGGCCGCTCAAGGGGCCACCCCACGCTGGCCACGAGCCACCACGGACCCCGCTCCTGTCAGGCCCCCTCGCCCTCCCGAGAGCGGCTGAGCGGATAGGGACACCCTGGCGCCCGCCTCGTAGGACCGCTCTCTAACCCCGTGCTGCCGTCTGGTGCCTGGCGCGCTGTCCCGAGGGTCCCCCGCCCCACCAGGGCTCGCGTCTGTCGGGCGCACACGCGGGTTGGGGCAGGCAGCCCGCAGCGCCTCGCCGCCGGGCGCCCCGTCCTCCTGCCCCAGCCTTGGCCCCGGCTGCTGTGGTTAGAGGGGTGGGGACACGCAGCAGCCAGACGACGATATCCCGGTCTGCAGAAGAAGGTGTA
>JAVJGG010000053.1:19748454-19773405 GCA_035590195.1 Aviceda cuculoides | reverse complement strand
CTCCTGCCCCAGGACCCCGCGCAGCCCCGCGCCTCCGCAGAGACCAGGGCCGCCCGCGGGCCCTGACGGAGCCGGGGCCCGACGCCTCCTTCCCCGGCCTCGGCGGGGATCAGCCCCCTGGGTTTCTTCCCAGCTCCAAGCAACATTCCCGCAGGCAGCAGAAGCTCTGGCGGAAGCGGGACGCAAGGTGTCGGGGGGCTCCATGCCCACCAGAGCCTCCGCAGAGGAGACTTCCCGAGAGGGCGCAAGGCCGCCGGCCCACGCGCCCCCACACAACTCCATCCCCAGAAGGAGCCAGCGGGGCTGGGGGCTGCCTCTGCCGCGACCCCCGCGGGCCGGGGACGAGGGCTGGGCGGGTGGGTGCTGTGGGCAGGGAGGCGACAGGCCCGAAGGGGCTCGCGGCACACCCCGGCCAAGTTTTCAGCGAGAGCCTCTTCCTCCGCCTTGGCCAGGGTCTCCTCATCCTCCGCAGCCCATGTCGCTCTCACCATTGGGGGTCACTGTTCCAACAAAAGCTGCGTCTCCGCTGCTTTCTCCAATTATTAAAAACAATATTTCTGCTACAGCTGTTTCCTGATTTGGCTGATATGTTAAGCTAGAATGAAAGGGTTTGTTGGGAATTTTTTTTCTCATTTACAGCAACTTCCTTAACTTCACTTTGAATTTCCTTTAAACTCTGATGAAATACAGTTCATCTGCCACCAAAACCTGAACCGAAATGATGTGAAAAAGAACCCACGAAAGGCTTTTTATGAGATCTCATTCTCCCTGCACAGGCAGCCCTGATCAGGGACTGTAGGCAAGGAAATAATTTCTTTTAAATGAGTGTCTGGTTCCCTTTATATTTTTTTTCTTTCGCTTCAGATTACAAGGGAAAAAACCCAAGGTGTCAATCAGCTTTAAAACAGTTGAGCTGATCTTATTTCTTCTACGTACTGTATTCAAGCCAAACATTCCCTGAATAGAAAAAGCATAGAAAACTCATAATAGCTAAATTGGTGCTTTTAAAGCCCAAATTTAACATGCCTCCTCAGGGACATTTTCCCAGCATAGAGGAAAACAAATATATGTGATTTAGTGTCTATTATAGAGGTTAAAATTTGCACCTATTCTTTCTTACACCCTGTCATGAGAAGAAAGAGCAAATTTCGGGTGGGAGAGGTATTGGGAGGCAGCATAGCACAGGCTGGCAGGGATAGGCAGGGAGAGAGGAATTCTCTGCAACCGCAGAGCCCGGCGCAGCCAGGTGATCCATTTCAAAAGTGACACCATTTTTGCGAGAAAACAGGGAAGATCTACAGCATTTTCCTTTTGCACTCAATAGATAGTAGAAAGGAAGCTGTTCTTCTTTTCTTTGTATTTAATTTTTAAATCTAGGTGTTCCTTGGCTGGTAATAAAACTCCGTGCAGGAAACCGAGCACAAAGCGGGTGCTCGTTCAGGCAGTGTGCGGACGGGAGCTGCAGGTCTGGGCCTGGGATGTCCTTGCTCTGCTCTGGGGAGCAGGGTTGCAACATTTTCGGTCTTGGTTGTCCTTGGCATTGGAAGGCTCACGGCCCCTTGTTGGGGCAGCCCCTGCCAGCCGTGCACTCAGCGCATTTGCTATTTTGGTTGCACCTGAGCTGGATTCAGAGACCTTCTCCACCTCCTCCTCCTCCTCCTCCTCCTCCCCAGATAGTGTCATCCCTAGTCCTGCATGAGTCATCGCGCTTAATACCCTCTTCATCTGCGGCACTCAAGCAACCTGGGAGGGTGGGGAGCTATTAAAAGCCCTTCAGCCAACGGGGGGGGGGCTGGCTGTGTCCCTAGTGCAGCTGAGGAAGAAGTGGATGGAGGAAGAACAGCAGTGGTGACTGCAGCCTCAGCTTCTCTGGGCTGGGCTGATACTGATGGGCATCTCTGCCAGGCAAGCTTAGGGTCCTGGGTGTGTTGCCTGCCTGCCTGTCTGTCCGTCCGTCTCTGGTGATGGCTGTTAGTAGATTCCTTGAGAGAGGGCAAAAGAAGCAGGAAAAGGGTATAAAAATGATTAAAACAGTGTGTCTGACTGCAGCCCCTGGGTTCTTATCTGTAATTAGGGAATAATATGTGAGCAAAGGGAGTGCTGGTAGCTTTCTATTTTTTAATCTGCTTGCTTTCATTTTTCATATATTAATTCTTCCTTTTTATCTCTTGTGGTATTTTTCTTTTGTCTGTGTCATCTGCCCCTTCATTAGCCTATAAAGCTTGTCCTCAGCTCAGTTAGGGAAACTTCCTTCTTATTTCACCTTCTAATATTTCCACTATCTACCTCCAGGCAATCTTTCCTACTACAGTGAATTGGAGAGGTACAATAGCTATTGTGAATTACTCCTTGCAGTCTACTCCTGCACTCTGTATTTATTACTGGATTTACTTTATCTGCAGTGATGCACTACTGCAGTAATCTGTGTGTCCGAGCCCTGGAGGCTCCCGGAGTGGGGTCTGCGGGGCTTCCACACCCCAGCGGGCGCGGGCTGTGCTGAGCCCAGCCTTGGCTGGGAAGTTGAGCCTGCCCTAGACCCTGGAAAGCTCTGCTTTGTGCAGCCTTGATGGAGGAACTGCTGTGGAAGACTTTTTTTTTTTTTTTTTTTAAACGCAATGGAGGTTAAAATTACTTGTTGTGGTGTCCTGGAGCTTTGGCAAGGTCTGAATTGTGAGAACTTGCAAGGCTCCTGCTTGCAGCAATCAGTTAATCCCTTCTTGGGCTTACCCCTTCTTACAGAGAAGCTGAATCTGGCAGGGAGAAAGAGTTTAAAATCACTGCTAGCAGTTGCATAGAACCTAAAAGTTATAGCGAGCGGGATAAGAAGAGTGGTAGCTGCCTGATATTTGGAAATAGAGCATTTATTTGGGGCAATAAATTGTTTCCTCTCCCTCATCAGTTGTGCTACAGGATCTCCGCGACGACCTGCCAAACCAGTCTCTCCTCATTTGTGACACTGCCGGCTGTGAGGGCAGCAGGCAAGCTGGGTAAGCAGCCAGAGCCAGGCTTTAGGAGCTGGACTAAGCAATGAGCCGTGGCAGGGGAGCGCCCAGCAGGGCACAGCACTGCAGAGCCGTCAGCTCCCACGCAAACATGGACTGTTGCTTAAATTGCATTTCTTTGGATCCAAACCAATGAGGAATTCAAATAAGTCCTCTCCACTGATTGAGATGTGTCTGTGACAATTCCAAGCAAGTACATTTCTATAGAAGCCTTTCTGGGCCAAAGGACCAGAGTGCAAATTAGTTTGCTGGATCAGATGAGGGATTTTTTTGTACTCACAGAAACATCACCAGCTTAATTTTTAAACTGTGTTCAGACTTGTGCATCCTGCCTACAAGGAGGCTATAGCTTGAGTACTTCAAACGAATTGTATTCCTTCCTTTCTGGCTTTGCTTTGATTCCTTTTATTTTATCTTTAATTTGATTTTAAATATTGTGAGATGACAGAGGAAACGGTCTCCCTGAGCAGCGCACAGCATGCTAACTCTCCTATTTCAGATATACAGCATGCTTAGGAACTTAAACCAAACACAGCTCACTTATTTGCAGCAGGTCTAAACAGTTGTTCCTGAAACCGAAGCATGGATAAATGTTTAAAT
This sequence comes from Aviceda cuculoides, assembly GCA_035590195.1. NCBI lineage: Eukaryota > Metazoa > Chordata > Aves > Accipitriformes > Accipitridae > Aviceda > Aviceda cuculoides. Next base: position 19,769,803 of record JAVJGG010000053.1, on the reverse strand, counting down.
TCTTTTAAAATATTAGTATAAATCTTCATAGTATAAATTAGGACCTAAATCCTTCAAAGCTGGGAGAGAAGGCAGGGCCCTCTAGTCAAAAACTCATTGTTTTGTTAATCCCAGGAAATATCTGGTTACCAGTGTTTTCTTGGTGTATCTCAGTCTAACACTTATTTAGCCAATTAATCATCAGTTCCAAAAAATGATTTTTGTTAATATTTTTTTCTGGATCAATAGATTTTATACAAGAATCTTTCTGCTCATTAGTTGGAGGGCAGCTCCTTGAAACAAATTCTGCCTGTGATTCTACCTTAAATTCATCAGTAGATATTAAATAGGTCATTGGTGTAATAAGGGCCAAATTTGCTTCTCATAGATCACAGTGGCCAGTGCTCCTAGGGTCTAATTATCCCATATTTGGTCAATAAGCCATTAACATACAGCCATGGATGTTAATAACCATTTCATGAAAAAGTCCTGGTAATTTATGAGATCAACATTGGTTAGGAAAATTAATAAATATTTCATTCCGTAAGATTTATCCGAGGACATTTCGGTCTGAGGGAGGAAGCACTGGGCTGTGAAAAGGGGGCTCAAGCTCAGATAAAGGAAGAAAGATGGGGGGAAGAAAGCCCAAATGCCAAGCCCATGGTAGCTGGGTTTAACTTGGGCTAATAAAAATTTACTTCAAATCCTATAGCTAATAAATCCAAAGGGTGTATGAGGGAGTCCAGTAAAACCTGACTTAACATTATGTTAGTGCTATTAACAATATTTATATAGATGTCATTTCACAGGAGGGTTAAAGCTGGTAAATTATGGGCCAGGCACAGCGAGTCGCATCATGGAGCTGGCATGTCTGTATATATTCAGGTACCATAGCCTGCCCCTTTTTGGGTAACAACAGTTTAAAATAACATGGTAAACAAAGGTGGCAGGCTTGGAATTTCTGGTAACTCTTAGCCTTCCTGTCTCAGTGGGCACTGCCTTGAAGTTTAAGAAACTTCATCATAGGATTTAATTTACTGTGTTTACCAATCTATTCTTCAAGTGATAGTAAATCTATTCCATTTTATTATGTATACAGAAATTATAAGCGTGTGACATTTTTTCTAGCTGTGGGCTTTGGCAGCAATCATGTTTTGCACACTTCTGTATTCAAAATACTTTCCTATGGCTAACAAACCTAGTGGAATCTTGAATTCTACCTTGCAGTCATTTCCAAAATGTCAACTATTTTTAACTTTAGGCTGCTCTTAAAAACTCAGTTTTAGCCTGGGAAGGCACAGCCGAGGGCACCAGGGCTCAGGACGAGCATGGTGCTCTGCCCGGAGTAACGTGCTGCTGTTTCACGGCTGAGTGTAGTATCGGCTGTGCCAGCCCTGCACGGAGGAGTGATATGCAGTGTTAAGCCCTGATTCAATATGGTGCTTATGCAGGTGCTTAAAATAAAACAAAACAAAACGCAGGGTTTTAATACTTTGCTGAATTGTGCCCTTAATTACTTTTGCAGTGGGTTGAAATTGCACACCTCACCTGGGTGTTATGTTCTTCAGGATCTTGCTGACAGGGATTTACACACTCAAACAGTGATGAGTGTTCTTACCAATATGATTAAACTAGATTATTTCTTTCCTGCAAAATGTTGGGCTAGGAGATTAAACCTAGATTGTGTGGCTGTAGAGCTGTGAAGAGCAGTCCTGAGGGTGTATTCAGGACTACCTGGTGAACGCACGCAGCTCGGGAAGCTGTGCTTGCAGTGGCAGCGTGTGCTGTAAGACCACGTCGGCGGCTGGGTCTGGTGGGCACCGCACTGATCCACCCTTGGCCAGTCTGGGTTTGTGGCACCCCCAGTGACCTCCCTTCTGGCCAGCTTGCCTGGGCTGTGGCGGTATTTAAAGTTGTTCCGAAACAGATGAAATGAGACGCTTCCCTTGCCTTTCCTGTCTGGCCTGAAAACTTCTGGCAAGGGGAGCTCCTGGAGGAGATGCTGGTCCGTTTGGAAGGCATGCGTGTTTAGCTGAGGTCTTCAAGCAAGAGCTTTGTATTCGCAGCTCCCTTCTGCTTTAGCCTCCTAGAGCCTCTCCCGGCTCAGTGCTGAAGGAGCCTGCATTGGGGGGTGCTGCAAACACTTGTAGGCCATTGACTCTATTGTTAATCTATGTTGAATGATTGCACTATTCCATCCTGCTGCCTCTCTCTGATTAGACTTGTAAATGAAAAACCATAAAAGTCAAAAATGAGAAAATAGAGGACAGAATGAGAGAAGGCACTTATCCCACAGACGAGTGCTTGAGCACTGCAAGCAACCCCAAAGCTGAGAGCTGGGTGCTCTGTGCAAGGATGCTGCTCTGGGTGCTACAGCTCTCCCCATCACGGGCAAGTGCCAGCGGCGGCTCCCGGCTGCTGGTGATGGGGCCAAAGAGCAGAGGGGGGAAGGGAAAGCAGCCGCTTCTGTTTCCACTAGGTGTTTGTGGGGTCCATCGGATCAAATGCAGTCTGGCTTCAGGTCTTTACTTGCTGATTAAGTTTCGCCACCAGGTCTTTCCATCCACTCCTTGGCCTTTATGCCCTCAGTGACATGATGTCTATTGCCCCTGCCAAGACTCTCTCCAGTACATTAGCTTAGCTATGGGTAAACTCAGACATCAGGCAAAAAGCCCCACTGACAGTTAATAGAGCCCTGTAGGTCCCTGACCCCTGGGGATAAGCATACAGTAGCTGGCAAAAAAATACATTCTAACGTCTTGGGGAAAAGGTCAGAGTAGCAAGAGAAAATAGGCTGTTCGTATTTTGTGGAATATTTATCAGGGCTTCAGGTTCCAGAGCTATGCAAGGGGGTAAGGGTCTCTAACCGGTGTTGAGACAGGGCTTCCCAAACGCTGCAGCGCAGAGGTCTATGCGGCAAATTGACAACAGTCAGAGGGCGACACATCATTTGCATAATCTGCAAGATCTAATTGTGTCTTTGGGCTTTTAATAAAATGGGATTGGTTTTATTTCAGTGGTTGGCTCATAATAAAGGATTCAGCATTCTCAAAATCAGAATGGATCATGTGTGCTACTGCCGCCCTCCCCGATTCCAGCCAAGACACCCGGCGCCCTGTGAGCCTCATGCCCGTGTCTGCAGGGACCGGGGCTCTCTGAGCATCAGGGGAGGAACCAGGAGGGTTGTCCAGCCGCCTGTGGCAGGATATGCTGCATGACGAGGACGTCCCTTTGTCAGCCTGAAAAAGACATAGCGTATGTATGTTTTTAGGTTGGGTTTTTTTCTTTTCCAAAGTGGAGAGTGGAAAAAAGGGAGGAAAGTAGATGAATGAAAATATTGAGAAATGGAAGAAGAAAGGAAGAAAGGTGCTATGGAGAAAGAAGGAGCAACCACCTCTCAGCTTCCATTTTCTCGAGGTGTTGCTGAGGCTCCTAAAGAGCCAACGTGCTGTTCTGATCTTCAAGGCATACGCCTGAGTCCCCAGCAGCACTGCGGGGAGCTGTCAGTGGCTGCTCCCCACTTCCAGCGTGGGATGTGTGGGATAAGAGCAGCCGCGCTGGCTCTGGGCTCGGTCTGAGCGTTCAGGCAGTGCGGATTTGGGAGGAAGCGCGCTGAAGCAGGACTAAAGCATGCCTGATATTACTTAGGTGGTTGTACAGCACAGTGCGTGGCCGTAATATAATATTAATGATCAGTCTTGAGAGATGTGTAACCCTCTTCCCCGCGCCCGAGCTGCGCGTTTCTCCCTCTCCCTTCTGCAGCATTGCTTTGGCTTTGCAGACCTTTGTTCTCCCCTCTCAGCTCGGCGGCCCCATCCTGTGCCGGGCAGGCAGGAGGTGCTGTCCCCGGCCTCCCGCGGCGCTGCCAGCCCCACATCTGCTTGCCTCCCACCTGGCTGCCTCGGCCCCTCTCAGATTTAGATCTCCCTGCTGGGAGAGCAGCGTGGAGCTGCTGCACAAGCAGCTTGGCCGAAAAAAATCAATGATCTTTTCAATAAAGCATTTTATCCCTTATATATATTGTCTCTCATAAAGATTTTACACAGACAAAAAGTTCAGAAGTTGGTGTAAAAAATGTTGGGAAAAAGGTGAAGATACGTAAGTAAATTACAAACTTGAGGCTGTTTGCAGTACCTTGGGAAAGTGGGAGTTATATTGATGAGTTTTTATTGATTTACCATCATTCCCAGTGTGGACATTTTCTGGTCTATTATACCACAGTCGCGGCATATTCCCATCGCAGCACTAAAGAGGAAATATGGACAGCCTGACCTTGGCAATATGGAGATAATGAAATACCCTTAATGATCCTTCCAAAAGATTTTACAAGCCAACTTCAGATTGTATCTACTCTGTGCTATGCTAATTTTTAAGAAGACTTGCAAGCAACGCCAGGGTTTTACAGCTTGAATCCTAACCGCAGGTATTTTAGGGTTAAATGCAACGGGAACAGGTGACCTTACTACCTGATGAAGAGAAGTTGCTGTGAAAGTTCCTGGCATTTCCAGGAGGACCTGGGCGTATTTGTCCCCTTCCAGGGGAAGGAGGTCTGTGCAGCCAGCACCCCGCTTTGCTCCGGCGCCCGTCCCTGCGGCCACGTCGGGCAGGGCTGGGGCTCCCCACCCGCAGGACCCCCCGGCCGGCGCCGGCTGCCTCGGCCCCACCGCGAAGCTGCAGCCCTGGAGGAATGTGCTCAACACCAGGAAGAGCTGCAGCACTTCAGGGTGACTTTGGGGACAGCTCAAGGAGATTTACCATATATATACCTGCCTGGAATTGTACCTAGCAGGGACATAAATAGTAGGTTTCAGTGCTCTGCTTTCTTCCTCTCCCCTCCCCGGCCCAGCTGGCAACACAATTACCAGCCCCAAAGTATTATTTTCTTAATAAAAATGTTACGTGTAAAGCAAAGCCACAAATGAGTAACAAACCCATGCAGATTTCAATCACTCCCTTCTTTATTCCCCCGCGAGATTGCTAATGACCTTCACGGAAACCTCCACCAAATCTTTTTTAAAGGCAAATATTAATTTCCTAGCATGAAAAAAGGAAATAAAAAAGCCTATTTTTCACGGGAACCATGCAGAAAGAAAGATATATTTTCCTTCAAAATGCGGGGAGGATTTTTACATTTTGTCACTTGCTTTGCATAGGCTTGGTACCACCATTTGTTCACCTCTGAATGTAATCTCTCCCCATAAAGCTTTGCTTTAAATTCCTCAGCTACCTGTTAGGCTCTGATAGCTCTTTAGCTACGCCCGGAGCATTGGAGGCTGTATGTTCCTGCAGCGTATTTCTGACTCACTGGGAAAAGACTGGGACTGACTCTTTAAATTTTAACAGTTGAACCATTCATTTTTAAAAAGAATGCGCCAAAGCAATGTAACGTTTTATAGCAAAGTCTCCAAAAGTCATTTATAATACAAAAATCCTTTGTAGGAAGTTGCATTGTACTGTGCTATAGCACCCGTGGCCTATGCATTTTCCCACGCCAGCAGGCACGGAAGGTTCAAGGTGAGCAGTGGAGAGAGGGGGAACACGCAGTATGTGTGCACCTGCAGGCGCACCGAGCTGAGCAGAGCCGGCCTCTCCGTTGCCTCCCGGGTGCCCGGGGTGCAGACCTCCTGCACACCCACATCACTTGCAATGCGAGCACAGAGACACCTATTCCCAAAATGAGAAAAGCATTTCCAGGATGTTAGGCCTTCTTTTAACGTTAAGGTTTGATATTTTCACGGTTTGTTGTGTCGCCAGACTAAGTTTATGTGTGCTCAGGAAGAGTTTGGACCCGGACCTTCAGCTGCTGCTTGCTTCCAGCAGACTTTCCACTGCCTCAAGGTTTTTGTTTGTGCCCTGGAGTCAGAGCTAACATGATGTGGTATGAAATACAAAGCCATCCTAGTGCACGAAACCGAGCTTCGCCAAGGAGATCAGGGCATCCAAACCAGTCTGTGCAAAATAATGTTTGTGCTTGATTCCGGAGTCAAAGCGGTAGCATAGGTGCAGCTTCTTCCCTTATTTTAGACCTTACCCACGTTTTCAGTGATATCTTTTAGCATTAGCTTCATTAACCAGTTGAAGGAGTGGTTTGAAGGGTATTTTCTGAAGGTTATTTGCTGGGGTTTTACTCCATAAGTCTTGTAAACTTTTCTCAGAACAACCCACTTAAAAGGAGTGGAAAATTCTATAAGAACCAATAGAAAACAAAACTGTGCTGTGAGCCATGCCCACTTGCTAGCTCCATTCCAGCTCTGGCGTTTTCTCACCACCGTGGTGCACGTCCCTGCCACTGATGCCCACCCAGGCCACGTCCTGAATAACGTTTTGTTGTGCTCCCACGACTTACCAGCACCACGAGGCGTTCAGGTCCATCCTTCCCTTTCCTTGCCAAACAGCTCCGTGCTTACGCCTCGGGAAGGAGACTGCAGGACACTGCCTCGGCTGCGCCGGCGTGCCGAACCGTGCCGATCTGCCGTGACCTCTCCTTGGCAAAACTCACCAGCAGCGTGTGCCCCGGCGACAGGAGCCGGTGAGAGGGGCAGAGCCCCCCGCAGCCAGAGGCTGGTCGGAAGCAGCAGACCCTCCACCCGAGCGCACCCACGGCCTGCCGCCCTCGCTGCCCTGCCGTCCCCGCGGGAAGACAAGCCTCGTCCCGGGAGGTCACCCTGCGAGCGGGCGCTCCCGCTGAGCATCCCTGCGGAGCAGCACCCCGGGCTGGGCTGGGGAGGCTGTGCCCGTGCGGTGGGAGCCAGCAGTGCCCTGGGCCCCCGGGGGGAGCAGGGAGGTGGGAGCTGGGGCGAACAGCCCGGAACGAGGAATCCGCTCCTCTGCTTCGGCGGGTCGTCGGCCTCTCACCGCACTAAATAAGCAACAGTTTGCCTGCACGTATTTGGGGGGGAAAACAGTTAATATGATAACAATAGCACTAAATCAGGCACAGAACTCCAAGTACAAGTCACAGCAAGAAGTTGTTAATACCTTTATTATGGGATAAAATGTATTCATGATATTAAAGACATCACATTTCTGCCCTGGTGTCACATTTTAGATGTAGCGTAGATAAATGATATATCACTGTAAGAGATCTACAAAAACCATTAGTAACCATGACATTTTGACGTCAGATTTTAAAAAATTCCTAAGTAATCTTTTTGATTTATGAAATGGTGTCCAGGTTCATCGAGACTGATCTCAGATTTATCACAGCCTGGTTAGAATTATTAATGATTTTCAATTTGTAAATCCAATGCCAGCATGTCCAAGTGCTCTCAGCAAAATCACAGAGAGCTGACAGGGAGATTTTGCTCAATCCATAGTTTTCAGCTATTACAAGATTTTTCTGTTTAACTCTCTGCCGCCCGGCGCGGGCGCGCCAGCCCGGCGCACAAAGGCATTGTTCTGCCGCGGCACAAAGGAGGCGCGTCCCGGGCACCGCCGCATGAATCACGGCCCGAATGGCCATGAAACACATGGCGTCAACAGGAATGAATGATCTGACTTTTACAGGCTCCTACTGAAGACCCTTAAAGACTTAAATTATAATGAGAAGAAAAGCTGATCTAAGCCAAAACAGACGGGCTTGGGTAGTTTTTCCCTACAATTCATCACAAGAGCAGATGAAAGGGAGGCAGGGGCAAAGAAAAAAGCACAGGCATGTCTCCATCCCTCAGCAGCCTTGCAGGGATATCTCTGGAGAAGAAAGCACACCTTGGGTAAATAGTTACAAACTCCAGAGCCCAAGCAGAATATTTTTTTCCTAATTTATGGGATAATTGTCCCGCCACTACAGGGAGGGATTAGAGGGAGACTTGGATACTGACATTTTCTCTGCAGTAGCAAGCCGGCTGTTCCTCAAGAGCGGGGCGAGCAGGGTCCGTGCCACCGAACCTGCCCTTTCGCGTGGCAGGTGTCGCCGAGCGGACGCTGAGGGTGTCACCCGCCGACTGCTCTGGGACCAACATTGCCATTTTCGTTTTAAGATGGTTAAAGGAAAACTGCCATGATTCATCCTTAGGCGGCAGACAACTACAATGTTACTTACGACAAAAAGTTGTATCTCTAGCGTGCCTAAGATACTGAATTTTCAAGACTTCGGGCTCGCTCAGGGTCCGCACCGCAGCCCTGAAGCACCGGGTCCCCCAGGAGCCGGCACGGCTCTTCTGCCTTGCCGGGGTTTCCAGCCCAGCGCCGGGTGGGCGCGCGGGGGGGCCGGCAGGGGGTGGCACGGTGCCCCGTGGGCAGGCGGGGGCTCCTCGCTGCTGTGCCCCACAGCCTGCCCAGCCCCATTCTGTGCTCCCCCAGCCGAGCAGCATGACTTCACACGCTTCCCCTTCTGACTAGGTTTGATGTGGCCTCTTTGTCTTTAAATACAGCAAAACGTCTTCCAAAACCAGAGAGGAAAATTGTAATTTCTTGTCCAGAGAAGCAATGTAAAGCCTCTGCTTCTGCTGCGTCGCCTGGTTGTCAGGGCAGTGGGTCTGGCCGCTGAAATGCCAGCGAAGCTGCTGGCTCTTCGTCCCAGAATCACTCGGATTTGTTAAAAAAGGGCAAAGGGAACTTGGGATGTGGGGCACGGTGAGGACTGTTTTAAATTACTGCTGCTTCTTGAATCCATATCCAGGCAGGGTAAAACAGCTGTGCAGCTTAGACCGTGTTGAGGAGCAGGACTTGCTGGTACTACTTCAGCCTCTGAGTGGATTTTAGCTTCACACTGCAGGGACGTCAGGAAGGCAACATTTGAAGTAGGCTAAAATTCCACTAATGCTCCAGTCTCAGGCTGCTGTGGCTGCTGGTACTTCACAGACCGCTTGGGTGCCTGGAGAGAGTCAGTGTCTAGTTTTTTCTCAAGTACTCCACCTTAATTGGGCAGGTAAAACTCTATAATTAGGGACCTTAACTGGGGAATTTTTCTAATCCATCATATCTGCTCCATTATTCAACTCTATCAAATCCATGCATGCAAGGAGAAGCAGGACATTCTTCACAACACTGTCAATATTAACGTCTTTCCAATTACAGAGCATTATAATGGCAATCTAATGAGGAACTGTGACATGCTGGCTGCAACTCCTAACTTTTGATTAAAGCCTCCTTCGAGATGCTCCCCTTTAATTTATGGCACAGGGCTGTGCAGGCGCAGGTAAGGAGATGCTGGGGAGCCTCCAGCGCAGGCTCTGGGCGCCCCGGGAGCCCCCGCAGCCCCGGCTTTCTGCCAACCCGACGAGCCACACCGAGGCCAGCCCCAGAGCGGCCTTTTCCTCCATGCCTCTCTCAGGGCTGCTCTGCCAGGCGGGTGACGGATGCCTGCTCCCCCTTCCCCAGGGCTGGGGTCACCTCCCTCCCACCAGCAGCCCGGCCGCGGCCCCATCCCAACCATCGCTGCCAAAGCCAGCCCCAGCCGAGCAGCTCCTGCCGCCCCAGGACACCTCCTGCGGGAGAGAGGGGTGGGCATCTTCCCCTCTGACAGCGACTGGCATTTCTGTCCACCCCAGGCTCTGCCGCAGACTCTGCCGGGAGAAGCTTCCCAGTTTATCTCTTTGCATCCTCACAGCCTCGACACCAGGAAATGAATTTCCAAACTGATAAAGATACCTTGCTTCTGATACAACTGACCTCCCAGATGAGACACGGCTCCGCGCGAGGACTGAGACACTCGACGGTGTGTCTAGATAGGCGCAGCCCGGAGCGGCCGGGTGCCTCGCGCGGGGTTGCTGTTTCCTCCTTTTAGCACGAGGCAGCCCTGCCCGCCGTCTGCTCCGGATCGTGCCCTCCCAGTGCTGCTCTCCCTGCCCCGAGAGCCCCGAGCCCGACGCAGCAGCGCGAAGGGCATCCCTGCAGCTCTCGGGTGCTCCCTTCCTACCGGGCAGAGCGGGGTGGGTGTTTGCTTTTTCCCGTTGGGTCCTTCCCAACTACAAGGTCCGGCCCCTCCGCTGGCTTTGTTCTCCGATGGCTGCTTGGGCTTCCTTCAGATGACAAGGGAAGAGTGTGAGTTGTTGATACTGCGGCTGAAAAAGGGGGTTTATTAAAATATTCTTCTGACAGGTTCATTTTCTGAATTCCTCTGGATTATTTCCAGCATTCCAGTTCCATCAGAAACAGCTCTCTTCAGGGGATGGGGAGAGGCTGTGAGTCATTTCTTCCCTTTTCTTCTCATTTAGATGGGAAAGGTTAATCCTTTGAAAGTCTGAAATAGCCACAACTAAATGCAAGGGAGTGTGGTGCTTCACACTGCAAGAGGAGAAGTGCTTGGCCAGAGCTATTTCTTGAGAAACTGTAATCCTGCAAGAGAAATCATAATAACAGAGGGAATAAAGTGTCACAGCCATAGCCGCTGTTGCCATTTGTGTGTTTGGGTTATGCACGTGGTGTTGCAGCCATGGCCAGGCTATAGGGACTCCCCTCCTCTTGCAGGGGAGGGGGCTGCTGCAGGGTGCTGACCCTCAGCGAGGTGGGTGACATCGTCTCGTGGACCTGATTCACTCCAAAGCACCCAGCGGGGCAGCGTGATCTCAGTAAGCGAAGGGATGCTGGTCATCTTTTAAAATTATGATTTTTCATCAAACTTCTTTTAAAAGCCGTGGTCTGGATAAACTCAAAATTACCGTATCCTCAAATAGACATTTGTCTCTGTGAGGCCATTCGCACCTTTACAGGGGGATTTGTGTGCATCATGCGTGACCAGAAAACAGTGGAAGACCGTCAGGTTTGCACTGGGTCTAACACGTGCTGTGCGGCCAGTTGGCCCCGTTGGAAGCAGCCACGTCTACCCGTCGTGCGGAGCCCGATCCGGGGGCGTGCAGGGAGTCCGTCGCAACAGCTGCCCAGAGCGAGGCGGCTGCGAACGCCGGTCCCGCAGCCCAGCGGGGCACCCAGGAACCCCGTGCAGATACTGGGCGAAGGGCCCCCAGAGCCGCGGCTGGCAGGAGCGCGGCAGCGATGCTCTCCCAGCCGGCCCCCGCCCCCGGGGGCTCGCCCCCGCTCCGCAGCCGGCTTTGGTGGGTCCTCGACCTGCCGGTGCCGGTGATCCTCCTCCGGCTGCGGGAAGCCGGGTCCCACAGGGGAAGGGACCCGTGGGAACCCGAAGCAGCAACAAGCCCTGCGCCCCAGACCCCGGGGCCGGGGGGAAGGTGCCGGGGGCCCGGCACAGCGCGGGGCACCCCCCCAGCCCGGGGAGGCAGGGGCTGGCGCCCACCCCTCGGCTGCTCTGCTAACGAGCCGGGGCCGGCGCCTCTTTCCGGAACAAACGTGATTCCAATTGAAAACTAACATGACAACAAGCGCACACGGTAATAACCCAGTGAGGAGACATGGCTCTCAAGACATCTACAGACTCCAGATTAAATGAAATTTTGACAGAGAAAAATACGTATTGGCAACATTTCTTGATCCACAATTCAAAGAGAAAATTGAAACCATATTTCCGTAAGAATCAGACGCTGGAAAGAAGTTCTTAATAAACAAAAAGAGACAGGTCATGTAATTCACTCCCTTTTCCTCTTTTTCATTTGTTGGCCAGTAACTATTAAGAGTCAAGGAAAGAAGGTTTTTAACTGAAAATTTGTACTTGAACCTGACAAACAAAACAACTTGGAAGGAAGTTTCCCAGCTGCAAGTCAGAATATTTATGTCTGGAGATGTAAGGAACATTTCAAAACATTAAACAATTTGCAAAAAAAAAGCTGCTGTTCTGGGGTTGAGATTGTCTGGTTTACAGACTCTTCTCCACCTGGCTTTTTAAAAACAATGGCTGCAAAAAACAGAAGTGGAGAGAATGGCTGTGGACTTTTCTTGTTTGTTTAGGGACAAATTAAATGTTACCTCCTGGAAGACGGTCAGCACATTGGTGGCTTGTTGGAGCGATGTTTAAACGGGTCAGCTTGCCTAGCAAGTCAAAGACATTTACATGGGAGTTACTCGGGTAAGTGTCCTGTCAGAAGATCTCTGCACGGGGGTGATTTCACTCAAGAACCAGAGCCCTAAGCTCAGAATTTTTTTCCCTGGATTTTCTGCTCTAATTATTCCCAGGACGTAGGGCTTTGGCAGTATCCTGGTTTGAAGCGCTAGGCTCACACCGATGCAGGCTGAAGAGTAAGGACGTGGACGTACACAAACACCAAGCACCGGCGCTAGGGCCAGGCGCTTTCTGGAGCCAGAGCCGTGCGCTGGCTGGCGGGAGCAGCCTCTTCTCGACGGCGCCGAGCGCCCACTTCGCTTTGTGTGCAGCAAACCCCCCCCAAGGCAGCAGGGACCCCCTTCCCCCGTGTCCCCTGTCCTGGCACAGAGGAGCTTCTCTGCAGAGGGAAGGGTTACATGAGGCAGCTCCCGGTCTCGTTACTGCTGCTCACAACAAAGATGTTGCTCCCTTCCCCCGGTGCCGGTCTAGGGACCCAGAGAGAGGGGGACAGCTCTGGACCCCCCACGTGGAAAGGAGCCCGATCTCAGGCAGCATCAAGGTCCCGCTCACGTGTCCCCACGAGCTCTGGAGCCAGACCCGGCACTGCAGCCCCGGGACAGGGAGCCCTCCTCCCCCAGCGCAGCTCGGGGCGGCTGCAGGCCGCGGCAAAGGCAGCAGCGTGGGAGCATCTGCACCGTGTCCGAGCCCTGGCCGGGGGAAGGAGGCTGTGACGTCTGCCACGGAGAATGAGATCTCCTGGCCAAAGCGAAGGGAAAACAGAGAAGAGAGGAGCCTGGTGTCAAAACTCAAAAGGAAAACTTTGGGTGGAGGGTTTTGCTGCTGGTTTTTTGTTGCAAGACAGACATAAATCTAAAAATTATTGGAAAGCCACTCAGCAGAGCTGCCAAGGGGAGAGAGGTGGCAGCCACTGCAGCGCACGCCTCCGGTGCCGTGCCCAGCGCTCAGCAGCTCCGATGCCTCCCGTGCTGGGGATCCGGGACGGGCACTCACGCGTGGGCTGCAAGCCAGGCACGGCACTGCGTGCCGCTCGAGTGAAACAGTTCATTTGTAGAGTAGCCAAACATTTGCTTTTACATTATGTTTTCAATGAAAATGGCTTATTCCAAAATGAAGATTTTCTCACAAAAATAGTGTCGTTCAAGATCCTTTTCGTTCCAAATTTTGTGGATCTAGACCTGGGGTTTGGCATTGCATTTTTTCCTGTTTGGAAAGTCTCTTCCTTCCTCCTAAGTGAGAACTGAAGGAAAAAGCATGGAAACAGTTTCCATTTCCAGTTTGTGGACAACCTTAGGAAAAAAGCCATATAAGATACACCTGGAGGTGCACTGCCATACGTAGTCAGCTTTTGCAGAGATCCATTTCCCGGACCCGGAGGACCAGAGCCATGTCCGTGGGAGGATTCGCTCCCAGGGGCCAGCGTTCATGCCGAGGTGGGACCCTCAGCCCCGGCGTGAAGGCTGAGACCTCTGAGACCTCCGCCAGCCCGGCAGCTGGTTGCACATCCAGGAGGGACGGGGTGAGCCATGCCGGTGTTGGTGTGGTGGAGCTGGCGGCTGGGCCCTCCCGCGCCGCAGAGTGACATGAATTAGCGTATGACAGTGACAGAAAATGGAAAAGAATGGCCCCGCAAATGCAGTTACAAGAGAAAGGCAAATTGATTTAGTGGACATATGAGTATTTTTGAGAGAGAAAGCAAGAGAGCTGCCTGACATATTCCAAGATACCCTACGATTGCTTCTCTTAAGGAGATGTCATTCAGATTTTCCTGAACTAGCCTTTAAATTACAGTTCTATAAATAGATAGGACACTGGCAGTATTTACAGTATGAGCATCAGGTGAAAAACTACAGCTTCTGCAGCGTCTGCTCATCTCACCTTGTATCTGCCCTGCTGGAGGTTAACTCTTATTTCCATGTTAATGCCGTCTCAATCCCAATGACTGCCATTTGTCAAATTAACATTCATTTCAACAACCCAAAAGTGAGAGCTTTTAAACATTAATTCACAACTATGAGCTCTTCTCAGCACATTATTATGTTACTGTGATGAAACAAACTGCCTATGGAAAGATATAGATCCTACTGGAAATGTTGGCACTGCAGAGGAGAGAGGAAACCCATTACGGAGGCAGAGCTAACGCGGGCTCCCGTGGCGAGGGCAGAGGCGCCCGCACGCCGGCACTGGCGGAGGTGGAAATAAAAGGAGCCAGGAGCCCGCGGAGCCGGGCGGGATCTGCTCGAGCGGGGTATCCCTCCGTTGGCAGCTCTCCTCCTGGGGCTCGGGGCCATCATGCCACCGGCCCACATATCCCACACTGCTCCCTGCGAAGCGTGGGGCTTTAGAGCCCCTCAGCCCCGCTGGAAACGCGGGCTTGCCTCGCTTGACAGCTTCCTCTCCTTCCTGCACGGCATTCCCGGGAAGTGGCTTGCCAAGCACCCGGTCCTGCTGCGGCGCTAGCATGACTATTTCCAAGGCAAGAGATTATCATCTGAAACATTTAAATCTGTGCTATTTTGAGTCTGCAATTATTCCAGCTCTCACGATGACTGATCAATGTGCTGTCTCCGATTAATAAGACAAATTAGGGGAAGGGCATTCCTACCACAATGGCTGACGAAGGCCACCGCCGCCGCGTCCTGGGGCGCGTGCGTGGGTGCGGACAAAGGCAGGAAGCAGCGCCCGCGCCCAACGGCCCTTGGGACTTCCCTTGCGTGGCAGCCACGCTTCTCCCCGCGCACGTGCGCTTCCCTCCTGCAAAGGCAGCGGCGCCCACGGCCTCATCGCCGCCCTTCTGCTGCCTTTCTCAAGGGAGGATCCGCAGCGCTTCCAAAAAACGCTACGTTCAAGAGCAGCAAGTGCGGTACCTGCGCCCGTGCACCCCAGGCAGTCCCTGCTCGGAGTACCCAGCGGCTTAGGAGGGACACGCGGACCTGCAGGGAAACCCGCCGCTCTTCAGCTCGTGAGCACCGACAGCCCCTCGCAGCCTGAGTGGAGGCCACCGGCCGCTCCCCGCAGCCTCGGTGCTGGACGTGACACTCGGCAGAGCCCCGTCCCCTCCGTCACCCTCCTGGGCATCGGCCACCGCGCAGTCCATGCTGCCCCGGGGTCCGGTGCTGCCCTCCCTCCCGCCAGCACACCCCGCACCCCTCCCCGACACCTCGTCCCTCCCATCCTGTTTCCCAGAGCCTAGTTTTGGTTTTAATTGAGTTAAGAGACGAGCTGAACTGATGTGGCTCTGCCAGAGGCAGCCTCTGGCGGTGCACGCCAATGGTGCGGCAGAACAGGATTTCCTCTTGCCTCTCAGAACGGAATAAGGGGCTGAGACCGGAGGGTTCTCCAGGGACACTAAAGGTGCTCCTTCCTCTCCAGGACTGACCCTCACGCCCGCCGCGGGTCCCAAGCGGGCCTGCCACGGTTGGGTGCTGCTGGGTGGGGGTACAGCCCGGCCCCACCACCGGACTCACTCACCCGGAGTGAGCGGCGCCCGGAGGGTGCGGGGCGCCGGACACTGCCGGGGGGGTGGCAGGAGCTCACCGGCGCCGTCCTGCAGCCGGGCTGAGCTGCCGGCCCCCCGCCTGCCCGAGGCCGCTGCGGGCAAGGGAAGCAGGTTGGGGCTCTCTGCCACACGGCACCAGGGCTGGGAGCGCCCGTCCCACATCTGGCCTCCTGATTTTCCTGAGGGTCTATCGCCCCAAATAAGCAAAGACAGATACCTACAACTCAACTGCATCTAGAATAATACACGGCTCCTAACCGAATACAAGGCTGTAATTCAATCAAGATGTTCTGCTGACACTATAAACTGGGAGAGCAGCTCAAAGCAGCGTGTATAAATGCCAGCAAAACCCCGAGACTGAATTACAGCTGTACTGTTGCGCCAGACACTGTCGTGGCTCAAACACAGGGGAACAAAGTCCTCTTTGTTAAACTAATTATTTTAATACATATAAGGAAAGGACAGAAAGGACCTGTTAAATATTTACCGTTTCAGGCCTGTTCTTCGTAGGACATTTTTTTTGCATGTTGTTGATATAAGCTGCTATGTGCAGCAGTTAAATCTGCCTATAAAAACGGAAAGGTTTGAAGTGTGCATGACATATTTCAGGGGGACTGGGTGACTCAGGGGGTTGGTAATGGAGCACACAGCCTTTCACCTCTGGAGCGCTGGTTTGAATCCAAAAGCCATTACCATCTGGAGGTCGTTTGGCGGCATCCCTGTTACGAGTTGGGCTGTTCTTGGTCCTAATGACCAAGGGCTCACGTGGTGGAAAGGTCCCCAACTCTGGCACGGTGCCCGGTCATCCTATCGGAGGGGCTAGCAGGGGCAGGGGCAGGGGCTCGAGGTCCCTGCTGCCTTCGGGAACCCCTGGGACAAACGCAGCCCGTTGCTCACGGGGACATCACGCTGCTGTGTCCCACAGGGGACAGGAGAGGTCATGACACCCCAAAAAACAGTGAGTCCTCCTGATACCAGGAGGGGCCAGCCCAGGAGCACCCAAGCGGCGGCGGCAGGGCAGCAGCTCTGGTGAGCACCGGTGTCCCCGTCCCACTGGGGCTCCCGGGGAGCGGAGCAGGGGAGCCCGCGGCCGCCCCGCGTCCCATCGGCGCAGGCCAGCGCTGAGCAGGGGAGCTCCTCACTGCAGGAGAGTTTGGAAAATCTGTTGCCACGGAAATGGCTCCGTTTGTTTGCTGCGTGGAAGAGCACGCCGTGGTGCTTGGGCGCTGCCACCCCGGCGAGGGCTCCACCGGCCGGCGCCCGGCTGAAGCACCCAGGGAGAGAACACGGGACGTATCCAGCCGGTCTGGCCCGGCTGGCACACGGCGCCTGTGCCGCAGGCAGAGGCTGTGCTGCTGGGAGGCTCCGGCAGGTCAGAGTTACAGACCTGCGGGAAAGTTGCGGCAATTCCCAGTGAAAGCACCGGCAACGTGTTGTCGCCTGCCTGGCAGCGGAAAACGGGGACCCCCAACAGCTGAGCCCCCCTGGCTCTGAGCTGCTCCGCGGGTCCCTCGACAGCTCGTGTCTGGAGTTCGCCTGGGTTAAAAGCAGGGACTTCCAGGGCAAGACGCCTCACGCGGCCGGGCAGACACGGGGGGCAGGCTGGCCGGGTGCTGCCAGGAGCCCAGCGCTGCTCTGCGGGGCCACCGAGACCCCGGGAGCGCGTCCCACCGGCAGCGGTGGCACTGCAGCCTCTTGGTGACATCTCCCGATGGCTGACCCTCTCCATGAAGATTGATGGAAAGTGTCTGCCTCCGATGGTGCTGCCGATTCAGTCTGTCTGGCTGCTAAGAAAATGAGACCTCCGTCCCCAGCCTACCGCAGGGAAAAGGCTTCATCTTCGCCCCCAAAGGGTCGGAGGCTTGGCAGCCCGCTGCTCGGGGTTGGGTTTTTCCGAAGGAGAAGCTCAAATTCTGTAGATCTCAGCGAAAACTGTGGGAAGAACTCAAATATGCAGAAAGCACTGATTTTCCACGTGGATGCATTGCCATTAGCCCTGCCCATTAATTAGAATAATGCTAATTGTTATGATAATGATGATTATATACACCACTTCATATTTACTGAGATTGGAAATATTTAAAACAAACCCTTGCAAAAGCTGCATGCTTTTATCAAAGCCAGTAATGTCTTAGATAACATTTTTAAATGCCAAATTTTCTATGAAAACGTATATTTATATGAACAAAATTAAATTTCAGCTTAAGCTTCTTATTATAAATAAAAGAAAATAAGTCAATAAAACAATAAATATCTAACCGAATGAAGCAGAAATTATATCCAATTATATTTTCTTTAAAACCCAATTTATCTGCCAATATTTTCTTTAAATGCTCATGTTACTTTTTCACTTACTAACAATAAATGCCTGGATGCATTTCAAAGTGGTGCCTTTTCTATTATTTCATTTCCTGGAGTCCTCAGCTTGAAAGGACATTAATAGCACACTATAAATAAAAAAAAGTTACTTAAGGATTTACAGCTGAGGATTTCTATGGAAACAAACCGAAGAGGGGAGTTTGCATCAGCGTGGGGGTGGTGGATGGAAACAAAGAGCACACACTGAAAATAGAAAAGAAAGTTCAGCTGCCACATGGCAACCCCGGGGCCTCCTACCTGCGCCCGGGCTTTGTGTCCCAGGGGGTCACCCGGGGGGGCGGGGGGCCGTGCGGGTGCCCCGACGCAGGGTACGCCCTGCCGGCAGCGCATGGGTCGTGGTGCTGCCCTGGCACGGTAACACCCACGGGAGAGGGGGCAGTTTGGGGTGCTGGGAGGGGGTTGCTGCCGGACCCCCCTGCCTGTGCCCAAGACGAGAGTCTCAGGAAAGCTGCGGGGACGGTCCCGCGTGCCGGGACGCTGCGGGACACTGGGACGCTGCGGGACACTGGGACGCTGTGGGCTTGGGGCATCTCCTTTGCCCTCGCTGCCCTGGTGCCGCGCTTGCCCATGCTCTGAGCGTCCGAGCATCAGCCAGGGATGAGGAGCGACTCCATCGCTAGCCCTCGCAAATGGGAAGCAGATTTCCAAGTGAGAGGGACCAAAATGACTTGCATAACATAGGAAACAATTCAACAATCAAAAAATCTTTCACTACTTAATAGGATTTTATAAATTGAATTATCTCTTTAAGCGCTGACAGTCCTAGCCTATCAATCAATTAAGGGATGCCAGGCTTGAGCCTACAGACTCACTTAGTGGGAGCGCGCTGCTGTCGGTGTGCTGCTGTTGGGGCACCTTTTAACATGTCACCCCCCCTCCACGGAGTCAGGGCCGTGCCAGGGGCTGGGCAGGGGCTCCCCCCGCCCATGGCGACGGTCCCACGGGACAGCCCTGCTCCAGCCCCGCTCGGTTGGGAAGCCCCAGCCTCCCAGTCGGGGCCACGTCTGGGACGTTTGGCAAGAGGCGGCACCCGGGGCATCGCTGGAACGTGTGGGGTGGGCCCGGCCCCCTGCCCGGCATTGGCACCCCAGAAACAGGTGAGCACATTGCCCAAAACGGGGGCACAGGCAGGAGCCCGCAGCCTCCGACTGCCGGCCCGGGCACCCGCCTTGGGCTCTGCCTGCTACTGAGACATCTTCTCTGACCCGCGCGGAAATGGGCTCTTCTCTCCACCACAAGCTCACTGTAAACCCAGTGCCCTACAACACTTCTGGTTTCCACCATTTGACGATGTCCGAACTTGAGGTTTCATTTCCACCGTCCTTTCTCGTGGCCAGCCCCGGAGCATGGGGTGTTTCACTACTCAACTGCGAACTGCGAAAAAGAATGCAAGAGCTTGCAAAGAAACATGCTATCCAGCCTTAATTATTTGTTGTGGATACATTTTGCAGCTAAAACGTCCTTTATAACTTATATTTGTGGCAGCCGCTGGGCAGCGGGACACTGCAGCATGGCCATAAGGTCAGGCCAAGGGGGCCGAATCCAGCTCACGGGTTTCTGGAGCCGGACAAACCCACGGATGGGCAGAGGCCCTGGGTGACCTCTTTGTCATGAGTACAGTCTTTCTGGTAACTTTCGTTTAGGTTTCTGCAATTTGCCTCCCCACACTAAGTGTGTATTAATGCAGTAGGTGAAGCTTGCATTATTGATGGCGTGTAGGACCAGGTGTTCACAGACGAAAGGTTAGTTTATTAATCCACTGGGAGACCTTATGAAAAACAAATTCAGGTAAACAACATATTTTTCTTGACTGCTTTTCAAGATTTAAGGCAGGGATCCTGTTCTCTGAGTCTCTTTGACGCATTTCCATTGCACTCTGTTATTACATTCTTCAAAAAAGAGAGATTGCTTCTCGTGCCACGTTCTGGGGAGAGAGAAACCTAATTGAATCTGCTGCCCGTGTGCACTGGACAGCATCTCCTTCCCAGTTATGGATAGCCTTGAGAGTTACTAAAACACACGGTCAGGCCTATTTGAAAGACATTTTTCTGTTAGGGCCTGCCGTATCAATGCTGTATCGCCTCCTTTCTCCACCTTGGCAGCCTGTGCCCGCCATCCCCGTCCTCTCCAGTTTTGTGCCCCGCAGAACCCAGCCTTCCCCATCCTGCAGCCCTTCCTACTGCGCCAGGAGCAAGTTTTATTGCGGCTCTTTGTCTGCCGAGCCATGGGGAGGGGAAAATGGGTTTCTGAGTGAGCCCTGCGGTGTGCCCCCCTCCCGCCAGGAGCTGGGGTGGTGAGGGGCTCTCGGGGCTGGCACTGATGCCTCCCACCCCCCGCACCCCCGCGGTGCCCGGCAGCCCCTCCCAGCACCGCGCCGGTGCCGTGGGAAGCCGGACTTGGCAGGACAAAGCCACCGACGCGGAGCTCACTGCTGAGCCTGCCGGATGCCCCGGCACTGCCGGGAGGGACCAGCTCCCCCGTGGCTGCCCTGGGTCCGGTGGGGATGAGGTGGTGGCTAATTTGAGGAGGAATCGAGCAGCGGAGTGCCGGGCACGGCGCGCGGCTGGCTCAACCCCACAGCCCTTTCCATGTGCTTCTCATTTAACCTTTGAGCGTGGTGCTCGGGAGAGAGAAATCCCTGTGCCCCATGTATGACCACTGGAACTTGATTAAGCACTGAACTTTAATTAATTGACTGGCTTGGAGTAATAAGGTTTGCCGATTCACTTTGCCCAACAAAGAAGGGAATAGTTAATTTACATTAACTGTCAGGTGTGAGGGCTGCCATCGTGCAAAGAGCTGCTCTCCACCACCCCACCATCAATCCGGTGAGGTGCAGAGCACACGGGCTGCCCGGCCCCCCCCCCAGCCCCCGCACTCCCTCCACCACCGACGTGTGTCCTGGACCCCTCCACGAAACCCTGGGCCCTTGCCTAGAGCCGCTGCAAGCGGGCGAAGCTGGAGCGGTCAGTGACCCGCTCCGGCTGAGCCGACGGGGAGTCGCTTCTGCCGGGTGCTGGGGGCCGCGGGGACCCCTCCCGCACTCCTCCGGCCACGGCTCATCCCTCATCTCCGAGGGGGGAGCGCCGGGGGCAGAGGTTTGCCGTCAGTCACGCACGATACACCGCTACTGGCATTTCACCGCCAGCAGTTGGGGAAGCTTTCCAAATGTCAGCTTCCCATCCAGTTCAATTATTTCCACCCCGTGCCTGCGTGATGAAAGGTTACAAGGTAAATCCCCTCCGCCCGGCGCGTGCCGCGGCGCTGAGCCGCGGTGGCCGGCGAGGAGGAGTGCGCCCAGTGCCAGAAAACGCTTCGTGGCCGCAGCGGGCTGGGAGCAGGAGGGCGAGACACCCAGAGCACATGCCCTGCCTGTCTCCTCAGCGTGCATCTCCTGCTCTTTAAATTGATTGGCACTTTCTATTTGAGGAAAAATGAGTTCTTAAAATTGAAATACCGGTTATTGTTATGGTAATACAGCGGGGCTGCGGCAGGAGACATTTTAAGATACAAAAAAGGTTAGTTTAAATGGAGCGACTGATAGGTGAGTCTATATAAAGTACTCAGGACTAATGAGTCCA
>JAVJGG010000053.1:19741334-19747331 GCA_035590195.1 Aviceda cuculoides | reverse complement strand
GCCCCGGCGTTCCGCTCCTCGGCGCGGGGAGCCGTGCCGGTGCTGGGGGAGCACCCGCCGCCTGCCCCCTCCTCTCCCCCGAGGGCGGCGGGGCTGGGCGCGCTGGGCCGGAGCCCGCCTGCGGGTGTTCCTGCTCCCCTTTGGGCCTGCGCCCTTCTTCGGGAGAAGGGCACCAGCGCCTCGGTGGCAGCTTTGGCCGGGCGAGCGGCTGGGTGGGCGGCCCCCACCGCGGTGGGGACCAGACACCAGCAGAGCCCCCCCGGAGCCGCAGCGGGGGGCACTCCCAAGGCCCTCCAGGCAGCCCCCTCCTCCCACATGCCATCCCCGGAGAGCTGAGCGTGCTGGGGCAGCGGGAGGAGGAGGAGGAGGAGGAGGAGGAAGGCCCCTTCCCCTCCACGCCGGAGATGTGCTCCTCAGGGACACCCGTGGGTGTCCCCCCGCCATGGGGAGCCACCACCCACCGCAGGAAAGGGGGCTCACGTAGGCAGGGCATGGCCACGCGTGCCACGCGCGCACCTACGGCACCCCTACACGAGCAGGCACGTCTGCACCCACGTTAGTAGCCGCAGCTATGAATGAAATTAATTGGCTTTAATTAGCCTGTGTAAACAAGATCCTTAAATTTGTTGCCACATGAGGGTTTTGGCAGTCTCCAATAAATTAATCCTTTTTATTATATCAATGACAGGAAGATGATCAAATAGGCTTTGATATAGATTTTGGGATTTATCACCTAGTAGCACTCTGATATGCTTGAACTTTTTTTTCCCTCCTGCTGCTGCTGGAGGCAAGAACGAGGCTACAAACGCCATTTGCTTCAGAGCCTGCTCACAAGTGAAACGGGGGATTTAGCGACAAATGGACGGGGGATGCGAGGGAAACTTTGAAGAAAAGTTTGTCTTCGGGATTTGTGGGGGAAGTAGAGTTTTCAGTGGGTAGGGTCACGCGGGGAGAGATGTGCGGGCAAGGGGGCCCCTGCAACGAGTCACAGCAATTAGTGTGTCTTGTCGGCGCATCCCGCAGCCGGAGGCTGAGCTAAACCGGCAGCACGGTCCCTGCCTTCACCTCCAACACCAGGGCACACGGTGCCTTCGTCCGGCCTGTGCTGCCGGAGCAGAGGATGGCGGAGGGGAGAGCTGGCTCCCCGCAAGCCCCGGGGCGCGGGAGGGCCCGGGGCCGTGGGGCTGTGTCCAGCCAGAGCCGGCCGGCCCAGCCGCGCGTAGCCGGCGTCGCCAAACGTCCCTTTGCTGGCCGACGGTGTCCAGCGGGACGGCACAGGGCAGGGGCGATGGGCGAGTGCGGGAGGGACAGCCCCCGACCCGCAGCCCCCGGGGGGACCAGGACCATCCTGCAGCTGCCCGCCCGACCGGCGCGGCGCAGAGCCGGCCCACGGCTTTTCCCCGCTGACTCAGCTGCTGCCCACCGCGCTCCGAAGGAGAGGTATGGATGCGTGGATGAGGGCAGCACCCGGGGGCTTCGGGCTGTACTAACCACGGCGTGGCCACGGGCATGGCCTCAGCGAGGGCAGCAGGAGCCTCTCGGCTGCCGTTTCACGGCATCGGCACCTACACCAAGACCTCCCCTGCTTATCCTACAGTCTCAGCCTGCGCCCATTTCCCTCGGCACCGGCTCCCCAGTAGGCTGGCCTATGCGCATCATTCCTCCCACCGTGCCGAGCCTGGGGGCAGACGGCTTCACCGGTGCGGCAGGACACTGCGGCACGGCCGGTGCCCGCAGCAGATTTGCTCTGGCATGTCACAGCTGGCTCCCCAGGTACTGCTAGGACGCAGCCCAGCACCTACGGCTCAGTTGTCGGCGAGGATTTCAAATATCTGCACCATCCTTCCCACTGCCACCCGCTGCAGGAAGGAGCGAGTGGCTTTGTACTTCAAGTGCATGGGGAAAACAGATTCAGTGGCAGACGGGCTGCCCAGGGTGCCCGTGGGGGGCCAGCAGCACCCACACCCCGTCTGGAAAGCCCAGGAGACCAGTTTAGAAGCGGTGCTGTCCCAGGCATCCCCTCTCCACTGTGGGCACGATGGCCGGGGAGCTGCTGCGCACAAAACCTTCTCCTGCTCTCCACCACCAAGGGAAGGATAACTGGATGGGAATTCTAATCATATATTATATTACCGTGTCATATTAGACTAATAAAATCCTAATATGATACAGGAATGGGGAGCATATCATAACTCCTCTGTGGCTAATACAATGCGTGCAATAAATCACTCCCAGAGCTTATCCTTAACAATTGTATCAGTGCTTTCTGTGTCATGCTGATAACTCAGTCCCTCTGATCTAATGGTTCACTTTTCTTCACAGTCCATATGGCAGTGACATTAAAGCTAATGAAATAAAATAAAATTTGCCAATCTTTGAAGAATTCCATTCTTTAAAAAGATGTATTTTATTAACACAAACTGGAAACATCTTCAGTTACTCGGAGTTATTTTCATCACGTTGGAAATACATGGCACAGATATTGGCATCAGCATCTTACATCCGACTCACGTGTGGTCTTTGCAAAAGACGTCGCTACAGGATAACACCGCATCGTTCAGCCTAGCACACTTAATGCCAAGTTCAGATCATCAGCAGAGCTGCCCTCATTGAACCAGTCCCGCGGGGCATGGATTTTGCCATGCCGGAAGGTCGCAGTCTCCCTGACTCTCCCGTTCCTGGGCTGAGGATCCCTCATTGCATCCAAGGCCACACACAGAGGGAGCTGGGAGCTTGGTGTCTGCATGCCAGGCACAGTAGGTCGTCACCTGCTTCGCTTTTGGCACACGAAGGTTTGCTTTTCTTCACGGGGCTGTGAGAGGGCTGCGGGCTGCTCTGCGAGCCACAAACCCGGGCGCACCTGCCACGTGCCAGGCGCCGTTTCTCCCTGGCTGTGCGGCTTCTCACGACCCCTCCTGCAGGACAGCCCGGCACCGGCAGCTCCTCGGCGCAGCGGCCGTGCTGCGTCCCCCCCGGCCCAGGTGCACGGCAGGTCGGATGGAGCTGGGGCTGGTCCCAAAAGTGGCTGGTCCAGCCGTGCACCGGGAAGCGCCACGGGTCTCTCCTCCAGACAGCCTCGTGCCTCCCGCAGCCCCACGCTGCACAGCGTGGCGATGACGGCGGCAGGCGCCTTCGTCGGGCACAGGAGATGGCGATTCCTGGGACCCGCCGCAAATCCCCCGGCCGTTCCCGCTGTGCTCCGTGCGGGGTCTCCAGGCTGGCACCTCGCGGGGCTGGCAGGAGCCGCGGGGCACGGGGCTGGCAGGCCTCGCTCCTCTGCCACCGCGGTGCGCTGGGGGCACGGGGCTGCGGCGGCTCCGGTCGCAGTGGCACTCACGTGCACCAACAGCTCAAACTTGGGCACGGGGAATGAGGATCGCGGCACCGAGCAGTCCCACGGGCGGGAGGGCCGAGGGTCTCCTCCCCACTCCAGGATGGGTGCGCGGTCCTGCGGCAGAGGTCCCACACGGCCGGGGGGGCCGCAGCCCCCGTCCGGGGTGCATGAGCGAAGGAGGGATCCTTGCACGAGGAACTGTTCCTGCGCGAGGCTCTGACGGCCCTTCGGGGCGTAGCTACTGGGTGAAACACAATACCATCAACAGCATGATCCTAATACTGGTGCTTGCAGTAAACCTTTCTGATGTGTGATCGAGCCTCAAGGATAAGATGTTTATTATTTGCCATGTAACCACGTGGCTGTTCTCCAATGTAAGGAAAGGCCAAATTGCACTTGTAATTCAAAGGGACCCAAAGCCTTAATGCTGTAAAGAAGCACGCTAATGATGCCCAGCGGGCGCGGGGCATGCAAGTGCGGCCCAAAGGTTGTTGATGGCCTTCCTATGAACCTCCTCAGTGTGTGACAGGTCCTTGCCTGTGGCCAGCAGAGATGTGATCAAGATGAGGGACGTCTGTGTGTTCATTACGCTGCCTACGCCTCCACTGACACACTTTACATTTAAAATACTGTTTCCATTGAGCTGGAGCATAAACACCGAGCGCGTGGACTTGGGGAGCTCCATTAGCAAATGCAAATCGTTCGGCGCTTTGTCCTCTGCACACAGAAGTCTTCGGAAGTCGACGGTCCCCATCTGCCCCAACTCTCGTTAACTGATAATGAAGGCTTTGCAATGCACGTCTAGTTATTTACTTATTTATTTAAATGCACCACCTGTAGTGAAAGAAGCAATGTTCAATTCTAAAACTGATCGAGAAGTTGTGTCTGCTCCGTAAACAAAAGCAGAAGCAGTAACTGGTGCACAAGGGCACGCAGGATGCAGAGGGAGAAGACTGTGGCCGCGGTCCTGGGGGTGAGAGCAGGTAAACAAAGGTATTTTACAAAATAACCTGATACAAGAATTGTTGATAAGAAAAGCTGACCCACAAGCTAATTGAATCATGCAAATAATCGTTTAGCCACCAAAACAACACCTAAAGGCCTGAAAAGCTGGCTGGAGAGGAAACGTGACGGGCAGGTGGCTCCTCCGAGCGCAGCCTAGCCCAGGCTCCAGCCTAGCACGGGCTGGTAGTCGTGAGCGCTAGCCCTCCTCCTGCCTAGCTACACTAACCCAAGTAGTAAGTAGTTATATTTATCAAAGACCATTTGCTGCAAGTGATTAACGTTAATTTGATTTCCTGTGAGTCAATTTCCTTGAGATATGGTAAATAGGCCATTACCTGTTATTGACCTTTACTTTATTAAAAAGATTTAAAATTAGCATTTATATATATACGTCCTTCCAAAAAAGTTTTTTTAATAAAGAAAAATATGTTTATAATCACATTACACTTGCTAGCTGAGGCTGTCATTCCAAAGTTAATGTTAAATAAAGATGGTAATTAAGAGTGAATATGATGATGATTTTTAAACTCATCTAAAGGACTGACCCCTTCCTTCGCCTCCACTTGAATTTTTGCTCCCGAGCAGAGCAGGGTGGACGCGGAGGCAGGGGCTGGCGGGGGCAGCCTGCGGGTTGGGAAGCCTCTGCCCTACAGGCGCTGCTCCCGCTCCCGCTCCCTGCCAGGAGGCACCTCTCCCAGGATTTCCAGTCTCCTCCAGGCAAGAGGGCACAACGGCCTACTGGTACTTAGAGAAATGCTCAGCTCCTGCTTCGTGACAGCTTGCACTTCTGGCAGCCTACTCATCTCCTAGGTCTGGCTTAAACTGAGCAGGAAGAAATTACGTCAACGTTTGATCATGAAAGCAAAAAGTTTATTCATGTTTGAAACTACATATAACTACCACGAGGAAGACTTTTCAATCCAGGGTGTAATCCAGTTAGAAAGTAACACGAAACGGTTTAATACATTAGAATCACTGCCACAAATTATTTTCATGACTCAATCAGTTTCAGAATCGCATACAATACAAAAGAGAGAAAGAAAGGGCCCCCTGTTACACAGGGGGAAATATACAGTACTGAATACTGAAGTCTGTATGCATTACAATTAGTTGTTGGTTTTTGCGTGGATTAGTAACAAGATGAAGAACATTCAAAATGTTTCTCAGTATTTACAACAGTTTCACTGTTCTGTGTTAAACCTAAGACCCCATGTTCCCGCTTCCGCTTCTTTAAAAGTTGCCAATGCAACCCTGATTCTTTTAAAAGATTACAATGTACATTACATTTCATGGGGAAACAAAGAGTTAATTACAAGATGCAAAAAGATAAGAAAGAGACAAACTACAGCGTGAGTATCGTTCAGAGGTAGTAAGTGAGCACTCTAAGCTACAGAACATGTTGAAAGTCTATTGGTTTGTATGAGTTCGCATGAGGTAATAAAGCTGTGTTTGATTGGTGAGATGTATAAATACTCTTTTGCTACACTATGTACAACACTCCATATGATGGTGCTTTTTTCCTTTGCTTTTTCCTTTGTTTGTTTGTTTGTGGTTTGCTGCCAAGAAGAGGTAACAAATCTTGGCAGGTGTGTGCAGCACCTAGCTCGTACTGTAAAACCCCGGGTCTTGGCTTTCACAGAGATCAGCAGCAAGTGTCT
>JAVJGG010000053.1:19715098-19732769 GCA_035590195.1 Aviceda cuculoides | reverse complement strand
CTCGCCCTAGAAATGGAAGTTGTCTCCATCGCGAGCTGCTTCACAACGCATTTTTCATGAAAACAAACTATCTCTTCACATAAAAAACAATGAACATCTTTCTCCTCCTGATCATTGAAGGCCAATTAATTAATTTGGCTTAATTGTATATTACATTTCAAACAATACTGTTGCACTTATTTATCATGTTAATTGCAATGTTAAATAAAAAGACGATAAATTATTACTTAAAATCATCAAGATGCCTAATGTGGGATTTGGGACGGGGCAGGCCTGCCTCGTGTCTCTGCAGTGGCTGATTTCATGGGATAAATCAGCGCTCGTTCTGCAAAAGACGCAGCTGACACGGAAGCATCACTGCTGAAATTAGTGAACTACGTATTTACGGATCACGGAAAATTTTCCATTGTGTTTCCAAGCGTTTGCACCACACAGCTTATGTTCCACACCTAATCAAATGGCACAAAATAGAAAAATTTTGAAAATCAGTGTGGCACAATTACGGTACGTGTTCTAAACCTAAGAATTTTAACTCTAGAAACTATTTAATTAAGATCGCACCTTCTTTTTTCTTTTTTCTTCCTTGTTTCCCATATGAAGTCCAGGTGTAAGAGCCTACACATCCATAGCTCTCCCTGTCAATCTGCTTACAGAAACAGACAGACTCAGAAGAAGCAGGGGCAGGAGGGGTGTTGAAAACCAGCTTCTGCATTCTTTCTTTAAAAGAATTTTAAATATATTCCCTTGTCAACCACATCCTTCTTTTGTTTGAAGCAGTGAAAAATTTTATTGCTGTAATCCACTGACATGCTTTCAGCAATGAGTATGCCCTTTCTATAGCCCATATGATAGACTGATAGTTGTTCATGACACCCTGAAAGAGGCTCATCTGCAAAAGTATAAAACATCAGCCTCGCAGCCATGGTAAGGGGAGAACAGATGATACAGTTTATCTCCCTCGAACACGTGCTGATCGGGTAGCTCTAAATTACAGCCGACGATGTTCTCCGTTAAGGACATTTTTTTCCCCTAGAATTACCTTTTCCGTACTCTTAAAAATGAAATTGTGTGAGGTGTTCATCTTAGTAAATAGTTTGTCTTTATGCTTTTCTTGAAAAACCTTCTCTACATATTATTTTAAACACCGATATCAAAACCGAAACCATCTATCTCCCATCTGCAACTACATGATTCTGGGAGACAATTTTCTTTGCAGCTCAGTAAAGTGCTATGGCAGCAAGATTTCCAGTGAGCTGCTTAATGTGGGGGGAGGACGACCCAAAACAGTCACTAATTAAGTGTTTGAGGGAGAAAATGTTCTGCCATGAATCTGCCCCCAGCATTTACAAGGCACTGACAGTACAAGAAAGAAACACCTTGGATCATTGTTAGGAGAGGCTACAGGGGGAGCCTGGCTCAGCCAGAAAAAGGACAAAGCCTCTTCATCAAACATGAACCACAACCTCCAGGAGTTTGGAAAGCCATCCGTTAACTTTTTTTTTTTTTTTTGGTCTCGTTTTCCAGCTCTTTGCACCTCCAGGATGTTTGTAGCACAGGAGGTAAATCGGGCACAGTGCCAGGCAATGTTGGAGGCACTCCTGGTTGAGGCTGGAAACGAGTGCATTCAGAGTTTTTTCATAAAAGCCCTGTGCAAGGTGTAGCTCAGTCACTCGCTTGGATGCCATTGCTTATCCCATGCGATGCTACTCCTGCCAGTATTTTAAATGACTGCTCAATTCACCCCTGATTTCTGGATTGCATCCTCTGACTTCTGCTGCCAACCACCAGAGCAGTGTGCACTGGGCTATTTTACAGTGCTTGCTCAGAGCTTTTCTGCTAGATGGCCTCAAAAATATATACATTTTTCAGCACAAAGAAAGACAACTCCAGCCCAGATTGACCTAGTAAATACCAACTAACCCTGCAGTCCTGCCGTGCAGCCTTTGGAAGTGCCTTTGAAAATCAAAGATTAGGATATCCACAGTATTCACATTTTCTAGCTGTGACAGCAGATCTATCAGGAACTTAAGCAACCAGCTGATCACAGGCACTCCCTCTCTCACATACGTGCTCCTCTCCCATTAGATGATACATTGCCCTGTTT
This sequence comes from Aviceda cuculoides, assembly GCA_035590195.1. Lineage (NCBI taxonomy): Eukaryota > Metazoa > Chordata > Aves > Accipitriformes > Accipitridae > Aviceda > Aviceda cuculoides. The sequence continues at coordinate 19,730,665 of JAVJGG010000053.1, read as the reverse complement.
TCAGGCTTTCCCATCATCCAGAGGTTTTCCTAGCCATTTATAATATCTTGCCAGAGTGAAGCTCCGGCCACGGCCCCAAACCTGCATCTCTGGCAGCTAGTGCCCAAGTTGTGTGGTCACCTTGCTCCAGGCTGGAAAACGTCACCCTGCAAAGCTCAGGATGCTGTACGTGGTGCTACAGAGGACGCGATGCGGCGACTCCCATCGCTCACTCAGACTTCCTAATGGATTCAAGAAACAACTAATTCATGCTTGTATCAAATATTAAAGAGACAAACCTACATTCATGTAACAGGCTCGCTGCTGCTGCTGCTACGCTTTGGATCATCTGCCTGCCTTTTATTTCATTCTACAACATATACATTAAATCTTATCAAACACCCAATTAAGAAAGAAATCAGATCTATTAGCACTAGAAGCAATCAGTTATGGCTTCTCAAATGTTCCATCTCATTTCCTTCAGTCACTTCAGCCCTATCTAGATCTAGCTTTTCATCTGTCCACGCTGTGGGATCACTAACTCATTCTCTGCCAGGCACAATTCACTGTCTGCTGGGCGGACAGAAAACATCTCTTCAGCAGGTCTGCTGTGCTCCCTACCATGTAATCTCTCCCAATTACATTTCGCCAGCAGAACTGAAGAACTTTTGGTTTCTCCAAGTCGGTGTTGATGGCGTTGCCTCTCCTAAATACACAGCAGGCTGCTGTGGCTCATGTGGGAAGATTTTTGGACACCACTTACTGGAGGAACTGCTATAAAGCATCTCATGCCAAGAGGACTGAAACCATCGATGAGACGTAGGGCTGCAGACCAAGGTGCCCAGGTACTCATGTGCTCTCGGGCTGTTTGGCTGGTTCCAGCATCCCCAGCAGCCGCAGGGATGTCTGTGGGCACGGAAGAGCTGCCCATCAGCCACCACAGCCGCGCCTGCACCCGCCGAGGCTGCAGTCACTTGCGTGATGCTAACAGCGATGAGGAGCAATGTGAGAGGGAACGAGTTTGGTGCTGAATCTCCCCCAGAAAATTCCTGCCCATCACCACAGCCACTCGTAAATGGGCTGGGAGAAACTGTCCCCATCTCCATCCCTTACCTTCCCCTGGCGCCGGGCACAGGCACTTCCCACCCCGCTTGGAGCACAGAATGTACTGCGTGCCCAGGAGTGAGTAGGAAGAGAGCAAGGCACACACACGTGTCCGCTGGCCTCTCATGTCACAGGGCAGTTTTGCTAGGGTTTGTACTGAGGGTGCCTCCAAAGTCAGTTAAGTAATATCAAATTTGGGGGAGCTGGGTGGCCTTTCATTTGAAAGTCTTCAGTAAAGTGCCTGAATTATTCATGCATTCAAGGGAGAACTATAAAGTAAATCTCAACTCAGGTCTTAATTATAAAGCTAAAGGTTGCATTGCTAATAATGCCAATACTGCAGCCTGCAATCATTAATAGTTAACACATTCGCCACAGGCATTGTTCCTGTAAAGGACCTGAAATATTGATAAGTGGAGCCAATGGAGCTGGGAGGAGATGACACACCAGCCCTTGCAATGGGCAATGGGGTGGCTGGAGAACTTGGAAACTGCTGGTGAGCTTTCCCTGCCACCCAAATGCAACCTTTCCCAAGCTGCATGAGCCAGATTTGCTGTGGGAATAATCTGGTTTTCTATCAAATGTACAGGCCACGAGAAATGCAGAGTGTTGTTCTGCTTTTTAAGCTATCTGGTGAAGGAAAGCTCGATGGAGCAGTGTCATTGGCCTGAACATCACTGTGAGACACCAGTCCAGAGCTGCAAATGTCCTTTGGCCTATACAGAAAGCAGCTGTAGCCAACAACAGCAAGCACTTCTGATTAGGGAAATGCTGGTTTTCTTTCATTAACTTCACGATAACATCTGTTATATGTGACAAAAAGAGCAAATCTGCCTAATACATTTTTGCTACAGAGAAACCACTTGTGTCACTTCAGTGTATCAAGAGGCTGAATTTCCGACTGGTTTAGAAAAACAACTTCAAGCAATCCAAGAAATTCTGACCTATAGAGATATACTATATGTTTGTCGATAAACTGTCCTTCCCTTGAAATAATGCTAAGTTGTAACGAATTCATAACAGACAGTAAAGCTCAGCAAGGAACCTTACTGACTACACAGAAAGAAAGCTGATGTAGATTGCTAACCTTGTAGCCTTTTTATTTCTATCTTCGTCTTTGTACGCACGCTCTTTTTACGCCAGCCACCTGCAGGCACACTGCCTTTCCTGCAGAGCTTAGCCGTGTTCCATCACCCTGCTGAACTTTATCATGGACAACAACGCAAATCTGAAGGGATTACACTGGGCAGGGACCTGCCCCATATCGCACGCCTCCAGGAGAAGCACATCCCAGAGCCCGGAGGGCGACGGCAGCTTCGCCAGGGGAGCCAGGAGGTCGATGCGCTGCCTGGGGTGCGGAGGACCCGCTCCCACCCACTGCTCACCTGCGATACCGTGATGCTGCATTTCTTTGCCAGCTCTTCTTTGGCTTCTTCACTGGGGTAGGGGTTACTGAGGTGGGAGTAAAAATACTCGTTCAAGATTTCTGTGGCTTGTTTACTGAAGTTACGCCTTTTCCGCCTGAAACGAGAAAAGAAAACCACAGCTGTTCTTCCAGATGCAAAGAGGTCTCTGGCAGGGTCAGCTGGGGTGGAAGCAACCCTTGTTTCACGAGCCCGTGCTGCGGCACATGGCAACACCACAGCAGCGTCTCGGTGCCCCGATCCCTCCGGGCCAGCCCTCTCCCCGGGCCGGGCTCTGCCCTGACGCCGTGCAGCGCGGGCAGTGGGCTGCAACGCCCGCGTTCCTACGTCCAGCCCTGCACGGGTCTGGACTCTGCTTCTGGCCATCCACCTCCACCTGGGCTTTCATCCTGCGGGTGCGCTGGCCGCATTCGTGTGCTGTGGCAGAAAACACGACGAAGCGAAAGGCAAAGCAAGGCGCTGGGCCGGGCAGCCTGCCTGCAGCACCTCCGCACCCAAGCATGCAACCCGAGCTGAACTTCCCGGCTGCCACGTCGCTCTGTGCCGAGGACAACATCACCAACCTGGCTGCCTTCGGCGGCGGGTCAGCTGCGGCCGCCGCGCAGGTGCCCGGGGTGAGCGCGGTGGGGAAGGACGGGGTGGCCTCCCTGCCGTGTCCTTACATAGCACTCATTGAGCTAATTGGCTTCCGTGGGCAAGTGGCTTTCAGGGCTTTGCAAGGGAGACCCATCTGTACACCCTCCTGCCGAGGGCTGAGGGGGGCCCAGGCTCTGACGCCGCATGGGACGGGCACCACGGCGTGCAGCCGCGCCGGCGAGCGAAGCCTTTCCGGAGCCTTTCTGGCACGTGCGGGGGGCCCAGCAGCGAGGCGGCGGCGGGCAGGGAGCGGCACAGGCCCTGCGGCGCAGAGGCAGCCGGCCCGCCGCGCTTCGGAGGGTGCCTTCCCTCCGAGCCGCGGCGGCCGCTCTCCTTCTCCCCAGAACGTCCTCTGGAAAGCGCCAGTTAAACATTTCCTTCGGAGCTCCCTTCCCCTCAGGGCTGGTTGCAATCCAACTGCCTGCGCCCGAGGCCAGCAGGCAGCCGAGCGGCAATCCCCAGCGCGCTCTTCCAGCGGTATCACGATGCTGCTAACTACACTGTATCCTGGAGCAGGCAGACTCTCTCCCTAGAGCTATGTTTATCTCATTACTGCGCTTCCGCTCATTTTGCCTTATTTACCTTCCTCCTTTTTAAAGAAATCACTTTAAAATGTGCATCTGCAGGCTTTACCTTTTGCAGTTACTCCAGCTCTCCATAGACATTTCCTCCAACTGTTTGTAATTACCCTAATTTGCCACACCTGCCAGTGACCTCCTTGTTAATAAAATTATTTTGCTCTTGTTTAGCTCCTCACAGCTTTCAGGTGTGAAGCATGAGCTAGCTGCCGAAGGGAGGCTCTGCATGGTGCCTGCTGCTCCTCCCCGCTCTGCCGGGCTCAGCTCCTGCTCTGCCAGCTGCCAGGGTCCCGCTCTGCGGAGGGGATCCCTGCGAAAGCGATGGGGCTGGGGATCGATATCCCCCCCTCATCAGGGCTTCCAAACAAATCCGGCTGTGCCTATAAACCCCCTCCTAATCCCCGTCTGCCTGCTTCCCCGCAGCCTGCAGAACAAGCAGCCTGCTTTGGAGGCTGGCGGGCTGCGGGGACAGGCTCCGAGCTCCGGCAGCGACACAGGTGTCCGAGGGACACGCGTGTTGGCTGTGAGCGGTTCGGAAGGTGCTCCCTTCTCCCGCGCCCCAGTCAGGCGACAGCTTGTTGGGAGACGGGCCAGCAGATCTGGCTTTCGGAAGCATCATTGCCCTTCCTACCTCGGGCGCGTGCAGCTGCTAACCCAGCGTCAGCCACAGCCCGCGGGCACGTCCCTCCCAGAGAACTTACCTCTTCCATTACAGGGTCAGTATTTTGCAAGGCTGGCCTTATGCTGCGAGACATCGGTACCGGCAGCCATTTAAATAACTGCCGGGGTGACAAAACAGCCCTTTGCACAAATCCTATGTGACTCCCATACGAGCAGGGTAAACAAGCCTAGTCTTTGCACTAAAATATGTAGAAAAGACATTGCCGTTTATGAAAGCTCTGTGCAGGAAACCCTCACTTTCCCAGCAGCTGCTGGGTGAAGGACAAGGGCCCTGGGCTTTTGCTGGGGCAGAGCAGCCTCTCCCAGCGGGTCCCTGCCCACGCGGGGACATGGGTTCCAGTGGGGCCAGGCTCTCCCTGGGCTGCCCAGCAATTGCCCCTTCCTCCCCCCAGAAAGAGGCGGGGGCACTTGCCTCTGCCTTACCTGGCATCGAGGAACCTTGATCTTAAAATCATTACTGCTTCACAAGTACTTTGTTTGAGCTGCATCTGGATGGAGCTGAATTTTCGATGAATGATGCCCACCATCCTTTCAATCTCCTTGGGAGAAATGGGACGTGTCCGGCTCTGTTCTCTGAGAAGGTTCATCACATGTGTGGTAAATTCATTACATGCCTGTGAAGGAAGGAAGAGGCTTAGAAATTGTTTTGTGCCATCCCACAAGGACCCAAGCTCGGGCCTGGCTGTTGGGGGGACCCTCGCGCAGCCCCGTCCCCTCCACACGTGCGCGGCCGCGGGAACAGATCACACACCCCCTGTCCGCGAGAGCCGGGACCGTCCTGCGGCAGCCAGGGATGCTGAGCAACCGCGGCACAGCTCCTTCCGTCCTTATCCCTTTCAAGGTCCCCGTGTCCCCAGGCAGACCGCAGTGGAGAGGAGAGGTCGGGGTCAGCGCGTGTAATGGCCGCGGGCGGGAGGGGGACGTGCGCGGGGACCAGCACGCGCTCAGCAGCCAAGTGACCAGAACCTGGGAAGGGCTGCCTGTCCTGCGAGCCGCCGAGCCCCGCGCAGGCAGCGGGCGGGTTAACACCCCGCCGGAGGCGAGGAGCTCTAGACCTTTCTGAGGCACCGCCTGCGTCCCCTGAGAGGGCGGATTTCAGCAAAGCCGTGCCCGAGCCTGGCCCGCGCCGTGCTGCCAAGGCGCCGAAGAAGGGAAGGCACGAGGAGCCATCAATTATCAGTCCCTGACTACGCAGGTGAATGGACACGCTGATATAAACTTCTCCAGGCTGCATCATCAACAGACGCCACCTGATCCGAGCCTCCGCATGACCGAGTGGCTGTCACGCTGGCATCCCGGCTTCCCCCACGCAGGCTGGAAGCTGCCGCTAACTCTGCTGATTTATGTCTCCCTTATCTCTTTCCAAAACAAACCCCAGGACCCGCTGTCTGCTAGGCAAAGCTGCGTGGTGGCCACGGGGCTAATCCCTTCCTGGGGGCCAGCCCGGTACTCGAGCACATTTTGGGCACTAACCTACCCCGTCCTGAGGGAGCCCTGGGAAGCGGAGAGGGGCCGGGCGACGTGCTGGCTCCCGCAGGGTCTGCAGGCAGCGCAAGGCAAACTGCTCTCTGCTCCCCGAACCCTTATCAGACGACGGTGGATGTGTGCACGGCTGACGCGTCTGCGCGAGGTCTGCGCGTCGGCTGCGGAAGGGCCAGCCGTCGTAACGCGCTGCTGGGCCGCGATCACGGCCAAATAAGGCCACAGGATTTCTCTTTGTGCATCTAATGTAATGGGCGACGAGCATGATGCTCAGCAGCCAGTAAATCATGTGGAGGAAACGCTGCATGTGTCTCATCCAGACCCCATACATTACGTATCTGTTTGACTCTAGCTCCCCTTTTTCTTCTAAAGCCAGGGTGAAAAATATCTACGTAGTTTGTCTGACAGCTACATTTTCTCCTGCATTTCAATAGATTGTGCGAGGGAAAGAGTTAAAAGTGAAAAGTTTATGCATCTAAAAACTCATAATTTCCTATAACATTTGCTGAACGTCTCACAACTTATTAAGTGAAGCCATCTATGAATGCAAATGCTGATTAGCAATTTGGCAATAGCCCAACATTCGCAGAATTCACATAGCTTTTCTTTAAACCAGTAGTTCATACATGATTAATTAGAACATCTCATTTATGTAGTGTGCACTTTAGCTCATTACTCTAAGTAAAATTCGTTAAGTATTTACATTTAGATAATTAAAATCTGGGTACACCCTTAAGAAAGATGCATACACTTCAGGCAAAGTGATTTTTTTTTTCTTTACACTACTGAAAGTAAATTACAGGCTAATTTACATCCTTGCAGCGCCCGTTTGGCGGCAGCGCTTTGGCGAGGCTCGGTGAGCCTTGGCGCGGATGCCCTTCGCCCGCCACCGCCGAGCGTGCCGAGGTCGCGGTACCGCGGAGGCTGCGCCAGCTCACCGCCGCTCCGCGCCAGCGCAGACACGACGCCCCCGCCAGCTGCTGCTCCCTGACTTTCTCCAGACTTTCTCGGCTCCAGGTGAAGGAGCTCGACACATCTCATCCTCGCTTCTCATTTGCATACTTTCTTTCCGTTTTGACACTTCAGGCAGCGAAGCTGGCGGAGGTGACCAGCTGCCGTCCCCTCTCGCCACGCTGAGGAGAAGGGGACGCTGCCCTGAGCGCGCCCGGCCACCCCGCTCTCGCCCAGCGAGAGCAGGACTTGTCCCGGGTGACCTGTTTCTCCTCCTCCCGCCCCAAAGACCCGGCACAGCAGCTCGCCCACCCAGCGCCAGAGCGGGCTCCGAGCCCCCAGGGACGCGCGGCAGCCCCCGGCCAGAGCAGGGGAGGCGGCCGGGCACCGGTGTCTGCCCCAGCCGGCCTTGCTGCACCGGGACCGCAGCCTTCCGCCTGCCGGCTGCTGAGCCGCCTGCACGGTCTTAGCGCGCAAAACCTCGGGTTCAGCCATCCGACCGGCGGCAAAAGCCCCGGCGTTGGCTCACCCCGTAAACGATGCACAGAGGTAAGGTAGTGTAGGCACCGAAATGCAGCAACTCGCTCCCCGAGACAAGAGCGCGGCTCTGCCTGTCCCAAAGATACAGCCGAATCCAAGCGTTTGGCACTGAAAGAACATTTCAGGCACACAGCTTGCCACGTGCTCCCTTGTTTGCAGATCTGGGGAATTCAGTTTTAAAGTACAATAGAAATGGCAACTGTTGCATTAAAAATCTTTTCAGATATGCCTTTTCTATGAGAAATATTTCTCCACAAATATAGTACCAAAAATCGGATGTTTCAAAGCTAAAGTGAGTTTCTTGCTTTCAGGAAGCAAAAATCTTTCCCTGAATTTACTTGAATTGCTCGATGAGACTTCATTTGGTTACAGCAACTTAGAGAGCGTGGTTTTAATTTATCTTCACCAGCACCTCCCATCTGCAGAGCTACTTCAGTGCAGCAGAGTGGAAGTAAGCTCAGAAGACTCTGATGCTTTGTCTTGTTTTCTCTTGTTTATTTATAGCGTCCGAGCTCCTTGATCCCTTTTTCAGTACTGTTTTTCAGGCCTCTGCTTGGTGCCCAAGACATTATTAATAATGTCAGGTCATAAGTGATGGCCTTGTTAACCTGCTCAGAAACCTTGTAGGAGCGGGGATGCTCCTGCGAGCCTTAATGCTTCATCAAGACTCTCAGACGAGCGCAAGAAAAAAAGAGGAAATGGCCCAAAACAGTCTTCAGGGGCACGGTGCCAGCCAGAGCTCTGTAGGGCCGCTGGTCTCTTCCGAGCAGACGCACTTCACCCCAATTTGGGGTGAATTCAGAAGACATTTGTGAACTCAGGAAGCAGGTTCCCAGCTGCTCCGGGAGACCTGGGACCCTTACAGTACTTTTGCCTACAGCAAAAAATGTATTTCAGTGTAATTATAGAAGATAGCTTTCAATATGTCATCTCTATTATAGCAGCTGTAAATTATGGAAGGAGCTGCCTGTGTACGGCCATTTCTCCCGGCGCATGGCGAGGGGAGAGCTGTGTGATGGCGTGACACACTTTCCATTTCTCTTCCTTTTTTTTTTTTTTCCCGAGCGCATTCCCCTAACTGGCAACAAATATCAGGATCAAACTCTGCCTGGAAAGCATCTCCAGGAGGCCGCTCTGGTTCCTGCTGCCGGCCGCAGCGGGACCGCGGGAGCGCCTGCGCCGGGAGAGAGATGGCGGGAGCTGCTCCCCCCGCACGGGCAGGTGCCCCTGCGTGGGGCTGAGCTGCTCCCCCGCTGCAGGAGGGCACCCGCCTCTCGGGAACCTGCAGCCGCTGCAGGCAGAGACGCAAAGTCCTGGCTGCCTCTCGGCTGCGGAGACAGGCGCTGCGTTGAGACAAACCGGCAGGAGACAGTTTGCGGCAAGGCTGGGGAAATTATCATATTTCTGTAGAGCAGCCGTTGCTGGGTGTCAGGATCAACAGGGAAGCGTACATGTTTCAGAGCAGCTCCACCTCTCTTTCCTTCTCCTAGCAGCACTTGAGCATCCTCCAAAGTTCCCCGTGGTGTGGACGGATGGCTGTGACATTTCAGCCGAAACCTTTGTAAATGGAGCTACAGGGCTAAAAATGCTACTGCTTCCCCCACATCATTAAACTTATTAGAGTCAAAGGACACTTGCCAGGAAACGGCTGCAAGCACCGACCTGCGGTTGCTTTGGCCCCAGATCTATCTCCAGCCTGTGCCCCTGTGGTTTTTCATAAGACACGCTCCTGCTGAATGGCGCTCGTTAATCCGACGGCCATCCCCATCTCAGCGCTGCAGCCTGCACGCCAGGGCCCTGCAGTGCAAGGAGGGCCCAAGGGTCCGCGCAGCACATTTGGGGTCCTTGGGGAGTGCGGGGAGGGGTTCGTTTGAGGGGGAAAAGGAGATTTGCACAAAGACCCTGTCAGTTATTTGCTCAGCTGTGTGTTCACCAATTGAACACAGTGAAAGAGGCGGCACAGAAGAGGCAGTGCCACCAGCACCTCACGTCAGCCTTGTGCCCCCCGGGCCACGGTCCGACAGCATCTGCAGTGGGATGCTGCGTGGACTGTGCCGGTGGGCACCGTCCCCCCACTCCTCCTCCAGGCTCCACGGGTGCCCCACACCTACTCCCCACCACCCCATCGCTTCCGCCCACCCCCGACCCTCGGCGGGCACCGGTCGGCTGCATCGGCACGGTCTGTCACGGACTGTGCCTTTGTTTCTGGTGGCATAAAAAAGCAAAGCAAAGTAGCCAGAGACCTTTCAGAGCATCTTCACATGAAAAAAAGGGAAACTCTAAACTAAAGAGTTACCAAGGCACCCAGGCCGCGCTTTACGCCGGTGAGGCAGGGAGGGGAAGCGTGCCAAGGCCGAGCACAGGGGCCGGGGAAGGAGCCGGGCAGCACGGTGCACTCTTCTCCTCGCCCTCGCAGTTTCAGGCGGTTTTATCACTGCCTCCACATCGCCTTTGTGGTTTTGGTCTGTACAGCCTGACGCTTTGCCGTGATGGGCTGGGGGCAAGTGCAGGACTTCCCCGGCTCAGGTCAGGAAACCACCAGCTGATGAGGTTCGCTGAGCTGATTAGGCTCAGGGTTTACAAGCTTTATTAGGACACCTCTGGGAGGGGAAAATGAAGACATCGCTTGAGGCTTGAGAGGGCCAGGGGTCTCGTGCCATTCTTCCCTCCCCCGTCTCCTTTGATGCCATTGCTCCTTGCAAAACCAGAACAGGGAGGAGGCAGAGCAGACTCTCCCATGGATTACAGGGAACCCGGGGCGGCGCAGCCCCCCGCCCCAGGGGCAGGAGCCACGCTGCGCCCAGCACCAGCCGGCAGCACATGGCAAACATACCCCGTGCCATCGGCCTGGCAAATGCGGCGCGTCACCAGGTCCCAGCGGTGAAGGTAAACCCACGGGTCTCTGCAGCACGCTCTTCACTCGAAACAAAGGCACCAAGTGCCGGTGTCCACCTGAACCGGGATTTCCATATTTCCTATCTGTAGCGGCAGCTCCCGAAGCCTGGGCCAGGCGCTGTGCCGGCGCCTCGCTGGCTGCTCCCCTGCAACCTGCTAGAGCCACCCCGCCGCGGCCGAGCCTTGCACCGGAGCCTCCTGCCGCCTGCTCTGGGAGCCGTGGGCTGAGATGGCCAGCACGGCCCTCGCCCGCTGTGCTCCCCGACTCGCCAGACCCAGCCTTGCCACACTTCATCACGGGGCACGAAAGTGGCACCGAGTGACAGACAGCTCCCCTCCTCTCCCCTCTCTGGGCTGGCTCGAAGGGGAAAAACACGGGCTCGGGTGTTGCTTTTATGTGGTTACAGACAACAGAAAACACTCGGGCATGCAAGACATGCGTCCTGGGTCCAGCGAGCGGCTCCTCAAAGCCCGACGGACTCCCGTAGCATCACGGCTCTTTACGGGGGAGAGGGGTGGGGAAGGGGAGGAGGGGATGTGGTCCGGAGCTGGGCAGCGGCGGGCGCCGGCAAGCGGAGGTGCGGAAGAGAGCAGCGGCAGGTACACGTACAACTGAGAGGCTGATGTCTGACCTGTTCATATTTCTCCAGCTCTGTGTGATAGATTTGTCTGATCTGGGTCAATTTGGCTCTGTAATCTGAGTGTTCAATAGAGTTATCTGAAGACCCTCCAGAGGCTGCTGCGGCTGCAGCTGCTGCCGCCGATCCCCCACCTTTCTCCGGACCTGAGACTCCTTCTGCCAGAAGCATATTGTCTAGTCTCATTAGCTGGGGATCGGGAGGGTCTTCCTCCTGGGCTCCTCGGATGCTCAAACCTTGGGCAGAAAAGAGAGAACAAGAGAAAACACAGTCAGTATTTCTTGCATCCGCCCGGCCGCTGCCCGCTCGCTGCACGCCTGCGAGGGGCCCTCCTGCAGAGCCCTCCTGCCCCGCGGGGCCACGGGGACCGGACTGCCCACGGCCCTTCCTCCATCCCTGCGGTGGTACCAAACGGGCACCTGCCTCCGCGGCAGGTCCCGGGAACCGCAGCCCAGGCAGGTGCCATGGGGTGACGGCAGCGCTGCAGGACCCTCACGGTTCCGATACAGAGCAGGAACATCTTCACGAGGCTTTTAAAGGACCCTGCAGAACTTTTAAACCCTTCATTGTAAGTATTAAAGGAGCACTCGCATGAGTACAGAGACATACGCCTTCCGGTTGTTTTCCAAGGCCTAGCTAAATCTACGCAAGGCTGGCATTATCCTATACATTATACCGCTTTGATGCAAGACCGTGTGGTAAAAGCAAGTGCATTATTTATTTGGAAATAATTGATCTGCTTCTCATTTCCTTCCAAATGGATCTAAGCACCCTGTTACTCTTATGGAGACTTGCACCACTGGATTCCACCCCTCCTATGAGGTCCAAGCGTTGGTTTAGAATGCCTGGGGAAAAAGCTGCCACTCGCTCAACTACAGGAGACTTCAGGTGAAAAGCAGGGAGGTGCCGTGTCTCTCACCGGCACAAATCTCGTGGACGGAGCCATTTCCATGCGTGCCTGTGGCTCCACACAGGTGGAGCTGAAATTTCACGTCGGAGGAGGGAAATGGTGGAGACAGAACTGGGAGCATCGCCTTGGGAATGGCCACTGTGGGAGCGGGGTGGGAGGCTCTGATGGCCCCTCACTCAGGGCTGCCCCACTCCTCTGCAGGGCAACACGCCGCTCCACAGTGTCTGCTCACAGACTGAGGACAGGCAAGAAGGAATTAAACTTCCCCTTGCCGTGCAGGGATTTGGTTGCTATCGCGATGCTGGGATACCGAGTATGTGTTTAAAATCACCAGTGCTCTTGCACTGTGTTGTTGGGAACAACATTTTAAATCTAATTTTTGTTTTAAATCGAGAATTTCCAAAGGGATGCTCAGTCAGCAATCTTTTCTGCGTCCTGTAGATCAAGGCTGACAATTTGTAAGTTTAATCAGGTCACGCAGGCATGGTGCCAAGCTGTTATCAACAGTGCCAAAAAGAAAGTTTAAAAATAATTACAGTAGTACAAAAATCACTAGAGCCGTGGCTTCTTGAATCAACATTTCCATTAGAGATGTAACGCGACTGTGTACATCCCAGCCCAATTAACCTCTTTAAATCTGTTTAAGAGCAGGTATTCGTGCTCTGGATAGAGCGGGTCCCAGGGGTCTGCCGTTGGCACCCCGCGTGTTTGCACGGGCGCCTGCGCCCGCCTCCGCTCCTCGCAGTGGTGCGGGCTCCGAAGGGGCTGTGCCAGACGCGGCAGCACCGCCCGCAGCTGCCGCGCACGCAGCTGAGCACCAGCAATGCCGCTTTCTGCGCCAGCTGAGAGCAGCAGCCGCTCCCCTACCGACGGACTTCACCCTCGGTGTCCTAAACCCCAGGCACAGCGGGAGGCGACCCCCTGACAGGCCAACCTTCCGGACTCAAGAAACCCCAGCATTAATTTTGCTCTAAAATACACATTTTAAACCTGTCACCTTCATTTAAGACTATAATTCCATATAATTTCACGGGAATAATAAAAATGTCTCATCATCTCTTTAAATTATTTCTGTTGCCTGTTCAGAGGCCCACAGATGAGCATGGTTTGACAATACCACACATCGTCCCGGCACGTCCCTGGGCTGGCACAAGCGTGTTGGGGACAGCCCTGGCACGGCTCCGGCTGCTGCCTGAGCACGTGGCCAGGGAGAGCAACGCCGCGCCCGGGGGTCCCTGCGGCAGGAGGGGCGGGGGTCCCTGGCCAAGGGAGCCCTGCGCCCACCCGTCGGGACCGCTCTGTCCCTCGCCCCCTCATTCCCCTTAGACTCGCTGCCCTCGCTCTTGCACAACTCCTGGCCTGTGCAGTGCTGCTAACACAGGGATGATTCTTCTGCATTGTTTTGGTGAGCTGTTCCTCCTGTTTATCTTATTCCTACTCTGCTCTGCTGTCAGTATGTTTAATAATGTTCTGGTTTTAAACCTCTCCAGCTCCTGTTCCCTCCTCATGAATGATTTCTACTGGGTTTTTTTCTTCTTTTTGCTTCCGGACCATTTCTCAGTCCATGTTTCCTGTGGTCTATTCCAGCTGTTTTTCCCCAGCTGCTTTTCTGCTATGAAACTCCTCCACCCTCCCAGTGTCACAGTAGCAGTCCCACTCCAATCCCCTGATGCTGCAAGATGCCAGGCCAAAATCTGCAGTAGAATAATTTGGTACAATTGCTGCAATTTCTGCATCATTTACTTCCACGAACAGGCCAAAGACTAAAGGACTTTGTCCAAAATGACGCTATCCATCCAGACTTAAATTAATATTCAAAATCCCCAACCCTTCTTGTATAAATCTGACAAAGGACAGCAAGCATTCCCCAAGGTTTAAATGCAAAAGCTGATGTCTGCACTGGAGACTGAAGGAGCCGGTGAGAGGCCCTGAAGCACAAGAGGAAGAAATTCAGCAGATAAGGACAATGACGAAGCCACGAAGGTGTCTCGCACACGACAAAGCCACTAAGGTGTCTCGCACACAACCCTAACGCGTATCTCTGGAGCTGGTGACAGAGGGGTTGGCATGTTGTGTTCATCTTAATATTAAGTAACACTCCCGTGTCCAAAGCATCCAGTGCAGAGCGCGTGAGCCTGCAGACAACCCACAGACAAAGGAATGACAAAGTGCATGTGTGGGGATATAACATTTATTTTGCCCCTGAGTGAGACGCATCATTCATTTGAATGGCAAAGCCACAAGTTGATTAACTGATTCTAACAAGAATTAAGCTGTGTGTTAATTCAGATCTTTCCTTATGAACTATACGAAGCAGATCAGCACAACTAATAGGGTCTGGTGTCCCTGGGGGCAGGGGACAGTAAAACTGATGAACTCCTCTGCAATCAGTGAAACATGCAGCTCTTTGGCAAGTTGCACTGGCTGCCTCGGCTGCAGGTCGAACGTTTTTAACGTCGTGTGAGAAGGAGTCAGAGCATCTCCCGGGCGCCTCAGCAGGGAGGAACGCTCTCGCTATCCGCTGGCAACACGTCCGCTCCTACCAGCACCTGCCTTTATAAATTACTCTTCGTTTGAATACGGTGATAATATATGTATTTTTTGACATATAAGCTCACACTCAGTGGCTATTGTTTCCCTTTTTTATTCCTCGGTATATCAACCTATGAGTTTATTACTGTTTAGCTCACTGACCTTTCAATGCATCGTGGAATTAAGGTGCAGAGCGGACGGGAAAGAACACAACAATACATCACTTCCAGCGGAGCTCCCGGCGCGCTAATGGCAGCGGAAGTGAGAGGGCCCCGGCGCGGCAGCGGCCGCCCGGCGGCACGCTGACCATCGATAACCGGCGTGGAGGGACGGGACTGCCTCGTAGAAGTACGGCCACGGTCCACTATTGTTCACTAATGGCTTGTGGGCATTTGGGTCTGCAGAGTATTTAAAATCCAGCATCCTTGGTGACAATAACACATTATAAGTTAATAAAAAACATGTGTGCTACTGATTTTAATCTGCTTACAACTACAACGTTCATTTCGGTATCTCGATGATTTAGACAAATCACATAAACAGACACTAAAACATTGTTTAACAATGAACTTGGCTTTGTTATAAGACCACAGTTTTAGCATATCTTTCAGCAAATCCTAATTAGCTGTCTTTCAACATGCTGTGCACCTGCCCCCACACATAATAGACGAGAGCATCTGCATAGACTACTGCATTCAGAGGCCAATAAATAAATTGCAGGTCAAAATTATTACAAAGCTTTCTTCGAATAAACCCATCTCCTTCACAATACAAAGCTGCAGATATGAAAAGTACCTAAAGCCCACTCAAATGGTATGATTACAGGGGCCGTTGGAGTTTAATAATCTGACTGTAATTCAGGCATTTTCAACAGCTCATTAAGGGTTCATTAATATATGGGCAAGCTTTTGAATTATAAATAAGCAGATTAGAAACCTGCAGTGTCTGAGCTGTACAGTAGTATCCTCACCAGCAGAGTAATATTGCAAACACGACGAAGGGCTGACCCAGGAGAGGCGAGGCGGAGGCGCGGGGCAATGCCTCAGCCCCTGCCTCCCCCCTCCCGTTTATTCCCCCGCGCGCGGGGGGGAAGGTGCCCGTGCCCACAGAGGCTGCTGGCCCTGCCCGGCCTCACCCCGGCCCCCGCCGCAACCCCCCGAGCGTGGGGGCACCTCGGCCTCTGCTGGCCAGGCCCCCGGGGGGGTTCGGCCCCCGCA
>JAVJGG010000053.1:19697456-19712456 GCA_035590195.1 Aviceda cuculoides | reverse complement strand
CATTTATTTCCCACTGTAAATTATGTCTAAGTTTGTGCAGTTTTACTGCATTGTCTCTCTTCTTACTTTTTACAGATCTCTACGTTTCTGATTCCATTTTCTTCTTTTGGATCGTTCTATTTTTCTTGCTTACTTTTGACTTGCACTTAGTGCTAAAATGTCAGTCTTATTTGTGCTCAGCTTGAGGAAGCAAAGTACTCGATAGCTTCTCATCACTGCCCCTCCATGCTCCAGAGGCTGGCTTCCAAAGCAGGGATGTAAGCGGGGAGGAGCGCTAAGGAAGGGCCCAGTTCAGGGAGTTAATTACATTTGCTAGAATGATCCGGTTTCATTTGCAATCCTGAGCAAAGACTGCTTTGATTCTTTTGCAGTTGTCTGAGTAATGATTTCCCTGCACACAGCTCAGAAACTGCACCAAGGCGGTATCCGAGGAACCTTCCCCTTGCACCGCAGTTGTAATAGTATCACACCGTTTCCAAAACACAGACTTATTTTAATAATGCTGATTCTACAAATGAACACTTACCCTAATGCTGTTTCTGCATTGTGCTTGGTCAAGGACTTCTCAGTCTTTATATTCTAAGAAGGATGTAACTGTATTTACATATGCATGAAAATGCACTGAACTTAAAGAGAGCAGTCTGATGTGATACCGTTAACGGAGAATCTCCTCTCAGCAACTGTGCAGCCACCACATGAAGACCATGAGCACGGATCTTCTCCAGGAAGGAAGAAAATACTGCACCCCACTTCCAGTTAAAACCACCAGATTTGCTTAGCCATGGACTTTATGGCTCTCTGTAAACTTCACCCATAAATCCCTCACGGCAGTAAGAATCCTTCACAGACTGGATAATTTACCTGACTTCTCTTTGCACTTCTTTCCTCCTCCGCTACTGCAGCCATCTTATTTCTCCGTCTTACAAAACGTTCCAAATATAAAACGTGGACTGCATGTGCTTGTTCTCAAGCAGAGGGACTGGCGCCAGCGCGGCGTCCCCCAAGTCCGCGATGCGTGGCTGCGTCCCCGCGCGCAGCATTAGCATGACACGAGGGCCACCGTCACTGGCAGGACACGTGCATGTAACAGCATGACATAAAGTTTTATTTGCGTTATTATAAGGGACATAGCCTGGCTTTATGGAGCGGGCTGTGTGGCGCACGGTGGATTAGGGAAGCAGGAAAGCCACCAGGCACTCCTCATGATGCTGCTTTGCGGGGCGCTGGGTGCTGGTACCGATATCATTGAACCATTGAATGGTTTGGGTTGGAAGGGACCTTCTGCAGATCATCTAGTTCCAGCCCCCTGCCACAGGCAGGGATATCTTTCACTAGATCAGGTTGCTCCAGATCATGAGTAAAGCCCTGAGACCTTGCAAAGCAGTGCTGCTGTCGGGGGGCTCCAGGTGACGTGGCTGCGCCACGTGCCCAGTGTCCCCAAAAGCAGGGGGGCTGCGGCGGGTCCCGGGCGAGCAGGACGGCGTGGGCTGCGTGGCCCATTCCCCGGTGGTAAATCAGGCAAACGAGGTCTCTCCTTTAACATTGCAAAAGCGCACACTTATGTAAAAATATGATCAAAGTTTTATACATGTAGAATTTCCTAACAATAAATCACATAAATGGATATCTACACTGGGTAATAAAACTGAACAGATTCTAAACTGATCGGTAAAGTTGCTCATAAATTGTTGTTTTTAGCAAGCTGTAAACAAAAGCTGTATAAATACCAAGTGAGCCTTATAATGTAACTAGGTACACAGAGAAGTGCTCCAGCTGCTCTGTTTTCAGAGAAAATGCACTGGTTTTGGACAACGTTTGGAACTCTTTTGTTATTGCCCAGTATAAACATTAGATCTCCGGCTTGATATACTGGCAACAAAGGGAGAGGAAGGAGCAGAAATAAATGCCGCGGACTTTGTCATCTCTCATAGTGTTCTCCTCCTCGCAGAGGTTTACATGCCATTATGTACCTGTAGTTTGATGGGGCTGTGCGAGGCACATCTCTTCTCTGTGCTGACTGTATTTTATTTAATTGCATTTCAACAAAACAAAGAAAGCACATATATATTCATGCAAACCATGCACTAAAGGTAATACTTACCTGACAGGGACAGAAACTATGTGGGATTCCCAGCCCAGAAATCACAGAAGAACACACTGTAAATTCTCATCTTTTTCGAATGTCCGTTTCGGAATGAAACAGAAACCATCATTTTAGCTGCCTGTCCGGAGGTGAAACACACAGCCAGCGAGCCCCGAGCATGGGACCCGCAGATTAGGTTACCAGCACAGAGGACTTCGAACCTGCCAGGGAAAAGCCCTTCCCAGAGCGGGTGCTTCAGGTGGTAAAGGCAGAGATGTCAGCTTTGATTTGAGCTAACCGAAAGGAATCTTTGGATGGAAAAGCTCCAGGACCTTTGAATTAAATGAAAGACCAGAACACTCTACAGAATGTCTGCAATAACAGTCTCTACAGAAAATTATGAGGAACTACATAAATCCACCCTCTTCCTCTTCACACAGGCTCATTAAAGCAGTACTGACTCTCTGGGCAGCTATAATTCTGCTGAGTGATACCCTGGAATCACCCTGTCAATACCCAGTGGTGTGCTGCCTCTCCAACTATCTGTGCCCCTAATATTCCTCTCTTTGATGGGATTTGCTGACCTTTAATCTGATGCTAGTTTACTCTCATCACTGAAGTGCAAGTCAGAGAGCAATAAAACGGCAACCTCACTGATTCAAAAGGGAGAGCTAAAGCGCCACTAACTGTGAATCTAACCTTTCGTAATGGCTCTCCCCTTAAAAGGGGAAACATGAAGTGCAAGGCAGCTAAAACAAACAATATTTAATGCTGACTACAAGATTTATTGCAGCCCTCTTTGCATGAGTATTAAATTGGAATTTCAGGGCTGTAAACTGAGGAAGAGAAGAGGGACAGCCAGTGCAGCTGGAGCCACAGCCCCGCGCAGCACCTTCCCCATGCCACCGGCGCCGCCGGCACTGCCTGGAGCAGGGCATCTACAGCCGAAAGGCACGGGTAGCGAGGCGGCGGACAGCCGGCCGGAGAGCAGAGACCCGACCCCAGAAGGGCAAACGGACCCTGAGCAGCACAGGGACGTGACAAGCGTAAGCGGTGTTCCTGACGCGAGGGAGACGCACGCGCAGACATGCGTGAGCATCCTCTCCTGGGCAGCCCAGCCCTGGAAGTGGTGCCGGACAGCCCCGGGGAGCAGCCCCGGCCCTCAGCCCGGACCGCATGGGCTGCCGAAACACAGAGCTGCCCAGCCCTTCGCGCCACCCCGTGCCCCTGCGGGATGTGCAAAGCGCCCGCGGGGTCATCGCGGCCCTGAACCGCAAGCCGGGGCCACCAGGAAACGAGAGACCTCGTGCTGCTCCAGAGGGTACGGCGTGAGGCTGCCCACCAGGATGGGGCCCTGGGCACTGGCGACAGAGGACTGCAGCGGGGGCAAAGGAGGGATGGGGATCGGTTTCTCCTGATCAAACCCCTCTGGCTGGGTGGCCCCCAAAATGGGTCTCACTAAGAGGAGGCATTGTTTAGCACACGTCCGTTGCAAGAGGGAAATCGAGCAGAAATAAAGGGTATTCTCAAAATGCTGGTGCTCTTCCCCAAAGGAGCCACTGGGGGCTGTCGCATGGCCTCTCCCCATCTCTCCAGCCCTGAGCATGGGGGCTGCTCCAGCCCTCAGCTGAGCCAGGGTCCCCTCGTCCGACCGCGCTCCTCACCATCCGGCAGTGTCACGAACAGATGCAATGATCAGTAAGGAGATGGAGAATGGCCTGTCTCTACACGTGGTGTACAACACCTCCACCTATTCTTTTATTTATTCCACAAACTGCAGGAAATCATGACTTGCAACACAAGCCAAATTTTCCAACGGGTCCGTGCACTTTGCCTGTCCCAGAGGGGCTCCTCCTGTGCTGTCGGGTCAGGGTGCAGGAGCCCAGCCAGGCACCCTGGAGGCACACGGCCGAACACCACCACCGCCCTCGTGTTAGTGCCCCAAAGTGACTGTTCCCATGGCCAGCACTTAGAGAGGAGTGCGACCGGTACCTCCAATGGCACCCTGGGCTGGCAGAGTGTGTGCACAAAGCAAGCAATAAAGGAGACAAATCTCGCATGTTGTATACACACAGATCAACAGAAAACACACCGAAGTCACATCGCAAAGCAAAAGAGAAATTATTGCATAACAAATTTCTCTCTGGCTCTCTGGGGAAAATAAAGACTGACAGCTTTGGGTTTAACAGGTGCTGCTAGAAGATGAGCTACTTATTAATACTGCTAGGAAGGAAAAGGATGATAAAAACTATAATGTGATTAATTATTTATGTTTACGAGCATGATTTTTAAGAGTTACAGTTTGTCATGCAAATCGCTTGGTTTGGTTCAACTCGACAAGTCGCACCCCAGAACATGCCTGAGGGCTCTTCACAACACGTGCAGCAATTACCACGCCACTAACAGGGCAAGCAGACCCGTGGTCCAGACGACGGCGTGCCGCCCCGGCCCTAAGCTTCCTCCTTGCTTCTGCAGCAAGCATTTCACTGCCACTGACAAACACGGTGACAGCATTTTCACGGGTGGAAGAGACTGCAGCAAAAGTTTCTCATACGCATAAAAGCTAGGAAAACTCTTGCAGCCGTTCTCTGCCCGGGGCGGCAAACCGCAGGCTGTGTGGAGGAGACGAGAGCCCCGGTCCCGGCGGTGGTCCCTCGTCCCCCTCCAGCTCCGAGGCGGCGCTGGTCCTTGCGGAGACGACGGCTCCCTCCGGTCCTGCAGCAGCCCGCGTGTGCGGAACACGGGGACCAACACCGCGGCACCGGGGTCCCGCGTCGCGGAGCCGTGGCACCGGCATTGCCAAACCAGCCGCGGATTTGCATGTAGCAATTACTGCACAAAACACCACCCAGCACTTCTGAAAAGAAAATTGGAAGCATACATTTGCAGAAACTCACAAAGACAGACTTTGTCAAACCTAACAGGCGCTGATAAGGGGAGAGCTTTTATAAGGGATACTAAGAGATGTATCAGACGAGAGCAAGGCTGAATACAAAACAGTATTAGTATAAAAAAGAACAAAGAAAAGGCCTGCTCCGCCTAAGAACTGGTAATACATTAAAAATTTAAAACCTGGCACGACAAATCTGGATACTCCCTGCAGAAGACAACTGATATTAATGAACAGGCCTGTGCATTCATTGTCTGGGATCCCAGAGGAAAAAAATAATGCTGGTTACACTGAATTTTTTACAGAGAAATTCTTCTCTGCACAAACAGCTCCTCCGCCAAATCACCAGATCATTCCTGGCAGTTTTAACCATCTAAAAACACTCACCTGCCCAAGCACCAGATTCACCTGAAGGTACCTCATTTTTCCATGCAATTCCTCCACACGGGACTTCAGCAGAGCCTGGCTTCCCTCACCAGCATTTATTTATTCAAGAAAAAGCGCTCAGGCTTGGTTCAACCACCCCTCTCAGACCCAGATAAAGCAGCTCCCTCAGGACAAAGGGGGTTTTGGTTCCTGTAACGTTTGACCTGGCAGCGCTCAAGCAAGGCTGAAGGAAGAACAACACGGGGCTCCCTCGTTTGCACGGGCCCTGTCAGATCCTGGACACAGGGCCCCGGAACAGATAGCCTGGATTCAGGGATTGGCATCGCTTTTGTGGCCAGGAAACAATAACCAGAAAGTTGGGAAATGCCAAACAGTACACATACTTCTCTGCTAATGGACACCAGTACCAACAATTATCTAGGTTGTAATGAAGAGCGGTAGAAGCGCTCAGCGGCATTTTCACTCGGTTGGCAAGCATGACGTGAAAGTCTTCATGGGAAACTTCTCCAAGTTGTGTCGTAAGACCTGAGCGGCCACGAAGCCTGTCAGCGCCACGAAATGTGTCGCGGAGAGTGGAAATACTAATGAAAGGGAGCTGATGGAGAGAGAGCTGCATTTTGGAAGGAGGAGCTGGGCAAAGCCAGGGGTAGCCAGGGCACCCCAGCCCAGCAATGCACGAGGGGCTCCCAGCCCCCCCGAGGGCTGTCCCTGAGCCTCGGCTTCTCCTCTTCGTTCTCAAAGCCCGCGTGGCTCCTCAGTGGAAGAGGCTTTGGGAGCACCCCATCGTTGTAGCGCAACGCAAATCCTGGGGCAACCTAACGAGCGGCCAAGGCCGACGTGCCCATTGCCGTGCGCGGCTGCGACCTGCGGCTGGGCTGCAGAGTCCTCTTGGCCACAGGAGCGAGGCAGGACGGGCCTGGGAGCAGCGCTGGGAGGTGAGGGATGCACCAGCAGCCTTCCGCGCCTTGGCTCCAAATGGCATTTCTCTTCCCTGCAAGGCTTTGGTGCTGTGTAATAGCCGCACACTTGAGCGCACACAACAAGCAAAAGGCTCATTGTTATTGCCGTCGCTGCTGCACTCCTTAGGTGGCTGGGTGTTTGGGTGGAAACCTACCTGCCTGCAGCAACGCGCGGTGGAAGAAGCTGGGAATATCAGCAGTTTATACCAGGGTCACCCGTGCAACACACAATTATGCTGGGGTGAACTGTGTTATAGGGAATGCCTCAAGTTTTAAACTGTCATTAGAATATCGTGGCCTGATTTTAACAATACAGCAGCGCTTCTAATGATCTTTAAGGTAATTCACTATTCAGACCCCAAGCAAAAGATGCAAATGTACCACTGAAAGCTCCTTATTAAATACCCACAGGCTACAGTTCTGTACAATAAGTGGTCCAGGTCTTTTTAGAACATCCTAATTAGATGAACAGAGATGCAGAAAAATGCAAAACCAGGTCATGCAGCAAAAATGTTGGGGGGAAAAAAAAAAGCTGCAAAACAACCCCCCTCTAAGCCCCTCATTAAATACCCTCCCCCACACTGCATCCCTTATTAAAACACTTGCAGTGTGATGAAGTGGAGCCAAAGGCTTCCAGTCCACCATCGCCCCCAAAATAGAGGTGACCGTTATTGTTCAAGTTAAGTTTTCAGTTTATTGCCAGGGATATGTCTAAGTGATGATATAAATAATACTATGAATAATACATTAAGCAAAAACCCAATCTGAAATTAAATTTGCCTTGGGTTATCTCCCTTTTTACTATATACATACAGAATTATTATGCGCTAGGGAAAAAAAAAAAAGCTAATATCAAGGTAACACTTTTTTCCCCTTTGAAAGCAGCAGGAATTGCTACCCCTGAAAAGCTGCTCTGTTACACCAGAGACATCAGGGAAGAACTTCCCTTCACTCTGAAATAAGGCGATAAACTTGGAGACAGGTTTCAGGGCTGATTGGAAGATTCTCTTCAGCACCACTCAAGCAGAGATGTTTGCTTTGGCCTGGCACGTCTGCATACGAAGAAACATGCAGCTTCATTTGCAGGTGCACTGAGGTTCATCAGACCCTCCTGCCAGGCCTTGCTGGGATAATTTACTTTCAGTGCTGGGAGCTGGTCTTACATTTATTTGATCTTTATGTCTCCAATTTAGCCCAGATGAGTACCAGCCCTTTACTCACTGGCTGTTTAGCATTTAGCACTGACCTCGCTTTGATTTCCAAAACATTCCCACCACGGCCAGCATAAGCAGAACAGGAATTAACCGGGCTCACATCAGGTGAAATTCAAACTGTATCTGGATACCAGACAAAGGAGAGGAGTGTTACAGCAGGAGCTGCAGCGGCGGATTGGGCTCTGCACTGAGCCCAGGCACCTAGGTCTCTCCCCCGACCCTATGCCAAAATTGCAGTATGATTTTAGACAAACCACTTCTTCTCCTCATGCCTCAGTTTCTTCAGAAGGTGAGTAAGACTGTGGTACTTCGGTCACTCTACAAAGTCCTGAGGAGTCTTGGCTAAAAAGCACTAGGAACTAAGGCCTTGAAAATATATTGGCACCTACTTCCAGCCAACCCCAAGGCACCAGTGCAGCCAGTCCTCATCCCCTATACCAAAAGCAAGCTGTTTCCCCTCTGAACACAGTCCCACGAGGCAATGGATATGGACTGGAGATTGTCTGAACTAGTACCTTCATCTGTCAGGTCCTTCAGGTGACTCTCCGTGCCACCAGAGACATGCATCCTGCTGCCAATCTGCTGCTAAGCCACGCCAAATACCAGGGTACTAAGGCAAATTATGGCAATTCACAAGTTGGTTTTGTCATGTGAACGTTCATTCAAGGCAACCCGTTGAGACCGGAAAAACTCATTTCCTGAGCGCTCTGAGAGGCAAAATTCGGGCGACTGATTACAGAGTCTGGGAGACTGCAGAAAGGGCAATCTGCGCTGCTCCGCTCCTATGGCAGCCACCCAAAGCACTGTCTGACAACTTGGTCGACCTAGATGGAGACATTTGTATTCATTATATTTCCATAGGTGCTTCCATAACACCAAGTATAAGGTCTTTGGAGCCAACGCACCCTGGCTTTTCTTCCCCCTCTCCCCCGCGCTCTGCTCTGCGGACGCTGGCAGCCTCAGGAAGGAGGGGGTCTGACCCCCCCAGGCATGTCAGCTCCACAGGGCAATGGGCATCGCCTTGGCATTTGTCTAGAATTCCTGAGCCATCCCTGGGAGTGGCGCTGGGAAAGAAACAGTTAATACACTAATTACCATAATTAAGAGTTGCCAATTTAATTATAGCTGAGAATATTAATGCTGTAACATTTGTTGGAGTGCAGAAAACAAACCTTTAATGCACAGACTTTGTTCGCAAACATCTAATGGAGCCCTCCTCCACTTCGCTTGGTGCTTCAGCGCTGACACAACAGCGATAGGTTCAGATTGAAGAACTTGTCAGCAATCAGGCAGGAGGAGGCTAATTAGCTGGCAGGTTAATGAGTGTGATGGCTCTTGACAGCATTTTGTTACAGCCTCTACTGTATTTAAACAATAAATGATTATTACTTAAACACAGTGGAGACAGTCTTATTAGGAGAGCTAGACCATATATTTATTTTCATAAAAACGAGACTAATTCCTTAGCGTAAAAAATAAAATGTAAAATTTCGGCTGATTATAGTCTCACCTCTGAATCTCCAAGGTATCTTGTCAGAGGAGGAGAGCAAAGGTTTTAAAAGTCCTTGTGCTCTCCATGAGAAGGCATTATACACTAGCACCAAATGTCTGAAGCCCGGATGGCTATAAAACATGAACAGTAGTGATGCAATTTAAAGAGCTACCTTGTTTGCCAGCTACAACAAAACACACGTAGCAAATTCTTTCTCATTTTCACCATGCATTTTTAGCCTCAGTCCCCACATGCAATAGGTGCTGGGGCTTCGCCACCCCCACAGTCTTCAGGCTCAGAGAAGGCTCTGTATTTTTCCTCCTTTGGCAACTGGGATTTGGAAACAGGTGGTGAAGTAGAGGAATAGCTCTGTGGAGAGATTAACCCATTTCTCTGTCCGGTTAAGGGGGGAAGGGGGACATCTTACAGCACTCTTGTAATCCATAAACATAATGAGAATGAGAAGGAAAGCGTCTACATCCAAAAAATCCAAAAGCACAGAAATACAGTGCCTTTCCTGCAGATAAGGCAGGTAGGAACAAGCCACTGGCTGTAGTCTGAACTGTATTTACAGGACAAGCAATTGCAAATATGTGTCCAGAAAAACCTTATCTGAAGAGAATTAAATTGAATCCACGGCTGTGTAGTAATAAGGGAGGGTTATTTCAATTTAATATTTAGTGTTCCCTAGGAATTTGTACATAAACATGGAAGAAACAAAAGGCCTCACCTGCTGAGACTAATACCATTTTCGAAATTATTTTTGCATACATGAAAATGATTTGTGCCCCTCGGTGCTGCTGCTGAACACGTGAATAAAAATAGAAAAGGCAGTGAACTCCTCAAATCCTGCCTAATCCTTAATACCGCATTTTACATATTTAAGATTCAAAATACCACAAGCTAAGTAACACGTAGCAGCAGTAAATGGCCGGTTACCAACGGCATCAGGTAAAGGCGGACGCTGTCACGGCTCATCCAGCGAACGCCCAAACAGCATCACTCCCAGGAGACCCCACTGCCTTGGGACCAGGGCCGAGGGAGGAAAGGCGTGAGCCGCGGCCCCCGCTCGCCCGCGAGCTGCTGCTGCCGGGGCTTGCTCGTTGCAGCAGATGGGCTAGCGGTGCCGGGGAAAGCTGGGGCGGGAAGAGGCAGATTCCCCGGCTGGCCTCCCCAGCCGCCCCAGGCAGCGCTGGGCGGCACCGAGCGAGAGCCCTGGCTACAGAAATGCAGCTTGCCTCGCCACAGCCTGGCCTCCCACTCCTGGGGATAAACCCTATTTGCAGCGTCACCTGAATTCTGAGCCATACCCTCGGTTCCGTACAGTGTAAATAGAGCACGCAGACAGCTCGCTTACATCATCCCGCGTGTGAGCATTCATCACGCGGAAGCCACGCGTGGCCCGCGCTCCAACATAAAGCGGAAAGTCACGTCAAGCCCAAATTAAACCTGCATTTTGCAAGCCTTGCCGAACAAGGCAGACTCTTTCTTTCCAGACCTGAGGATCTAAAGATCGCACCACGCTATTAAATATTGATAGGTTTGTAAATATACAGAACTCAGCAACAACACAAAACTTTCCCTACAAAGCTTTTGAAAACCTTGTCTTGAAAGGGCTTATCCAATTATTTTTTTTTTACATTAAAATATTAATAGCATTTGATAGAGCAATTGTAACCCAACACCATCCCAGGAAAAGCTGGCATCTGGCAAAAATCACCAGACTCTCTAGCTGTTTAAATGAGAATATTCTTCAGTCTGAAAAATTATTTATAGAGGGTTTTTTTACTACCCTTGTATACTGCAATGTTATTTCCTTTCCCACACACTAGCAAAGTCCATTTTCACAACTGCTATAAAGCGGCATGTTCACAGCTAGTAAAACAACTCAATAAATAGCCTCACGAAGCTATAGCTGTCTCATATCCTTTCCTCAATAAAAACAGAGGTGAACTGCTTATTTTCAGCAGCACACTATAAGAAGACAGAAGCATTATGACTGCTCATACATTCTGACTATCATTTGCCACAAGCTATATCTGTCAGCATTAAATAAAGCTGCATTATAAATGTAAACAAAACACCCACATCTACAAAATGAGCTGTCCGCCATTGCTAGAGGCATGAATTGAACCCGCTTATTGACTCAGCTTGCTCTTTTTATTTATTCTCCTACAAAGACATGCATTTACTTTACCCTACAAGCATAGTGGGTTTAGGGGCGGTAACTTGTCTCCTGCACAAGCTGAAAAGGCAGGTTGGTGACAAATGCAGATCTTAATGGGAACACCATTAGGTGGGCAAACATTGAACTATTATTGAAAAACTGATTTATTTTAAAAGGTTATCCTAGACCAAAACACTACATCATAAATAATTTGCAGGATCAGTCAAGTGAATTTATACTTATGATTTTTTTTAAAAAGGTAATTCATTGCAATCAAATAATAATGCCAGTTCGAGAGGAATTACACTCAAATATCAACTGCTCAGAATTTACAGTCTGAAGAGGTTAAAAGGTGCTCAGCTCTACAGCAGCACAGATCAGGCTTGTTCTCTGACAGTACGTTATACATCTTTCTAGACTAGAAAAAAGTTCTGTCCCTGTCAGACAAAATCCACCTTTGCACAAGACCAGAGCAGCACTCGCAGGCACCTACAGCCTCCGGGGGGGCTGCGGGCACGTCCCCCGCTGCCAGCCCTCCGCAGCCGGCGGGCCCGGGTGGCCCGGCACGCAGTGGGGAGCGCTCACAGCAGCACGGCAGCCAGCCCTGCCCCCCCGGATGGGAGCACTCTTCTGGGGGTGCGCGAGCTGGCAGGGCCCCGACAACCCGGAGGAGACCCCTCCTGGGCTCTGGGGAAGAACGTCTGCCCCAGGAGAATGGGACCGAAACCCGGCGTCCAAGATGCGGAGCTGCTGGTGCACTCAGAGCTACCACAAGATGACATGAGTCGTATAGAAATACTGCATGTTCCCCAATTAATAATTGCGATCAATTATTTATATAGATACTCACATTTCTACAAAGAAGGGAGAATAATTATAAATAATGCATTGGATATGAGGGAATGGATTCTGTTTTACAATACGCTATATAAGAAAGAGTGGTTTTGCCAGAATTATCAACAAATAATGTGGTCCCACTTCTTACACTGGACTGCAGGGTATATCAAACTCTGGACTAAATCTTGCAGTAGGAGAGACATAACTTTCCTGTAATACAGGTAGCCATTAAAGGAATTTCCATAATCTTCCTACAATCTGGCTCTTCTCACTCACACCTTAGAGAAAGCTGGGCTTTGAGATAGCTTTTCTTCTGTCAGGCAGTGGTGCTGTTAAAGCTGCAAAGATTCTCCTCCTTGGAAAACTCACCACAACTCCAAAATTATCTTTACTATATATGATGGGAAATAGCTGTCACGTGGGAGGGTGTTGAGATGCCCAGCCTCGCAAGGTGCCCTGGCTGGGGGCACCACGGCTCTCCTTTCCCCTCCCTCCGAGCCTCACCCCCTCTATCACACACCATTCGGTGCGGAGCGCTCCCTAAAAGAAAGGAGTTACGGCCAGCAGTGCCAAAGCGTGCACATGGCTTCTGTCATGCACGGATCGGGACCAAAGTGGGACCACAACCACCGCTGGTTTGACTTCACACAAAGCAGATTTTGCATCTGGGTCTCTCAAGGCCCCACGGTTGCAATGTGATATCGCTCTTCCCGTTCTCTCCCGAACCCGGCAGAGAAATTCAAAGGCTACTTCAGAAAGAAAAGAGAGAGTGAAAGCCTAAGTTAAGCAATTGGATGATGTTGGCACAAGTCCCCTCATTACATGGGGGCATCCCTCATGAACGGACAGGAACAAGTGTTCCGCTGTTTCACATCATCCATTCTTCCAGAGGTAGATATTAATTATTCCTGCTTTTCCATTTTAAGATAAGCTTGTTAACAAGAAATTATAGGGTAGCTCGGAGCGGCTATCCATTGGGTTGCCTGCATCGGAGTTTATGATGTTTACAGAGAAAAAGAAAATCAGTGTAAGAAGTAGCAGAGAGTAATTAATGTATTGTAGTGTGGAATTTCCTCTTCTTACCTCCATTTAAATCAAATAAAGCTTGGCAGTGCCAGAGTAAATCAAGGGGCAGCCACCAGGGAGAGAGGATCGGCAGAGGTATTAGAGCCAGATCCAAACCTGTGCTTCACCCAAGCTCCTACTATTATTACTTGTGCAAAGCAAATATTCAGCCTCCAACCCTAAATCATTTCAATTCCTATTTCCAAGTATAATTTAATCTTTTTCAGCGACACTTGATGCTTACTTCATCACAGCATAATGACAGATTAAAAAGTTGTTGAATTAAATATTAAAGAGGACTTCAGGCAGTTCTGCATTTTTAAGGAATAACACAGATTGGAGATGAAATGAGAAGCCCAAATGCATATTTTATTCCAAAAGGAAAGAATACATATATTTTTCCTCCAGGCCACCTACTTTGTAATAAAACATAGGGCAGGTTTTTATTTAGTGGATAAAAGCATGATATAGTATTATAGGATTCATATCACTGTAAACTGGTACCATGCAATGGTGTCAAAGCTAATGACACCGTATGATCAAACACAGTCCTTTGTTAAATATATATGTGTATCTGTACTGCATATCTGTACTGTATATAACTCTATATAGTCATTTACAATATTTTCATTAGACTACTTAAGCACAATTTATTGACTCTCAGATGTGAAAGTTTATCTTGTGATGACACCTCCTGCATGACATCAAAGTATAGAATGCAAAACATAATTTAAGCTATTATTGAAATATAAATCATTCCAAGGAAAATGATGTCAGCATATGAATAAAAAAAGTCACTTTAAATTTAAACTGTAGTTTAAAGTGTCTGGAAGTCTTGAAGATAGAGATGACAACAAGTTTTGAACTTTAAAAGAAACCTCCACATTGTGATGAAAAAAAGTCCCAAACCATTGTATCATAATATAATATTAGGAGATGAATCTTTATGTATAAAAGGATCAAGGAGCACACCTTTAATTTTTACATATGTATTAACATTTCTCCACAGTGACCATATACACCACCTTCCATATCTGTATCTCCATAAGCATATGAGTCACAAATTTTGCTTTCATTCCATAATGTACATGATGCACACACGCACACAGACGGCAGAAGAAGAACCTGGAGAAGTCTTTGATTGCTGTAAAGTGAATACAGTGAAATCAGAGGTGTCATCGGGATTCAGCACAGGGCAGACATCATTGTCAGCACAGCTCTGATACAACAGTGTTTCATACATAGAAACACCCACGAGGGCGGGAGGGAGAAGGGGACGCAACGGGCAGTGGGAGAGCAGGGTGGCCCTGATTTAAACATGCAAGTACTGCAGTTCACAGCTGATTATTGTAAGACTGGGGGGGAGTACTTTAATATGTACAATACCATCCAGGCACTCTGGCTTTCTACAGTCATATTTTCATGTGAAGTTTACTCGGTACAATACCCAGTAAATATTTTCATATACGGTTTCACATCCCCTATTTGTGGTATTAGCCAAAGGAGTCTCCAGTGTTTTAACGTGGGTTTGGGATGTGGGCTGGCAATGGGGGAGACCTATTGCGTTACCCCATCAGCGGGGACCCCCGTTCTTGGCAGCGGAGAGGCTGAAATTCCTGAGGTGAAATGAGCCATTTTCAACCATTTGTCCTGGCACCAAGAGGAGCAATTTTGCTACAGAACTGAAGCCTTGGATGCTGGAAACACATGAAAAATCACCGGAAAATAAACAAACTAAAAGATTCCTGCTCTTGGCTGCCAGAGCCTGGCCTAGCAGCCCCACAGAGGCTGCCCACGCAGGGCCCGGCCGGGCCCTCCAGGCCGCCGCCATGCCGCCCACGCCACCCGCCCCACGCACGCCCCGGCCCACGGCCCTGCGGCCCCCTCCTCTCCCGCCTGCCCTCCC
>JAVJGG010000053.1:19633805-19660292 GCA_035590195.1 Aviceda cuculoides | reverse complement strand
CGCCAGCAAAACCGATTTTCTTCGGCTCGCGTGCTTTTTTCCGAAGCCGTAATGACTCCCCAAATCATTTGCAATTGCCGCACGCAAAAACGTTTCAAATCCTGAGACTGTAAATATGCATAGGGGACGGCGACGGATAGAAAGTCAAATTCGTGTGCGTTGTTGTCTTCTAGTACCCGCCAGTGTCAGGATGAAATACATCCCATTGGTGTTAGTAAGGAAGGGCTGAGACAGGGAAGACAGCGTTAACTTCCAGTAATTAAACTCTAGAGCCAAGATATGTTTCACGCGTTCATAAATGAGCTGTGATATATGCTGCTACTGTAAAGAATTACCATTTATTGATAACGAAAGGTAAAAATTAACCACCTATTCAACGATTCTTTTCCTCTTGTAGAAGTTTAAAACCACATACATTTCAGAAAAGATTTACTGCAACTCGTGGCTTTTAACCTGCTATTTTCAATATTTTGGCTGCGAGTTAGGAAATTAATACAACTTCCACCATGATTATTTTTATGATTAGTGTAAAATAAAATTTCATGGCATATCTTTTGCCTTGAGCAGCCGGGACAATGACTGCCTTTTTTACACTCAAGAACAGGCTGAATTAAACCTTAATTTGTTACTACCTTTTTTTAACACGGTTTATTATTCACAGCAATTCCTAGGCAGACCCTGAGCAGGGAAGGGAAGCAGAGCTAGTATCAGAGTGACAAAAAACAACACAAGTAATAGACAAAAAATCAGATCTACGTCTCGGGAATGTTATGCAGAGTTATTGTCACCAACATTAACGATATCTAGGTGCTGCATATCAGGCAAATCAGATTTATATCACTGTCTTCTGCCAATTGCAGGTGCTCCACCACAACTTGTCAAGACAGCCTGTCTGAGTCTTCACACGTCAGACAGAATCACAGCACTTGGTGTTTTGGTCTGTTGACAGCAATTTATTTTGATGTGTTGTCACAATACGGAATTCTTCGAGGCTCTGCACCACGGTGCCAGCGAGTCCTACTGTACTTTCCTGCTGCCAGATGCTACAGGTTCGTAGAGGGAAAAAACACTGACAATTTATTAAAAAAAAAAAAAAAAAAAAAAAAGGAGGGAGATTTTGTAACTGTTCTTAAGATGCCAGAACTAAAAGGCACCCTGCGAGCACGGCCAGGGAACAGGGAGCCCGGCCCCACACCCCACCGGCGTTCCGCGGGACGGGCACTGCTGGGGACCGGCGGGATCGTTCTGCCGAGACGCTTGTCCCCTCTCCGGAGGGGACCCCTGCCTTCTCCCACCGATGCCGAGGCTCACCCATGCCGTCACGGCAGCGGTCACATTATTTACTTGGAGCCAAGCGCGGCACTGGAACGTGAGCTCGGGCGAATTTCGCTAAGGGCCAGCAACGCGGCCGATGCGACACCGCGGTTCCCTGGGGGGCGGTCCCCGTCCTCAGCTGCTCCCAAACCCAGCGGGGTACCGCAGGCACCGCGTCACGGCGGCCACTGCGAAGCCAGAACAAATACGTTGACTTAGGGAAAGCACTGAAGACTTAACTCTGCCGTTTGGCTCAATCGAGAACACGTTTCCCGCTCGGGGCCGGGGGCGCCGCGCCGGTGAACGGGGGGACCCTCGGCGGACCCCCGCTCGGTGGCGAAGGGGGCACCGGCCGTGGGCCGCAGCGCCGGCCCACGGGTCCCCACGTTTCTGGATACACTTGTCCAGGGAGCAGAATACGTCCGTTCTCCTGCCGCAAATCAAAGGGCTGGGTTTTGTCGAAGGCGGCTGTGGCCCGCCTCAGCAGCCGCCCTCTGCAGTGATCTCAAAAAACCCCCGAACTGGCCCGCTTTTCCCAAAAAACCCCCGAACTGGCCCGCTTTTCCCAGGGAGCACGAGGCACACGGCCTCTCACTTCCAGAACAAGGTGGTTTCCTGACCACATCCATTTTGAATCCTGGGCTACTTTTCTGGATGTGGAGATTCTTTGACGTGGGGGTTTCCCCCGGCCCCGCTGTCCCCTCCCGGCTGTGCCCCCCTCCCACCCCGCCGCAGGCTGGCATGAGAAGCCTTTCCTGACGAGGAAAACAAGTAAAAAAAGAAAAAAGAGAGAGAGGTAAGTAATAGTGGGGAATTCTTTTCAAGGACTGCTTGATTAGAAACAACCACATTCATATTCAAACCTTTTAGAAGCCAAGTTGCCTTTCTCAACAAGGTGTCTCTGCGGATATTTGCCCTGCTTTGTTATGGGACTCCTGACACTTCTAATAGAGCTTCTAAATAAAAAAAAAACAGTGCATTTGTACTGCCAGGCAATAACCTTCACATTTTACTCTTCATTCATAATGAAAATTAAGGGCACATGACCTGCATGCTAGGTGGCTTCCAGGACCACATGCAAGCAAGTGTAGAAAATGTGTGGCAGTAAGCACCGCAGCCGTAAAGAGACCGTCGAAATGCATGCGGGGGGACTCCGGCGAAACATAACGGGCGCTGCTGGTGCCGCACGGTCCCAACACCACCTCGAGAGGCCGGCTGGCAGGAAAAGCGTTCCTGCACTGTAGTAACGCCGTGTGAAAATCTGTTTGTGATTATTTTTTCATTCAGAAATATGATACAATAAAGATATCACTATTATTCTGTGTTTATACTGGAGGAAAAAATAACTAATGCAATTTGATCCCATACAAAAGCACAGCGCTCGCAGGAAAGAAGGCTGTAATTTGACAATCAACCCTTATGGAACAAACCTGATGTGCTGCAATGCTTATTCCAGAAGAAATACTTCCAGGGAATATTTCAGTGAAATGGGGTAAAAAGTAGAACATTGATATGAAAAATACCACCACTCAGGAAATAACTGTAAGTACCACTTTGTATGCATCTGTGAATTGGCTACATACAGCAAAGAGTCGGCTCTGGAGGAGCCGGCAGAGCCGAGGGGCATCCTCGGCATCAGCCAGTCCTTGCTGCGCAGCCCCACGGGCGCCCAGGCCACGCTGAGCACCCCGCCGCTGGGAGGGGAGCGTGAAGAAGCAACGGCTGGGCAGCGGGCGAGCTGGTCTGGGAGAAAGGGAACGGCTCTCTGGGTCGTGGCCGGGGAAGGACGCTGTGCCGGAGGCGTTTGGGGTTTGCTCGGCCAGGTAGGCTGGGCGGGCGAGCCCCGCGCTGAGAGCTGGCAGTGGGGCTTCTCGCGCGGAACGGCAACCCGTGCTAAGGGGAGCCAGCTGGCGGCAGGAGCATCTTTGCCGTCCTTCGCCTTCCTAGGGGAAATGCTCCCGAGCCTCCTCGTCAGCTCTCCGGCAGCGTTCGGCAGGCTCAGGACTGGGGCAGCTAAGCTGGCAACACGGCTTTCTTGGCGCTGCCTTTAAGCGAGTCCCTGCCGCCCCGGTGACTCCGCAGAGCCACGCTCGGCCGGGTGGGCAGGCACGATGGGGGCTTCGGCCCCTGCCACGGCTGCCTCACTCCCTTCCCGGGCTGTGCTGGGGGTAACCGGAGGCTGCCCACCACGGGGAAAGCAGCACCAGCCTGGGCGGCACCGGTGCGGGGCTCAGGTCCTGTCCCTGCCCGAGGACGGGGGTGCTCGCAGCCCGCTCCTCGTGCCGCGGCTGCGGTGCTCTGCCAGCCAAGAGAGGGGAGCGGCGGCACCGAAGGAGAGCAGAGCAGGGGCTACAGCCCCCGACAGCGGTCCGCTGCTGATAGCTCCTTAACAGCACTTTGTGTGTGCGCGGCGTGAAAATCTGTGCAAGTGTGGGAGACCGCGGGCACGTGTAAGTGGTACAAATAAGAGAGTTGGGTCTGAAGACTCCATTTGGGCAACCTGCCATTTGATCCTCATATCCCAGTGATCACTATAACCAAATGGAGTCAATGACGCGGACACCAATTAACACATGCCACTCCGATTTGCTTTTCTGTGCCATACTTTATTAAACACTTTCAGATGTAATTGAACAACATTGTTACACAATTAAGCACCATACAGTACTGCACTTTAAAACAAAAGCTATGACAGTTCTGTACTCTATTAGCGCTGTTAGATACTGTGTAATGTAGTAAGTAATTAAAAGCTAAAACTACGGTACTGTAACAATCCTAATCAGACTCCAATTCCAGTAGCAATAGAAGTATATTAATTTTTTAATACAGTGCAAGTACCTCAGCATTATCCTACAAAAACTACATGTTGCCTGCTCCAAGAATAACCAGAGACATCCTCTTCTGCTGCTGGCAAACGGGAGCTAAACTGAGGCCACGTGCCGGTGCAGCGCCCGCGGAGAGGAGACCACCTGCCCCAGCGCCGCGTAGGACGGGGGCACCGCGCCTGCAGGGAGGCACGCTCACCGCTCTCTTACCCCTCGCCGTCACCCTCGCGGGCGCAGTCTATAAGGAGAGACCCGCTTTATTGGCGTGGCTGCTCGTTACCGTACCGACACGAAAGGGAACAAACCTGCTGCCGTGATTCGGCTCAGCGGGTGCCTGGGGATGGGGAGCCGGAGGGGTCTCCGCTCCCGGTGCGGTGGCTCTACTGCCCCACGCCACGCCACCACGCGCCCGGCCCTGCCAGCCCCTCTCCTCGCGTCGCGCGGGTGCAATTTCTGCATACGGCAGGGACGCGGGAAGGGCAGTGAGACCTGCCCGGGGAGATGCTCTGTTTGCACACAGGCTAGCGGAGGATAAGCCGGTGCTGCTGCTGGCGGGCTCTCCTACCCGCGGTGGCACGGCCACGGCCGGCAGGCAGGGCCCCGAGCAGCCGGGGCCGTGCCGGGCCGGGGGTCAGGCGCGCGGAGGGCAGAGGTGCCCCCACCCCTGTCACCCGCCTGGTGTTGGAGGTTGCACTTTCAAGAACACTTCCAGCTTCTGTCTCCCAGGATAACAAAATGTCACTGCTGCGCTAATCAATTCTGCAGCGTTAAGCATAGTATGTGGCTGCAGCGTTAACATGTCTTTCTGCTGTCCCTCTGGAGATGGTATTCTGCCGCTGTAATGTATAACTGAAATGTGTGTGTACTAAAGCACGGTGGAAATCCAGCTATCGACCACACACCCCCACCAGAACCTACTCCCTGCCCGCTGCTCTCAGAAACTCCAGCTCCGTCAGAGCTGCCCCACAGGGAGCCAGAACTCGGTTGTCCATGGACACAGGTGGAGATACAGGTTGGGAAAGAACAGATCCCATGGCCAGCGCTGCTTTGCAAAAAGTAATCTTTTCAGCTGGAGCACCCAGTGTCAATTCGATGCCTCGCCCTCACGGAGGGGAAGAAGCCTTAGGACACATCGGCCCTTCCCTTTCTTCTTTCTCTGCTGAGTCCAGACCACTTTGTGGCTCAGAAGGAAGATGAAGAATTCATCCCAAACAAACACTAACATTTTGGTACATCATTTTAAGAAAGACGCTCCTTCAGCAGCATACTAAGGTTCAGAAAAGTGAGCTCCCAGGGACACAGCAAACTTTGTCCCTCGCCAGCCAAGCATTTTCTGGAGCAGAGCCCGTTCAGGTCCTGGTCCTGAATGTCTTGGTCCTCACTTCTACCCAGAGAAGATAGTGTCTGTTCAGGTGTCACCCAATTACTCTAAAACTACAATAGCTGTTCACAGCACATGTTGTCTACCTTCTATGCCAAAAGCTGGGATTTTCAACAGAGAGACGATCCTCATCCCCCAACCGAGCAAAACGCTCTACACCAAACTTCAAAAATTGTGCAGTCCACTGGCAGTGTAAACAGGCTGAGCTGGGAAACTTGAGCTTCAATTTGCCTCTTTTTCTGGCAGAGTACTCTTTGGTTTAGGAAAGAATGCAAGAGCTTGCACAGACTCAGATCCCTTTGCCTCCTCTATGATAACTCAAATCTTCCAGCTATGTCTCCCCATGGCACCACCCTGCTCCAGTCCTCACCACAAACAGCACTGGCATAGGCTGAAGAAACGGTGTATTCTTTCCTTCAGAGCATAAGAAAGTAGCAGGAGACGGGGAGATGTAATTACAATATTTCAGATTAGTGGGATGAGCAGAACTGAAGCACAAACAAAAGAAGGTTCTTTATCAGACAATCTGCCTGGGGAAAAAAAAAAAAAAGGAACTCGAACAAAAAAACCCAACCAAAAGCAAAAACTCCCACCCCTCACTGGCATTTCCAGGTCCAGGCTTTGGAGCACCTGTGGTCAAATCCTGAGAAAAGTGCAAAACAATACAAAGTCAAAGACTGACAAAACCACGCCAGAGCCACCATCCTCATCCCTGGCTGTCTGCTTATTCCTGCCACATGAACTAATTCATATTTGAATGGATGAAGCAACAACTGATGCAACACTGCATATTAATACACATCAGCCTCAACAAAAACCATACGTATTTGCATTTGAAAATTAGTCAAGATTCACACTCCTTGGTGTCTTGGGAACAGCACTACCATGTTTATGTTTAGTATTGCATTACTTCTGAGCGTTGTGACCCCTGAAGTGCTGATTTATGGAAGGGCTTTCAGTATTACGTTGGAGCACAACTGGATGTAACGTTAGTGACGTGATGCGATGCCCGGTGGAAGGTATCTGCTCATAGGCAAGGACAGTGTACAGTTCTGAAATATATTTAGTCTATTCGTTTGTAAATTTAAAGTTAAATTTTAAAAAGCTACTAAATAAATAGTAACCTACACACTTTTGATAGGCTCCCATTAATTTTATTAGGCAAGTTTGAAGATTTAAACCATTAAAACTTCTGAACTGCATTATAGTTACTATGGCCTCATAGTTAAACTCCATCTTGCGTTGCTACAGAATGGGATGAGGACAGAGAAACTTTAATAGAAGCTAAAGAGAGGCTTAAACGCAAGGACTGCAATGAAAGCGTGAATTAATCGAGATAACACTAAGCTACATCTTTTGGTTGGAGGGTACATTACACCTTCTATGTCCCAGTCCCTCTTCTTGGAGGAAGAAGTCCACTTTGATGCTGGTACATAATAATGAATTTACCCCGCGTTTTCGTAAAGCAATGGACACTCCAAGTGGAGCTGATAACACAGCGTCCCTCGGAAAGAGAGGCAGCCCCACAGCAGTGCATCAGGGGCCACGGGCTGTTCCCTGGATCCTCTCCCTTTTGGTAATCTTGTATTAAATGTTCACTTGAGACTGGCTGGAAAGTATTCAGAAATTTGTGGACTGAACTCCACGCTGCCCATAACTTTCTTATCAGCTACAAACTTCAGCTGATTGAGCTGTGCTTTTAAGGTTATTTATAAAAACCTGTGTCTGCCAACCTTCCTCCTGAGGCACAGCGAGGATGTATTTGATGCAAAAAGCACAGTCTCTGTTATATTAGTCAGGACCGGGTACGACAGGAATAACTGAAAATGACTTGATCTTTTAACCATGATCGTAACTAAAGAATTTGAATTCATTCCCAAGATGCTCTGTCAGCCACACCCCTACAACAAATATTCTGGATGTGAAAAGGGTCAGCCCCGCAGACAGAAGATGCATTGTCTCCACCAGCAGGAAGAACGTGACCTAAAATACATACCATGTACTCGGCTCCCCCTGACCGAGGGGATAAAAACCCCAGCGACTGCAAATACGGCACTTACTGGCAGCATCTGAGCACAGATACTCAACCACCCAAATGACCTTTTTTCCCTTCAACAGTCTTTTTGAAGCGAAATTTGTGGTGAAGGCTTCTTGCTTAAAGAATATATGGGCTTATGTCAAATACATCAGCCCAGGGACTGATAATTGCCTGGGCTTAGAAGGCATTGGGGCCAGGCATAGAGAATAAAACGGTAAAGGGAATACAGTGGTTATTTATTAACTTTAGCCCCCAAAGCGTTGTTATATTCCCAAATCACAATCCTATTGGCATGAGAGGCTGCTGAGATGGAAATCTCTTAACAGCTGCCTCTCCTGCTTCAGAGCTTGCACTCCCCTCCGGTGCCGAGTGATGAGGTGGCTTTAACGCTCACTGCAGGTACAGAATTTAATGCGCCCCATAAAAAAATCATGTACTGCCCTAAAAAAAAGCTCAAAATCCAACAACACCCCTTTTTCATTCAAGCGCTTCAAGAACAAAGTTTGTATCTGGACCCTCTCCTCTCCCAGGCTGGTGCCACGGAGCACGAGGGGTAGGCGGCCCCCCAGACCCCGGGTCCGCTGCCCCCCCAGCTCCGGCGCTGGGGACCCCGCATCCCCCCATGACTCCCCATGCTGGGAGTGTGCTGAATGGCTAACGCCAGCCTCGCTGACCCCGCTCCTAAAGAAGTTTTGAGATTATGCCTTGAGGCTTAGATGGGACTTAAGCGCTCCCTTGGCCCGGCGCTGGCGCGGGGCGGATCTCACCCGCAGCACCGCCGGGGAGCAGAGTGCTGGTTACGGAAAACACGAACAGGAATCGATGAAACCATCCGAAGTAACGAGGAAAGAAGCCACCTTCACTCGTAAAGGAAGGAGACGCGCTGATTTTAAAAACAAAGCCACAAAGTCTGTGCTGCCATGCATGTTGTTTGATGTCGACTATTGTTACAGAAATGAAAGGAATTTGGGATTTATGTCATTAAGGAGGAAGGATGAAAAAATCTCTAAGAGGCTTGCAAGCAACAGACATCTTTCTGATACAGAAATTAAATACTTAAAAATAATTTTGACTGGTTCTGGAAACCAGCCTACTGGCTTTTGGAGGTTTTTTTTTTATGGTTGTTGATTCTCGCTTGTAAAAGAGAAGTTCATAAGGAGCAGTGCTGGAAACGAGTCTTGCAATTACTTGCAAACATACTCACAGTCTTTTAAAACTCCACCCAGTAGAGCTGCCATCAGTGTAGTTCATAATCCTAGATTTGAACAGCTTTTCTGACTGCAAGCTGTCTGGGTAATTGCTAAGCTGTCTGAGAATTACTATTGAACTCTGTCCTTTTTTATCGCACTGACTGACTACTATTTGTTATTAGTCCAAGTAATAATAATATATTAATGCACATGCTTAATATACAGAAGTATATGTTTGTATTGAAACTGCACTGCACTCTGCACTCTTAAGTGTAGAAAAGTACCGTGAACAGAGCGAACAGTCACGCAGAAAACCAGCTATCATCTTCCCAAAGGCCATACAAAACCATAGACTCCGTATTTAGTAATTCCTACACATGACGTGCTTTGCACTGACCGGCAACACTGGAAAACTCAAGGAATTTCCTAAATCACCCCTGAGCAAGCATCCCTGGGCTGCACCATGATCTGGATGCCGCACACCAGCTCCACTCCCATCCCGCTGCTCACGCGAGACGCTGCCCGTTAGCAGGGGACGCGGCGGTGCGAACGGAAGAGCAGCGTGGTTGTGCTGCCCGCAGGGAATGCCGCCCAGCGCGCGTGCGGGGCTGGGGCTTTAGCTAATTGGGGCAGCAGAGCAGGGTGAGGGACCGTCGCCTGGCAGCTCCCAGTGCTCCCAGTTGGCGACGTTCACCTCCGCAGACACCCTGCCTCCCCCCAGGTGTCGGGTCCCTTCCTGAGCTGTCCCTACGGGAGCCGATGCACCAGGGTCGCCCTTCCCAGCGGGGGCTGAGGAGGTGCAGACCACCTCCCCGCCAGTGATGGTCTCGGTCTGGACCCACCTCCTGCGAACAAGCCCCCGGAGCCAGGCACGCCGGTGCCGGCGGAGCTGGGCACGCCTGCGCGTTGTGAGCAGCTGGATTACTGGGGCTCAGAGCCCCAAGAGCCATTTCTTACTGTGAAAGCTGACCTAAACGCAAAGGTTAAATATATTAGGCGGAGTCGTGATTTGAGCCTAGAACTAGAGTGCTGCTGATGCCACCAAACGAAGCCCAACCGTCCCCTGAAGACTGACGCGTTGGTGCATCATCTACAACTGCTCCAGTGACACAGTGGTAAGTCTGGGCACCACGGAAGGTCCATGCTCACTTTCTTCCAAAAGGAGATCCTCTTATCCAAAAGTCTTGGAAATCAATGTTTTCTCCACGGAACGCACTCCCTGCCTCCTCTTTTGTTTGTAAAGAACAGTGCTAATCTGTTGCATCCATGTACAAAGTATAATGTGCATTTATGCTTCTAAAGCAAACTACAGCCCAAATTCAAGGGAATAGGACACGCTTCCTTAAGGTGCAGCACAGTGACCTTGAAAGTCTGCATGTCAGTATATCCGGAGGAATCCGGTGTCTCAGTTGCGTCTATGTAACTTTTATTAACAAAAATATTTATAGGAGTTTATGCATAATATTGATCACTAGAACACCATGTCACTTGACAGAGGTTCCCATCTTCAAACGGAATGTATGTGCATTATAACATGGTTAGAAGTTGGTGCAATTTGTTTACTTTTAAAACGAAAGCTGTGAAAGTTGACTTAGGAAAACAATTCTTTTTCATTGACCTCTACACAAAAAGAGAGAAATGACCTGACTAATAGGGTTAAGCATCCTTCTCCAGAGGCATGCATCTGACAGCACGTGTCTAGCCTTGGCTATCTGCTGAAGCCTGCCTAGAGCTGCAAACTAACTCATGGGAAAGCAAAGCTATATAATGGCAGTGGTCGATAAATTTAATTTCTTATTAGCAAAACACTAATCAATAATCCGAACCAATTTTTTTCTTTCCTTCTATATTTTATGACTATCTGTGATGGTGAAAAAGAAAAATTACTGTCTACACTGTCATTAGCTGTTCTTTTAATTACTACCTGTACAAGGTAGTTGGTTTAGAGGGCAGATGAAGTTCTTGATGCAGATGACCTGACAACAGTTAATTGTGAAACTTGATATAAACAATACTCATTGATGATTTTTCTTTAATGGGAACCATGAACTTATTGCTCAAGTTGCGGCATTTTTCCTTTTTGCCAAGACTCATCATTTTGTCTCCCATTGAGGCCAAGATTTCAGAAACATGATTATTTGAACCATTGCACCCTTCCCCTAAAAATGTATTTCTAGACCTTATATTTGTGAAGGAAAGTCTCATATGAAAATAGCACAAACTCATTTTTAAAATAAGCTTCATATGTGAAATTCTTGGCTATTTAAGACACAAAGCTTTTACCGACTGACATTAGTGATGAGTATTTTGATGTTGTTCTTAAAAGTCCTTATTCTGAGACTTGATTCTTTTTTATCATTATTCCGATGTAGAACAACTGCCATTTTCTTCTTAAATTGGCCACTTCAGCAACAAACTACTCCCTCTAGAAGAGGATCGAGTGGAAGAGCTCAGTATGTTTGGAGTATCTTGGCCTAGATCCAAATTCCTGTATCACTGGTCAAAATTCCGGATACAATCAAAATAGTAAAAAAGAAAACAGTAGAAACCCCTTGTATTAAAGCCACCCTACACCAGCCTTCGGTCGGCACAGGAGCCTGAGCAGGAGGTCCAAGGGCCGCGTGAGACAAGGGCTGCTGCTGCTGCGTCCTGCGTGGACACGGAGCATCGCCGGAGCCGCGTGCCTATGATAGATGGGCTGCAAAATGGTACCAAGAACAGGGAAAGACATGAACTTTTTGATTCAGAACAAGGACGTAGCTGATTAGCAATCTGCAGGAAACTTGAGGCTTGTCCACGGTCTGCTGATCTAAAAGGTGTGGGCAGCCGCTGGCTGCAGCGGTCGAGGACCCAGCACAGCTCCCGCCGGAGTGCGGCACACGGGGCAGCGAGGGGCTCTTCTGCTCTAGAGCAGGAACGTGCAGCGCTGCCAGACCTTGTCCCAGTACAGAAAGTCCTGATTCCTGATGAATTATTAGATACAGCAATTTGTATGATTTAAAAAAATACACAATTTGTATTCAAATATTTCATTTTCAAGGCTCCTTTCACCACTGAAGCAATGTAACACATGCTTTCTTATGTAAATAATGCTTCAAAACAATTGCACAATAATTATTCAGTCCAAACCAAACAACAAATACTAATTAAACTGAATAGAAAACAGTGCAGCAAAGAAAGGCATGCAAAGGGCCTTGTGTCGTTAGTAGTGATTTCAACCTAAAATAAATCCTGGGAGTAGGAAGGTGCCATGTAAGGATCTCCACCTAACTTGTTGTTCTGTTATTTGCACAGTTTTAATAGGATTTTTCTATTAATCTGTGACAAACCATGAAATTTTATATTTTCACCATGACCAAGCCATGAAATTTGCCAACTTTGTCCATGATTTACACTGGGTCATAGTTATAAGGTCTGTTATGCTTTTTAACTAAATAACTACTGAAGCTTCCCCTTTGGACAGAATGAAGAATTTGCCTATAATTAAAGCAGGAATTGTTAACTGCTGGCAGTAAAAGTTTACAGCATTGTTTGACAGTCACAGAGATAAGCCAGTAAAACCCTGGGATGCCGTGTCTACCTGCGCTTCCCACATAGCCGAACAATAGGGTTATATCTCTCAGCATCACGAAATCAATCTCAGATTAGGTAATGAAATATGCACCAGCCTTTTCCCAGAACCTTTGACAAATCACACACAATCCTAAATCTTCATAAATCACGATTAAAGACAGGTATATCATCACCAACGCATATATCTTCCCATGCCTGACCCAGAGACTAATGAGAAAAGGCCTAGACTATCTCATCTGATTAATTAATTCAAAATGTCTGCTGTTATTCAAATGTGAGGCTGGTATTATTTGAATAACACTTGACAGCAGTGCCTGAAGATATCATTTCTGATTTGTGAAGCTGCTGCTGCATAACTGATGATAGTTTATGAAAATGTTCCATCGAAGCTGCTTTTCTTGGCACAACTGTGAAAGATTTTCTGGAGAGAGGGTTTTTTTGTCAGTAGTTGATGTTGCTAACATTGTCAAATATTTCCAAAATCTGCAACATCTTGGAAGCCCTTTTTTCCTGAAGCCTTGCTTGAATATTAGTTCCTTCGTTCTCTAAGAATTAAACATCTCAATATATATATTAATTTGCAGCACAGCCAAAGGCAGCCGAATTTGACCCTTTCCATATGGCCTGTTCTTCACCAGCTCAGGGGACAAAGCACCGTCTCTCACGGCCAAAGGAGGGCTCAGGGAACCAGCCTTCTCTGACCGAAGTCATTTTACTTCACGTCTGTGCTCAGTGCTATGTTCTTAGGGACACCTTTTAAAGACAGGAAGGATAAGTACTGTACTTCCATAATAAGATGTGCATGAGCATTAATTTTGAAGGAAAAGACCACAGCCCCGTCCAGAAATGGCGACGCTGCTTGGCGACCTCGGCTGGGGAAGGCTGGTGCGCCCGCAGTCTGCGCTCGGCGCTGCCGCGCAGGGTCCGGCCGTGCCGGCGCCGTCTCGTCCGCTCTGACGTCCCGATGGGCAAAACCCCAGACACGGGGAATCAACCCTGACTTCACTCCTGCCTCTCCTTGAAACAGCCCCAGGCTCAATTAACATAGTAATTTCAATTATTCAGATGGTTGCACTGGGAGTGGCAACTATGGATAAGTTCATTTCTTTTTCTGAAAATACTAGAGTCTCCTCTTTTTTCCCAGACTGCAACGCCACTGAAAAATCGCACACGTGAGCACGGTACCTACTTTGTCCGAACGCCTACAAAGACGTGAACTAGCAGATGTCATTTCCTAGGGATTAATGAAGAAACCAAGGCTGTGACGTCCGCCGTGTCACCAAAACCTAAAAGCCGCCACTGCAGCTGCTGAAGCCTCCGGCCCAGCGAGCAGAGGGAAAGCAGAGCCCCTTCGTGCTCTGAGGAATGCCTGAACACAAACCGGCTTCTTCGGCCTCAAACCGCCGCGCTCGAACGAGGGTCCTGCTCTGATGAGGATGATTCTGCTACCTAGAGAACACGTTTCAAACAAAGCTTACAGCGGTTTTTTTCCTGAAGTATTTATATACCGAAATGTGCTAAGACTCTTGTCCGGCATATGAAGGGAAGAAACTGGGTTAACGTAAATGCAGAGCA
Source organism: Aviceda cuculoides (assembly GCA_035590195.1). Taxonomy (NCBI): domain Eukaryota; kingdom Metazoa; phylum Chordata; class Aves; order Accipitriformes; family Accipitridae; genus Aviceda; species Aviceda cuculoides. Next base: position 19,646,396 of record JAVJGG010000053.1, on the reverse strand, counting down.
ACCGCCCACCAGGCTGAGATTTCCAGAGGTGATGAAGGGCCAGATCCAGATCCGCACCTGGGAGGAGCCCAGCACTTCCCCCAGCACCAGCAGCTCACAACACACCACCGGGGATGGTAAAGATGTTCAGCACTTAATTTCATAGCACCTATAATAAGAGCCATGGGAACAGCATTCTGCAGGTTCTGTTATTAGGAATAATTTAAATTACAAGTCTGTACCAATTTTTTAACAAAAGTCTTCATTTTAAAATTTTCTTTTTCCATGAGATAATAAAAATTAGCATTTTATTCTAAATATATCATACCACAAAATATCCAGAACCTGTTACAACCAATTTTTTTTTATTAGTGGAATGTGAAATGTGATGCCATGCTCATAACAGTTTTAAAACTGTGCTATTCTCAAGCTGCGTAGCCATAAGCACTAAAAGAGAGGATGTAAAATGTATGGTCTAAAACGAATATAAATCAATCATTATGACAGAAGTAGCACTTATTTGAGAGTCAGAAGTGAACAAAATATTCTGTGTCAGCAAAATGTCTCCTGTCAAAACCTGCTCTTTAAAATTTCACTACAATGTGCTGAGACAAATGTCCTTTGCAACTCCGTGTAAGGAAGCATGTTCTAAATCTTCATAATTCAACCTTCCCTGTTTTCAGGCAAAAAAGCAAGCCGTAAAGGGCTGTGTATTCCTGCTGATGAAGTAAACGCCGCGCCTCTAGCCACGGCAAGTGTCAAACGCTGCTACCTCCTCCATCGGCTCTCGCCCAGGACGGACGGCACCTCTGATCCACCCACTCGGGAAACGGCGGGGAGGATGCCCCAGCAGTTTTATCTGACCTGCTCATTCCTCAAGAGTGAATATGAAGCTCGTGGAGGTCGGAAGATCACCAAAATGCAGCGCTACGTTTATATGGAAATCTCTTAGGACCCGGCACGTTGTCTCCCACCGGTGACCCGCAGGTCGGCGGGACCCGCGCCGGAGATGCTTTACGCCGCGTACGGCCGCGTGCCCGGCTGGGCTCCTCTACGGCTAGGCCCGCGACGGCCTCTTCCCCCCCCACGCCTCTGCCAAACGAGACGCCGAGGAGCGCGCCGCCGCACCCCGTCCTGCGCAGGGACGCTCCGCCGCGGGCCGGTTCTGGCCAGCAGTGTATTCCCGACACACGGTGCTCCCGCGCGGTAATCCCGACGACAGCCCGAGCGGGACCCCAGCTCCCTTCGGCCCTCTGCCCAGAACCTCTCGCCCCCTCCCTCTACGCCTTTTTTAGCCGACCGTTTACCTTTGATTGAATTGTAAATGTTTGACCCCAGTTAAATCTTACAACTACGCTATCTGGGCTAGCGTCGTCTTTTTTTCCTCCCCTTTATCCTTCCCAAATGCATCACAAGTTCCTGAAGAGATCTGCATTATGTCACTCTTCAGTATATAAAATAAAGGGCATGCAACTAAATCAGATCTCCATTCTTCCTTACTTGGGATGACAGCACAAGCTGAACAGTTTTAAAGTGGTTACACTCTTTGCCAGGCTGCCACTACCTTAAGATACATAAAATACATACCAGATTTAAGACTTCGAAAGGGTAAATGACTCCAATTTGTGTCGTCATACTCACGAAAAAGCAACCTTTTCCATTTTGAAAACACTGGCAAAATATACCTTGGTGTGTCGAGTAAGTCCCACATTTCTGGGACAGTGCGAATGTAACAAAGGTCTTATGTTTACCCGTTCAAAAGGAGAACCATTTTTTTTTTTTTTTTTCAATTACACGTTTTAAACTGGACACAATCTGCCACAGAGTCTAAAAAGGCAGTATTAAAGGTCTGGGATCCATTGCAATTTCTAAAAAATCAAACACCCAAACAGAGGAGAGGACAAAGGCAAAGCAATGGCTGTTGGAAACAACCTCTTCCAACTCAGGATTCTATTTTTGCAACTGTATACATTAAAAAACCTGTTTGAAGATTAAAAATGCATAAAACTCGAAATTGACATTTATTTCCTGCAAAACAATCTATTTCTTCAGAGATAGTTTTCTCCAAAAAGATGATAAACTCCTTCTCCTTATGTTGTGCCTTAAGACATCATGTGCTTTTATCCTTTAGCAAAATATGAACCAGCTACTAGGCTGACAATGCCAAGAACCATGACAAAATGGATTATTAATGAGAAACTGATCTCCAGAACTCTATTAATTTATGTCTTCCTGTCGGATCCCAAAGATGTATCAGCCCTCTCACTCAAAGAAAAAAATGCCAACATTGTACTTTGTTTTAAAGTTCTGCTTAGATGAAGAATTCATTATCCAAAGCACTGTTGTGTTATTTCAGTCTTCTTGTAGAATAAAGATTCTTTATCAAATAGCTTAGAAAGCTGCTGACAAGTGCGAGGATCTTGCAAAATATATTTACATCAAAAATTCAATGAGGAATCTTTGGATTTTTAACCTTTTTTTTCTTTTCTCGGCAACACTCCTTGCCTCGTTCTGACCTGTCAGCACTTTGGAAATGAAGACCAGGAAATTCCATCTGTAAAAACCTGAGAAAAACTACCACGATGGTGAGCTTTTAAAATGCTTAATTATACTAATTATTCCACTGCGAAGTAAAATGATCTAACACGTAAACAGAAGAAATCAGATTTCTTTGTTGAGCACAAACAGCAAACAGACACAAAATATCCTTTTAAGCCTCCGTGAAAAAATCTATCTCATCTATGCTTATCATAATATTTATGAAATAAAAAACAGAGAGGAAAAATTGCTGTAATGTACTCTGGGTGACCTCTGCTTTCGAGAGAGAATGAAAACAGCCTTTTGCTTTTCAATCCCCATCAAAGTGGAGTTAAAGGAGGGACAGCATTCCCTTGCTCACTGCCATTAATCATTGCTTTCTTCAAGCAAGTGCGTATTAATTTCTGTCATCCCAAACATCATCGAGTATTGTTACAGCACCGTTCACTCCTCATTCACCACCAGTTGTTACCAGTTTCCCTACACTGAGCAGAGACAGGGTGAATCGTGTGGATTTCAGTGTTAGAGGCCTTTATCCCTGGGGTGCTGACACCAATTAAGCCATTTCAAGAAGAAATGAGAACAGGCGCAACCCTTCTCTGTAACAAGAGCTTGCACCTAGCGCTGGCAGGTTGCCATCCGCCGCTGCCTCGCGCTACAGAAACACCCTGCCACAGCCCCGGGAATTATACAGCATGTTTACATTGCATCTTCGCGGCACCCCGGCACATTTTTTTAGATCTCCAGTGCAAAATTCGGATTTCACCGTCGCTTCCCAAAGAGCCTTCCCGAACACACAAAGGCTTTCGGGCCAGATTTAAAAACTAACGCAGGCTTTCCCTAGCGCGGTACTGTTTAATCAATTAATGCTACCGTTAGGAAGAGAGAGCTGAAGTAGCACGAGGAGGACGAGCTCTCGTCTTTTGCTTCATTCCAGCATTAGACGCACACATGAGACGAATGACAATTTCGCCATTGCAATATAACAGATACACTAAATATGAAAATTAACTGAATCTTCTAGAATTATAGTATCATTCAAGCTGCCTAGCAATAAGCATCCTTGCACTGCTGGCATTGCATCAGTTTTTGTCTGGGGGCCTGCAGGAGCTACAGAAATCGTGCATTTCAAAAAAGTTACCTCAAATCCTTAAAATCAACACATTTAATGAGTTTAATTAATATCACTTGTACATTGCTAAAGTGTGTGTAAAGATTTATCAAACTCTCTGGCAATATTGTTGATTTTTTCTGACCGCTTTAGATCCAATCATTCTCCTTGTTTTAGACATTTACATCTGCTTTTAAGTTTTTATGGTTGCCTGTTGGCAGGCAGCAAAGTGGAGCTGTCGATGCTGCTGCAGAATAATGCAAGGTTTGTTATGAATTAAATATTAGAAACCTTAACGCAGCGGCCAATAAGAATTATTTGCCTTATTAAAGCAGCAGAAGACGCTGATTAAATTTTCATTGCATTGCAGTCTTTTTCCCATTTCTGCTTTCAATTCATCATTCTAATGTATGAAAGGCTTGCCGAATAATGGCATGGGGACTTAATTTCTGGAATGCAAATATGGCAAAGAAAATACCATAAATACCCTCCCAGAAAACATTAAACAGTCAGTTCTAATTAAGTGAATACTAACTAAGTAAATATTCTCTTAAAGGAAAAAAAAAATAACTCAAGATGTCAAGAATTCCAAGAAGGAAAGCACTAGAAATACACGCACACAAAAATTATATGGAGCTTTGATTATCTGAATTTCACAGGAGGCAACTAAGTATGTTTAAACAATTGAGTTTTCAGATACTCAAATTTTCGTATTTATTAGTAAATAGCAGAAAACACAGTCCTGTTTTGATTACCCAAGATTGTACCTCTCAGGTACTGTAAGTAAATATGCTGTAGTGCATGACAGCTGTAGCAAGACTGCTTTAAGTCAGGTGATCCAGATGTGTTAGTTTTATAAAGCAACACATTGTAATACTACTCAGTTTACTGGCATGGCACCCTTTAAAAATAAAATTCCTCTAGGGAAGAAAAAAAAAAAATTCTTCTCGTGACAAAAAAATTGTGAAAGGTTTCGGAAATGAAGCTCAGCTGGAATACCAGTTAGCAGTTTTACATCTGCACTATACGTAACTACGGGTATATTTAGGGAAAATGGTCAAACAAAATCTTGTAATCGTGTGTCCTATACTGAAGGTTGTTCACGTTTCTGCCTTAATGTGCATCAGGAAGAAAATGAACTTCAAGTATCCATTTCCCCTAGAGAAAATCTCTTCCCTGAAACTCTGCAACTAATGAAATGGGGATCTATAAATAGCAGCATCATTACCATGAGAGCACTTGCTTTGTACCAGTCTCTGCATCTGACCCTCTTTACACTAATAACTAGTAGACTTCCATATAATTCCTCTATAGGATGATCAATATTAGGACAGTTAAAATGTGATGTACATTTAAACCGTGGAGCATATTTACTTACCAGGCTTGCGAAAACACAAGAACACACAATGCTATCTGGTACTGCCTTTCCCTGCTCACACTTATTATGGAGTTTCTTACTGTCTTAAACAAGATGAGTGCTGCTCTGTAACTTCTCTCTGATGTTATAGAGACATGCATTGTGACAAGACAAAAGCCATAACACACCTGAAATGTTCCCTGCTGAAATCTCTCTCGATGAACCTCATTAAAATGGTTACTCCATTCCAAATATTATCTACTGAAGCATTACTGTAGTAAACTCTTCCTTGAACTGCTGAATACAGTAAGTGAGCATTTAATCAGGAAATGTAATGATTTGGAAATGTGGTTTACTTCTAGTCAAAAACCACTATTTTCCAATTGCAATAGATGGTTTCAAAAAGTTAACCAATATTTAATTTCACTGTGGATTGTAAATTAAACTATCCTAAAAGATAACGCGGTTCAGGAATCTAGGGGAAAAAAGGAACTATTTATTAGGTGTCTATGGAATATTCTGCTACTGCATATAATTTATTGATACTGAGATATTTATGCTGCCCTTCATTAAAGGTAAATATTCAGTTACATTTGCATCTCCCATATACAAAGAGCTCAATTGTTCTGCTAATTTCATATCTCTTAAAATAAATATGATAAAACGTTCCAGTGGGTGGATGAGTTTAAAGGCTTTTATTCTCTGTGACAAAATTATTGATGACAACATATCATAAATGGCACTTACTCCATATACACATGTCACAAGAAAATGTAAAATATTAGAACAGTTATGCATGCAGGAACATTTACTTTTTAAATGAAAATATAACATCCCAATTTTAAAAACCATGTGGTTAAATCAAGAGAATGCATATAGAGAAAAAAGAGGACATGAGATTTCACATGTGCTTAAGCCGATTTTCTTTTTGCTTACAGGTACTATACATGTACTAAAATTTGATTGACTTTATTTAAGCCACAAAATACATAGTCCACCAGCAAACTAAAGACAAATGGTACAACCAAACAAAGCTTTCAGGCATGCTAGATGACTTCTTCTCTGTCTCCCAAAGGTATTTGTTCAGTGGCATTTTTTTGTTTGTTTGTTATCACCCTTTAACTTATTAAATATTAAAATAGCCCAGAAATCTGCATTTTATATCAAAATCAGCAGTCAAAGACAGTAAAAAGCATTTAGAACATACTGGGATGGAAAACTGTGTTAGTATGATTCGAGCAGACAGTACCTCTGCTGGAATACATTATTGCCTGTTATAGGCAGTATTGGTGGAAAAATGTTTTGAATGCATTACTCATATGAAGACTTTCATGTTACAATCTTTTTTTAATCATTCAGACATACCTCTGAGAGCCTAAAAAGGGATTATTGCAAATATCATGGTTTTTTGTATTTTAATACGATTAATATTATAAGACACACAAAGATATTTGAAAGCAAGGATTTAAGAGAAATAAGCTGAGTAAGTAAAGCTTGTAAAATGTAATCAACATCATATTAAAATATTGGGCAGTAAAGGTTGCAACTTAAGGAAAGGGAGGCAGAATCCTCAGCAAATGTGTAGGGATAGGTAACAGCATTTTTACCAAGGCCAAAAAAAAAAAAAAAGTATTTGTTGATTCGTGCCAGCAGCTAAACTTTCAGGCATATTTGTAAATAAAATCAAAATTACGACTTCAGGTCCATGGTTTCCCCCTTCACGTGGGCCCGAGATGGAGGAACAGGCAGGAGCTGGGCGCTTCCCACAGACGGGATTTGGAGAGTTTCAGAGTTAAATAAAGCAGATTTGTAAATGGCAGGATCCTCTCAGCAACGACGTGGTTCTTGCTCTGAGGCAGCCGATGGAGCAGAGCTGCTCAGCGGCACTTGACAACAGCAGTGCTCCCACAATTGTAACCCTCAAATCCAATCAATCGTTGCTCTTTGCATTTCAAGCAGCTCCTGGCTGCCACTGCCTGAAGATAACTATTTTACCACCTCTGTCATGCCTAATTAACAAGTCAGATGTACAATTTAGAAATTTTGCAATTAACCTGCTAAAATATTGCTGGAGGATGCTAATTGTTATGCCAGTTGCCATAAAAGCTCATTTGCATAACTTATGTGTGAAAAACAATTATGAGCGGCGTTCACAGACGCGGTCCACAAACTGCTCCTAGCTACGGATGAGAGGGCCACAAAAACACTTAATTCATTGCCCACAAAATTATGTTCCCCCTTTTCTTAAACAGCATCTGTTTTGTGAAGCTATATTCATAGAAAATCCCCAAATCAACAATTAGGAGCATATGTAAATGTGCGATTACAGTTCTTTTTCTTCCATTGACAAGTTCCCCTTCCCGTGCACGGAGAGGAGCGGGGCGGCGATGCCGGCTCCCCGCGCCCCATCCATCCCTCGCGCCCGCGCCGGCAGCGCCGGGCACTGCCAGGGAGCCGCCAGCCCGCCGGCAGCCGCGCTCCGCCGCTATCTGGTCCTCGCAGAGGATCACTGGGGGCCACTTTAACAACAAAGAAGCTAAAGTCAATTGTTTCTTCAGTGAATAGGCTTCTGTTCTTCAGCATATATTTACCCAGGCGTTCAGGGCAGATTTTTACCATTAAATCGGAGTCTGTAGAACATGGTTGTTGTACAAATATTTACATTAGCGCTGACCACAGCCTTATTGCGGCACTCGGAGAGAACAATGTTCCCAGCTCTGTCGCCCCGTTTCGGAGGCCCGAGGCCCGCGCTCAGCTACAAACCCAGGATCGCCGCTCTCCCTGTTTGCACGTGCAGAGCAATAAGCTAATTTCATCAGGCGCTGGGGCCCGATGCGCGGCATTTTCATCAGGCCCCGCCGCGCTACGTTTTTAGGGCGGAAAAACAAACGCCCATTTCTTGTTTCAGTGAAAATAGGACGCGGACTGTGCGTTGTTTCGGGTCTCCTTTCAAGTAGGCAGTTTGCTCGGCAAGAGTTCGTAGCCCATTAAATATTACTAAACTAAACAAACTCTAGACTGGAGCCCCGCAAAACAGTCGTACGGTTCAGCAGCAATGACATCACGTCGTTACGCAGCAAGACGATGCTGCTTGTTCCTCTCCAAAATATTAGAGATTTAAAAGTTACATAACAATCACGGTGATTAAACAGCAGCTGTTATGATAATCAGTCAGTAAAAGGAAATTGATTTGTTTAGTGCTAGCAACTACAATATTATTAGACTCTCAGTATATTGAAAGGAAGAAATATTTCCTTTATTGAACAGAAAATGCCATAAATTTAGGTAAACCGAAATTAGTTCATGTAATACACTGACATCCAAGAATTTATGTATATGGAGTCTATCATTTAATTTTCAGACATTCAATTTCTATACTTGGTCACAGTCAAAAGGTCAAGAACCAACAAGTCAATAAGTTCCCAAGCTCCATATCGATATCACGTCACTGGCCTAACAAGTGGAGAGGAAGTAAGAAATAATTCACAAAAAAAAATCCTCAGCTGCGTAAGGAAGGCAAAATTTCCCCCGCCGTCCCAGGCGACCGCTGGGCACCAGGGAGCCGCCAGCAGCACCAAAACCTCGGCAGCCCCGTGGCCCCAGAGGCGGTGGCACCGGTGGGACCTGGCAGGGCTGTGGTGCCCCGCACCCAGGCACCTGCTCTGCCATCCTCGGGCTTTCTTTCCCCTCTTCCCTTTTCACCCAGTGCAACAAAGGAAAGAAATATGAGGTAGAAAAACTGATAGTTCCCACTCTATTTGAATAACAAGTGAAATCCTAAAAATACCTCCACTGCATGTTATTACCAACTGTATCACCAGGTTTTATAGTGACAGGACTGTGCTATAATTTCTGAGAAAACCTCGGCATAAAGCTCCATAAACCCAACCACTCCTGTAATGTATCACCTTATCTAGTGCACAATCATTTCCACAACTTTTCATGTTAGTATAATTTGTTCAAAAATGGTAATAAATACATCCTTGAAGTCAAATAAGAATCATTGCACAATCTACTGTAACTTGTTCTTACTAGTGACAGTTAATCATGCTACCAGGATCTCACGTGAAAGAAAATAAGCAAACATTTGGGTGTTCTGTAATTACAAACCTCACTAAAAGCACACTTCCTTCTTTAATCAACAAATATATGAAAGCATGCTTTAAATACCCTTTCAAGTGTGCCATCCTGCCTGTAAACAGCTATCACTGAAGAAAAGCAGCGAACCCCATCTATGGTGAGCAAACGATCTCTTTCTGTACTGAGCAAGCTAACTATCAAGTCAGAAAACCCCGATACCCTTTTGCTAGAGGTCTAACCATTAATTAAAAAACCAAACATTCCTAATTAAAGCCAAGAAAAGTAGAATTCTAAGGAAAACCTAATCCCTTCATCTCCAGGAGGTAAGACTCCACTTAGGCTCACCGTGATTGGAATGAAGTGGATACTGTAAATAGTGATAATAGAGTACTTCTTACGTAACAATTTTTGATTATACCCAATACTTGATAAAAATATTCCTTTTCAACACATAGCACCAACTTAACACAACCTTCACAGAAAAAAATCTGATTGATAACACTCCCATTTTAAAGATAGGAAAAGTGAGCTCTTGCATTCCCTTCAGTGAGGCAGCGGCCGAGCCCCGGGTTTGCTCCCGCCAAGGTCACCACATCTCTCCTCACTTGAGTGGGAGGAAAGTTTTTTCTTCTCAAGTCAACAGCAGCAGCAGGATTCAAGCCCAGAAATGCCAGGCTTTCATCTCCAGCACCCTCTCCTCCCAAAACAATGCTCTCGGGGGTCTATTGGTACTGAGAAAGCTAAGGTTGGCCACAGAACATTTGCATTATTTAGTTCTTTTGTTCAAGAATGTGAAACTCAAAATTAGCAGCTGGAGACCAGTGATGCTTTCTTTTGCTTTCCATGAGAACTGATTTTGCAGTTTCAGGTGCTGTTTTGTTCTTCCCAGTATCAAAAAGGTTCACTATGATAATTAAAGTTTTTGGTTTCCTGATCGGATTCTTTGGGCCAACCGGTTCAGGAGCTCTTGGGAACCAAGGACAACCAGGGACATCACACTTTACACGAAAACCACGTTACGGACTCTTTGTTGACGAAGAGCAGGGAGGGTGGATGGAGAGGGCTCGCAGCTCCCGCGGGTGCCGAGGGCAGGGGACAGCGGGCAGGGACCCGCACTGCACGTGCCAGTTGTCCTGCGCTGACGTGAAAACCCCTGTGGCTTCGGGGAAACCGCGGTGGTTTGTGTCTTATGTGGTTCATGTTAAAAATTTCCCAACAGTGATAGACTTCAGCTGCCAGGATCAGGGAGAGCATGTGCATCCAGCATGAACAGCCCCCGCACGGAGCTCTGGGGCATTTTTTTATCCTTTTTCCTTTCTTTTAAATAACTATTGGGGCTCATAACAAGCACTGTCACTCTAGCACTACTCCCCTGATTGACTTTGAGACAACGATCTGTGGAGGAGATGGGCACACAAACAGCAAACATTCTGCAGGCACTCAGGCAAAGAGGACTAGAGAGGCTTGGGTTGGTTTTGTTTTGGTTTTATTTTTTGATGAATTTTTGTTCAATTTCCAGAATTATTTCTCTGATTTTTTTTTAAACAGTATTATAAAAAGAAAACTAACCACAAAACTGTAGTAAAGCAGCTCCGAGGCTGAATAAAAACCACTCACACACACAAAAAACACCAGAAGAAAATTTGAACTAAATCAGAAACTCTCGTCTTTGAGTCATCCTGGAGTGTCCTAATACTGCAGAGGTCTCAGCACAGTGATCTTAAGTATCATATATGCTCTAATAAATAGGTTCAATGAGTTGAGTTAAGGGCAGAGTTTAACTATTAACTCCAAATTTCCTTGCTCTTATGGCTGTAAGTCAATCCCTTAATGTTACTTTAACACAATTTCTGGCAGTTGAATAAAATCTATGGTCAATATTACAACCCCTTCCTTCCTAAATGAAGGAAAATATACGTGTGATTTGCATAAGAAATGATGGGAAATGCTGTGAGTGAGTGGGGGTGATAAATGCCCAAGGCCCCATCGGCCAGGAATCAGAGACGACCATTTGACTTCAGCTGGGTGGGCCCTCATTATCCCAATCCCAAAACCAGCAGAAATGGCAAAAATACCTCCACGCAGGTACAGTTCTCAGCACAGGAGCAGCTAGCAGTCAGAGAGGTTATAATACAAAGCTGTAAGATATATCTAAAATAACACCACAAAAATCAGATGACACAAAGAATTCTAATACTTTCCTTTTGTTAAGATACAGTAACTGAGAATACAATGAAATTCTTCATGTTCAGTATCTCCCATTAGATCAATTAATATTCAGAGAAAGGCTTTAACATGAAGTTTAAATAATCATAGAAGGAGAAAAAGAACCACCAATGTTCTAGAAGCTTCTCTAGACCTTTCAATCAATTTTATTTATATGCAAAACCAAGAGAAACTCAGAAAAAACAAAGCTCCTCCTGATGCTAAAGCTCTCAATTTACTGACAGGCAAATGGCTTCATGCTGCCACTTAATCTCATTTCTTGCATAATGCCCTCTAATTAGCATATCAAAGTGAATTAATACTTCTAGGGCATTAGCAATGGGAAAATCTGCTCCAGGCTTCACAATAGCAGTTAAGCAAGAGCCAAGAAATCCTCAAAAACACCACAAACCACTTTGCATTGCAAAACTGTTCAATTTATTTATCCTCTCTCTCTAAACACTTTTACCGCACACTGTTTTACTACTGTTCACCAAACAAAATGATAATTGCCAAAGTTACCAGCATCTGTAAAGCCTGTTTAGAATCTTAATTTAGATTGTATACTTGAAGATCTCTAGATGCTTTCATTGACCCCGTTGTATACAACAGGATATACTGAAAAACTGTTGTTCTTTTAAAAAATGCCATCAGGATAATATTATTAAATTCCATTTTCTACTAACAATAAATAATTAAAAATTAAATGATATACGAAAAAGCCACCTGCTGGACAATGAGGAATGAGAGATTAGCTTTATATGTTGATGCATGACTTAAGTATAGCAAAAGGTTTTGACCTGTGAACACATGATACAAAACCACCCCCCCTTCCAAGTGATTGATTTGTAGGACGCACGATATTCAGTGATTCATATATTGTTACAAGTTCATATGACTGTGCAACATGCATTGAACTGATTGTTAACAAAAGAATTTAAAGTAAAATACCTAAAATAGTATAAAATTAAAGTAAGTGCGTAATGATTTTTACTATAAGCTTTTATGCAAAACATGCTATTTTTATCCAATTCCTGAAGAAATGAACACATTATAGCTGTTACAATCAGACATCAGACCATTTCTTCTTTAAAAAATATTTTTGGAATCTACTTTCAATCACAGGTCACTTTGCAAAATATAAACTATAATTTATAAAGAAGGACTAAAAAACACTGAAGCTTCATCATCTTAGTGCTCCCCATCCATCTTTAAGAACAGAAAAAGAACATTAAGGGGGAAAAAAAAACCCAACCCCCACAAAAACAAACCTCAACACTAGTACACCCACCCTAAACCCAAGAAGGGGACTGGAGCACTA
>JAVJGG010000053.1:19595857-19614134 GCA_035590195.1 Aviceda cuculoides | reverse complement strand
TTTTTGGGTCTGAAAGTTTTTTATGTATTTTTTTTTTTTTTTTTTTTTTTGAGGGGTGTTAACTGTTCATAGAATTTCCAGTTAACGATTTATTGATAAATTAGTTTTAATGTGTCCATTTGAAAAATATGAAGAGGAGGAAGAAAAAATGTGTTTGAATTCAACTTTAGAGATTGAAATAGAATTTCTGGCAATTTTTCACTGTTCATGTTTATGGGAAAAGTGATTGCATATGCAAAATTGTAAAGAAGCTTGGCTAATTTAGCACATGGACTGTTAATAGCATGAAGTCGGGGTGCAGAGTATAAAGGTAAAATTCTCGCATCTGCTGTTACATGTTGTTAACTCCCTTAGCAGACGTTAAATCATTTCAAGTACAATAATAGTGTGGGAGGTAAATTAACTAACCATTAACAATCTTATAAATACACAATTAACATGCCAACATTTATATGACACATTGATGGGGCAGCAGTAATTTTTGATTGGGAGTTTGCAGACCTTTTAGAAGCCTAAGGCGGTTGCTTATTTACACAAGTTCTTACTGCTTGCAGGTAAGCATGGCCTTTTCTAATAAGTGGTGTGTAAATAATTAAGTCTAAAGAACATTCTCAGTGCACTTTTTCAAATACCCGTGCGCTGTATACTTCGTTGTGTCGGTATTCTCTAAGTCTCACAGTACTAGTCACGCTGTTACGGCTTAAAGGCCTTTAACACGTAAATTACAGCCAGGAGACGGTTGCCTTATGGTAGGATATTTTGCCTTATGGCCTCTCACGTTGAGGACAATGAGAAATCCTTCAGGGAGAGCAGGCCTACTTTCTGTAATGGAAATAGTCAGAAAATAAAAAATAGAACTTGGAGTCACAGCGTTGCTGAGGTTGGCAGGGACCTCTGGAGATCTCGTCCAGCCTCCCAGCTCCAGGCAGGGCCAGCCAAAGCGGGTTGCTCAGGGCCTTACCCAGTCGGGTTTTGAATATCTCCGAGGATCCTGGTGGCACGTATTTAGCTAATAGCATAATTTATTAAAATGTATGGTAGGAGTAGTGTATTAATAACAAGCAGCATGTCAGTTTTATTTCTCTACCATTCTTTTATTGAATTCCTTCTTGCTGCCGGGTCTGTTGTTTAATATAATACTGTAGAATTTGTCTATATATTTTTTTAAGGCAGAAGGGACACAGTCTCTCAGGAAAAAAAGGCAATATTTGTGGCCAAGGGAGCAAAAAAAAGCCTAAAATGGTGAAGGATGTAAATATTTATTGAATGTTCTAATTAGCAGGTGCTGATGTTTGGTGGTAGGGAGGATACTGGTAGGGATAGTGTGTTTGCAGTTTACAACATGCCTTAAATTTTGCTTTCGTCATGATTAGATGAGTGTCCAAATAAAGTATTACTTTTGCTTCCAAGTATTTTAATGCAGAAGCTGCTTCGTGGGGCTCCATATGTTAATACACCTTTCCCCTTGGAAGCATACAGGGGAAATGATGAAATGTGTTTGCTGGTCCTGGAACAAGCTTGTCTGATGCTTTCTTTCACCTTCTTCTGTTAAAATCTGCCAGGAAAAGGCCAGCTGCCTTTACCAGATTTTAATGGGATACGGCTTCGTGTGATTTAAAATTGTTTCTTTTCCGCTAGTATTTTCTTCTTGCTGACAGAAGTTTTGCAAGCAGCAACGATACGGTTGTTTCGTTGTTGTTGCTTCTATGTTCAAAATACTAGACAAACACATTTAGCTCTATAGCTGGTATTAAAATGTTGGATTTTTTTTCTCAGATATGCAAATGATTAGAAAAGCAGTGGGGATTTTGAACTTCTGGAATTTACATCTAGTCGTGCATCTCTCTGTGAGCTTCGACTTAGAACCCCACCGACCTCCCCCTTCCTCAGGCTGCGGTGTCGCGGTTGCTTCGAGCTGGGTGCCGAGGGGAACCTCGGCTTTCCTCTGTCTTTCGATATTCCTGCTGCCCGCGTTACGTTGGTACTGGTGCTTTCGCAGCTGTGCACTGGTAGACCGATCAGCCTGAAAATTAGTAATTTTTATTTTTTGTTATTTTCAGGTTATTTTCAGGAGGTCATTTTTTTGATCCAACTCGCCTCACAGCTGTACAAGTGCTAATGCCAGCCTTTGGGAGGTGGTGGAAATATCTGACCAGGGCCAGATAGGAGCGGGGAGTTGCCCCTTTCAGAGGCAGCCCAGACTTGAATTAGATTAACATAACTATAAATCCACAGCTACAGTAAAATAGTGTGAGTGTGGTTTGGGTTTTGTGGTTTGGTTTTTTGTTTGTTTGGTTGGTTGGTTTTTTTTTCTTCTTTGCCCTCTACTTTGTTTTGTAAGGCCACTTGAGTATTCTGAATGAAATATTGTAGGTAAGTGGCAATTACTGTTGTTGAAGTGCTTAAGAATTCAGGCATGAGGTATATGATCATAGAGCTTTTTTTGTGTTACAACAGTTGCCCTATATGAAGTGCCATGTAGCAGCAGATGTTCAATATTCTGCCCTGAGATACTAATCTCTTCATGTTTAAAGTTTCTCCTGAAAATACAAAACCTAAGGAGGATCTATAATAAAGTAATCAAAGAGTTGGTATGTAGAGGCAGAAGAAAAACAGTAACACGCTATTGTGATGGGTGAAAAGAAATTCAAAACCCCGTCTCGTTTTGTAAATTTATTAATTTGAATGGACAGATGTTCCTTGTGTGTATTTTCTCACCATCCTATACTACTTGGAATATTTTGCCTCATACCAACCATTTGTTGTAGCGTAATGGGCCCTGTCTGTAGGTGCCTGTTGTGTTCTGTTGTCTTGGGATTCAGGTTTCAAGCTGTCCTCCAAAACCACTGTTCTTTAAGTGGATCTCAGCAAGCAGCGTAACTTAAGTAAATTAATTAAAATAATTCACTGTACAAAACTGAGACTATTAGGTTTTATGTATCCAAAATATAAACCTTCTTGAACTAGGGTTTTGGTTGTGTGGTTTGGTGGTTGGTTTTCTGGGTTGGTTTTTGGTTTTTTTTTTTGTTTTTTTTTTTCCCCCCCCTAAAGTGGTGTGTACATTATATTTCCAGGTACATGTGTCCATGAAACAAGATGGAGAGAAGATAGTATAGTGAAGTGGTGGACTTGTGGACAGAATGGCTTTCCTGGACAACCCAACAATTATACTTGCTCATATTCGGCAGTCACACGTGACCAGTGATGACACGGGGATGTGTGAAATGGTCCTGATAGATCACGATGTCGACTTGGAGAAGTTTAATCCATCATCAGCATATGGGGACAGTGGTTCAGAAACACAGGGAAGCAACGGTGAGACTCAGGGCTATATATATTCCCAATCAGTTGATATTACCTCAAGCTGGGACTTTGGAATCAGAAGACGATCAAACACAGGTAAGTGATGTTTGCAGCCAAGATAACATTAGCCTTTTAAATTCAGTTTCTATTAGTCTGGCTTGCATGGATAAATCAGAGCATGACTAGTTGGGTATCTGTCAAACTTTTCCTTTTGTAATGTCAAGACCTTTTTTATAAAAGGACATGTAATGATTCAGTTACTTTAGTGTGCTGTCAGCTGAGTTTTAATTGCTGTTTTACTTATTCATGTACAGAGGAACATTGAGGTAGTCAGTTTTATATATAAAAAAAATTTAAATTGTAAAGACATCAAGTCTAAATCCAAAGTACATGAACAGTCTTTGATATTTCTATTGTTAATGTCTGGAGGGGTGTTAACTTTTGAACAGGATAGTTATTTTCTGAGAAAAATCTACCTAGTGAGGCATCAAATCTATTTGTTATAAAAGAGAGGAATTAAGTTTGTGAGCCAATGAAGTGAATGATTTGTCTGTATTTTGTCTTCTGAAGTTTTACTTCTGAGAAAAACCTTGAGATAGGATTTGTTACCAAATTAGAAAGTTTAAAGGTGTATACCTTTTCAAAATATGCTCAGTTTGTCTTGAGTGGAAGAAAGCTGTCCCATCAGTTGTTTCATATGAGGGATATTCAGACTTCTACTTATACCCTAGGAACGCTATTAACAAAAGTTCCGCGATATATAGAAAAGGTTGGTGTGGGGTGGTCAATACTGATCTCTCTCTTTTTTTTTTCTTTTTTTTTTTTTTTTTTTCCCCTCTTGTGGTACAATTTTTCAAATGATATCTGAAGGTATTAGAACACCACCTAGAGCTCAGAAAAAACATCTGTCCTCTACCTAACAAGTAAAATGTTGTATGGTATTGAATATCTTGAAATACCCTTTACAAATAAGAAGTTGTCAAAAGTTACAGAAAAGACAGGGCACTGATCTGTTGTAATGGAGAGTTAGATTTGGAAATAAGCCGAATATATAGCTGCAACTGACTGTAAAGCATGGTGAAATGTTTAGTGTGCCAGACTGCCTAGCATTGTCCGTGAGGTCTTGTTTAGTTCAGTTGATGGTATAATTTATGAGGAAGGAGAGGCAAAGTTTAAAGTTTTATAGAATTGCTCCAAAAAAAAAAAAAAATTCTGAAGGATTATTTCACCAAGTGAGTAGACCGAAAGAGTAATTTCCATTTTAATTATGGATTGAAACCATTTCACTTTCCAATTGGTGGCATATTCCAAAACAGTGGTTAGGACACTCAGTCCATTAGGGAGCCATTTTTTTGCCTCTCTTTATCTGGCCTGGCTTTTATGTTCTACTACTGTGTGTGCTGGTACCACCAGGAGCCTAATGCAGTTACGAAGGCCATCAGGCTATGATTTGAAACAGAGCGACATGGAAAAAAGCCTACAAAGAATGTAAGTTGATCAGTACTGAACCCATTTCAAAAATGCAGGAAGAAGAAAAATTAAACAAAGTTAACTATTTTTAATATAAAGGCTTTGTGCATGACACAAATACTTATGTAAGTTCTTGATGGAAGAAAACAGATACATACATACATAGAACAAAGTGTGCATACATCTCATAAATACAAAAACTCATTAACTGTGAAATCTGCAATTTTTGCTCCTAAAACAGGCAAATGTAAGGACATCTCTTTTTTTTTTTAGTTAATCCATAACTACATGAGTAGATTTAGCAAGATCAGGAACATTTGTTCTTTGAAAGCAGAAAATGGTTTTTAGGTTTGGAAAGAGAATATAGTGTAATTTGGTGTATCAACAGGTAATAGTGGCAGACTTTTTTAACATGCAAGCTCTTCTTTATTCTCCTTGGTTTTATATCCTGCTAAATAAAATTATTTCTGTTTATACTGTCTTTAGCCATTGCTTTTGGATGGAGTATAACTTTTTATTATCTTTTGCAAAGCTGTTTTATTATAAAATACCTTACCAGGATAGTACTTTTTTCGTAAATCGTAGCAATAATATGTTACTGTAGAAAACACAACACACATCTGTAGAGACTACAGAGGTGTTTAATAGGTAGTTCTCATGTGGGTGTGCAAATTTGGAAATGAATTTTATGTGCATTCTAATATCAAAGTTATCCCCTTAGTCTTGAAAAGGATGTGCAGCAAGTGAGACGTATTAGGGTATTGCACAGCGTGTTTGGAGAGAGCACAGGGCTTGTGCCACTGAATTCTTCCTCCTTTTCTACAGGAGCTAGACGGGTCCTAGGTGGTCTTTGGCTCTGGGCTCCATCTCCTCACTGCCTGCCTTCTGCCATATCCAGAGGGGTAAAACAAAAAAACAAAACAAAACAAAAAAAGTAAAGTGGAGACAGGTCTGTGCAAGGTGTTGGGCGTATGGGAAAGCAGCAAATTCTTCTGATCCACGTGACTGGGAACAAAGGCTTGTCTATTTGCTAATAGTTAATGAAACAAGGACTACATTTGGTCAGTGACATTTTTCACACAGAAAGCTTTCAAACTAGCATGCTTCTTGAGAGAATGAGCCTTAAATAATTCAGACTTCTAATAGGTACCGATAATGCCATCTAATTTGGAGTTGCTGTAGTACAGTCCTGCAGTAAATGATCATTTGTGATCAACTGTAGATAGAGGAATAGGATGGAGTTAGTGAAGATGGTGATTGCGCTTTAGTACGTTTGTTTTGACAAGGGGTGAAAATATCAAACAGGATAAAAATGTGCATTATTCTTATTTTTATTCTAAATTTTTTCCTTTATCCATTTTTTACATGTGAATCTAAAGATATTTTGTGATGGCCCATTTGGGAAGGAAGGGGTTTGGGAGGTAATTTTGAGCTACAGTCTGGACAGGAATGGGAAAAAAAAATGTTTTTTCTTTCAGAGTAAAATATCTATGCTACAATAGTGTTTTACCCAATATTTAAACTTATAAGCGGGGATACTTCTCTTATTTCATTAAGAGTAAGATACGTAGAGATATTTAGGCACTAACCTCATCTTGACTTAAATGGGAAATAAGCATCAAAGTCCCTGTTTGTGTTTGTACCTTAAACTGCTTGTTACAGCTGTTAAACCTCAAAGTATTATTTTTTTCATCAGTTCCCAGGTTGACAGTTTTTACGGGGACAAAAAAAACCCCTTCTGTGCCCACAATTCAGTTCAAAGACTAAATGTAAAAAGAATAATAATAGGAGTGATAGAAAATATTTATTAACCTTTTTTTAATTGGTGAAACAGCTCAGGGAACTCAAGTTGTATCTAAAAATTGTCAGAGATTTAGCATTTTAGAATCTCTTCTACAAACCCATTTTAGTTAATGAATGATCTCAATACATCAAAATTGCTAATATATCTAGCAAATTGTTTCCTTTGGTGATCAACATTATAAGTCCTATTTTCAGTCTGATCTGCTTTCTTATTTTGAGTGGACACTTCATAACGTTAGTTATTTCTTATGGTCATTGTCTTGGGTAGCTTCTACCAGGTTTAACTGACCATTTCCTGAGAGAGATCTTACTGTTAGCAAAAAGATAATTTAAGGTATTATCTGGTACCCTGGTCTGTAAGTTCTTTGATATTGTAACTATTTGAGGCTTTTTCCAAACAGTATTTTGAAGATGGAGTCAAAATATACGTAAAGAAATGTATTCATTTTAAGATTTGACTAATGTTGTGAAGATACAAATCATTTATTTTACTACCTATAAACTGTTTCAGCACACTGAAGAAAAAGCTATGCTAATTTATATAGCTTTGACATTTTATAATTTTCATGATTTTTAGATAAAGGATTTTATATTTAAAACTTTAATAGTCTAGTCTGAGTTCATTTATCTTTAATTTTTGAAACGGGTAGAGTAATTCATAACAGTAATTTTATTCCTGTAATGTAATATTCACTTCAGTTCATTTGTGCATTAAAATTCCTTTAAGACCGTTATTAATGATTTATATAATGAAATGTCATATTAATCACAGAAGTTTTCACATTTTATTATTCTCTTCCATGTTAATACTATCTTTATGATCTCTATTAATGTTTTATATCCTCTAATTTCAATTATAAATCAAGAACATTTTCATGTTTTTGTTGGTATTTGCTTTTCCGGGGTGCCACCTTTAAAATTTTATGACTTTTTCCCCTACATATGCAGTATAAAACATCTTTATTCATATAAAGGTAGTTAATTATGTCTTTGTTTATAGTAAACTTTCATTGACAAACTTATAGTTATAATATTTCTTTTCAAGCTCAGAGACTAGAACGTCTGCGGAAAGAGAGACAAAATCAAATAAAATGCAAAAATGTTCAGTGGAAAGACAGAAATACTTCTTACTCAGGTAAAAAGAAAGTATCTTCTATTTTCTTACTGCTTTTATTTCTGCTTCTGATGGTTACAACATTTTCAGTTTGTAGTTTTCACATAAGCTTTCAAAGCACAGAGGAAATACTAGTTATTGTATTTGCCTTCCGTTCCCCAGTTATGTGTTTCCCATAGTTTATTGCTTGGGGGGGTGGTGTGCCACAGGCATTTCATTTGTTTTCAGCTATGACTAGGGCATTCCAAATTATTAATAAAGGCAAAGTAAAGAAAAAAATGTTTAAAAGCTAGTTTGTTGGTCTAAACTAATTTGAGTGGCTGTTTTATTTTTTGCGATATAAGGTATTAATACAGTGTTTGTATATTCTGTCATCTTGTAGCGTTATTATCTTCTAAGGCTTCTATTGTCTCAATGAGCAAGAAATGGAGACAGTAAAGCTCTTAGTGTTATGGTGAGGCACGTAAGGAACAGGACATGTCTTTGCTCTAGGGGTAGGTGACTGGCAAGTGACCGCATTCAAAATGCAGGATGATTATCTCCATGTAAGTTATGGCTTTCTAGCTATTTCCAGTGGCATTTGGTGTACCAGATGCGATGAAGAATTTTGTAGGGTTTACTTTTATGGAATATTTTTGTGGTTACTTTTCTAGATAAGGGGAAAATCTTAAGAAATATTGTCTATATATGATCTACTTAAATGAAAGCATAATAAATGCTGCCTTAGTTTATCTTGCCTTTCCTTGGAAAAACTATTACCACTGATTTCTTAAAAAATATGCTATTACTTTTTATTATTGTTATTATAACATAATTAAGTATTTCTGACTGGATGTTCTACATAGTTTGAATTGTAATATATGAAATGAAAAATCGTCTCAATTCTCATTTTACAGCTCAAGCTAGTATCTATTCCTGTTGTATTTGACACACATTCAAACCTTTGTATGGTCTGTCATGCCTACTTCTTTCAAAATTTGTGTATATCTTAATGAGGTCCCTGTGTAATCTCCTTTTTTTTTTGCCTAAATCCTTGTATCTTCCTGGCTGTCATTTGCAGAACCTTCTCCAGCTCTATAATATCTTTTTATAGAGGAGTGAATAAAGCTGCTCACATGAGCAACATGTTTGCACTAATCCTTAGTACAGTGTTCAGCTATGTTTGATACCTCTGTTAATGCATTCTAAAATGTTTTTGCCTTTCTACTTCTGTAAGTAGTGTTGTAGGTTTTAAAGTTTAATCTACCATAACCTCCAACTCTCTTTGCTCAATATTTTATAGCATTTGACCAATGATGATGCAATTCTCTTTTTTTCTTCTTTATCCCTAACTATATACTGCTTGATATTTCTTTACACTGAATTGCACTCAGACTCCAGTTTCCTGCTGTGTCTATGCTGTTTGTGTTGTCTTATTCACACGGGCTCCACCGTGACATTTAGTTCCTTTTCTGTGCTGCCCTGAAGATAGACATAATCTGTCAACCAGCAGTAAAGGTGTCCCCCTCTCCAAGAATGTGCTGGGGTTCCAGTCGAAGAGATCAGTCCCTCCCTGTTGCAGATGGAATTTAAATAAAAAATAAGTTACATAAAAACTTCAGGCACTTGATATCTCTCTTAATTGGCAGAGCTGATTTTCCTTCTCTGCTTAGTCACTGAGATTCTGCACGTTTCTCACTTACTTGCATGAAGAACAACATGGGAGGAAGAGGCCAGGAAAAAAAGGAGCCCTAAAGGATATCCACTGCATCTTCCTCTTTGTCAAGTGTGTGTCTATGAGGCTTTGTCTGTTCTGTTCCTTGACTTTAGCATTATTGGAAAATACATATGAAAGCAATAACAACAGAGATAGCTGTTCTCATATGGGGGGAATTTGGCTGCCCTCTTCTGACTGCATTTATCTGAGCTTTAGACAAAGTCGAGCCTACGGTTGGCACCATGCAAACTAAAAAGATGCTGGAAAGTTGTTGTTTTGTTCTGTGTCAAAGAGTCTGATGGCACCACCTGCAGAGATCACTCCTCAGAGAGATGCCTTGCTGGAGAGAGAAACCCTTACGAGCATTTCTGCTGTCCGGCAGTTGGATACGTAGTCACAGTTGGAGGCATCTGGCAGTCGAGTATTTCTTGTGATTCCCATTTTTAATCACTATGGACAGAAATAAAAGTATACTGACCAGGATAAAGGGAACTGAGAGACAAGTAATTTTGTTTATGGTAACGAGAAAAAAAAAAAGGATATTTTCTACTTATCATCTCTTTGCCCACTGTCATGAGACAAGCTGTTTGCTTTGTCAGGAATGAGTTTGAAGGATAAGGATGGTAGTGTATGGACTTGAAAAGGGAAATCTCCCTGCATTTGGAGTTGGTTAGGGGATTAAAAAATATAAAGATGCTTCAGGGGTAGTTGACTGACTGGAAGTGTAACACAGTGGAGGTCTAGTGGTTTTTTTGTTCTACTGTGCCACCAATTCACGTCACCTTTCTGTGCATCAGTTCTTTTTCAGTAAAATGAAGAGAACATTTCAGCTTCATGCACTGTAGAGATCAAATTGTGTTAATAAAGCAGTCTGTGGTTCGATTAACCAAATACGATATACATGCAAAAGGTTACTCCTTTTTATAAAATATTAGGTATTTTTAGATGAAAGCAAGAAATAAGGCATTGTATTTACATCTGTCACAGTTTAACCCCAGCCGGCAACTAAGCACCACGCAGCTGCTCCCTCGGAGTGTGTGTGCGTGCGTCCCTGCCCCCAGTGGAATGGGGAGACAACCGAAAAAAAGTAAAACTCGTGGGCTGTGATAAAGACAGTTGAATAGGACAAAAAGGAAGAAAATAGTAATAAAATTGACAATAGTAATAAAATAATTAGAATATACAAAACAAGCGATGCACAATGCAATTGCGCACCAGTCACTGACCAGTGCCCAGTTAGCTCCTGAGCAGCAATTTCCTCCCAGGGCAACTCCCCCCCCAGTTTATATTCTGGGCATGGCATCACCTGGTCTGGAATACCCCTTTGGCCAGTTTGGGTCCACTGTCCTGGCTGTGTCCCCTCCCAACTTCTTGTGCCCCTCCAGCCTTCTTGCTGGCTGGGCAGAAGAAGCTGAAAAATTCTTGACTTAGTCTAAACACTACTTAGCGACTACTGCAAACATCAGTGCATTATCAACATTCTTCTCATACTAAATCCAAAATGTAGCACTACACCAGCTACTAGAAAGAAAATGAACTCTACCCCAGCCGAAACCAGGACAACCGCCCTGTTTCTTTTGGCTCCTTATACACCTAAAAAGAGAAATAATGATCACCAGCTCTATAAAAACAGTTCAGATCACACTGCCTTCTCAGAAGCTGCAACACCCGTTGAAGACTCAGCTGTGAGCTTGAATACATCAACTGTTTAGATATCCCTGATCTGACCTACAAGGAAAAAAGTAACTCTCTAGCCATCTATGACAAAATTTTAAGAAAGCAACATTACAAATTTATCTTTAAGGGAGATTCTAACATGCAGTTTCCAGGAAATGTTGCTTAGTAGCATGCCTTCTTATAAAATGCAATGTTACTACGTGCACACAGGTGGCAACCAAACACAATACAGTTCATTTTCCTAAAAGTTTTAAAGATAAGTTTTTTATATCTATTTGGCAGCAGTGAGGCCACATCTGGAATACCACCATACAGTCCCGCTGCACCTCTGTACAGGACGGAGGTTAAACTGGAGAGGACAGCAGAGGACCTCTAAAATGGCCTGGGATCAGGAGCACTTGACAGACGAGGACAGGCCTAAAGAACTGGGGTTGTGTAGTCTGGAGAAGAGATGGGGCCAGAGGCGCAAAACGTAGCTGTGGTTAATTCCCCAATAAAAAGGAGCATGTGGGGGAGTTGTACAGAAGAGAGACAGATTTTTCTCAAGAGGTGCACTGTGACAGGACAAGAAGCAACTGACACAAACTGCAGCAATGGAAATTCCAATTAGAAGGTGGAGGGGACAGACAGATGGATGACACAACAAAAACCCCTCAAAAACCGTTTTAAGACAGGTCAAGCACTACACCATTGCCCAGAAAGGCTGTGAATCCCCATCTCCGGAGGTTTACAAAACTCAGCTGGACAAGGCCTTGAGTAACCTAATCCATTTCTTCAGTTAGCCCTGCACTGAGTAGGAGGTTGAACCTCATGAGGCCCCATTTTCCAGGTGATTTTCTCCCTATCCCCTGTAACTTGCTGATGCGGCTATGGAACTGGCCTGTGTGCTGTCCTGTGTGCATGCTGACAGAAACACAGATAGAGAATACCAATTGTGACTGATACTTTAGCAAGTTATGCCCTTACTAAATACTATACTTTTGACAGCAATATGAAGGTGAAAAATGCTATTTGTAAAATACGTTTTTAGGTAAAACCTCAGTATGCTGTGGAGAATACTTTCGGCACATGCAAACAAAACAGATGCACAGTACAAGAACATGTTCTTTCTTAACACAGTGGAATAAATTTTACTTTTAATGTGTGCACCAAAAAGGAAACGGAATTATTTTCACAAAATTTACAGGAACAGCACTAAAGAGAATCTAACAGTAAATTAAACACTAGTCTACCCCTTTTGCTCTAGAGGTCTAGCTTAGTCAAAATCCAATCCCACATTAAAGTTCCCTCTCAGTTTTTGGAGTCAAAGAATAAATGGGCATCTTGTAATAAGGTGCATGTGTTTTGTTACAGAAAAGCTGTAATCAGTATCAATGAAAAACAACATTTAACTGAGACTTACATAAAGAAAAAAGATGCATGAAATCAATAAGAATACATTTTACCAAGGGAGCTTCCTTGAGCTGCTCATTTGGGTGGTTCATCAAATTGTTTCTGGTCTTAACTATGGCCACACAAATTTTATCATGTCTCTAGACCTGACTTAGTTCCTGAGTTAGTTCCATTAATGAGAGCTGTAAGAAATTAGGAAATAGTCATACATCCAACTGATATTTAAGCCTGAAGCCCACATCTGCTTCATACAGTCATGGGTACAAGAAAAGGTGTTTTCTTGTTAGCTCTGTAATTAAGTATTTTTAATAAGTAAAACAGTCTTTAAAAAACTCTATTAACAAAAGGTTCACAATTAAAACACAAAAATCCTTTCCAGGCCATATAATACCTTGCTTCCTTTCCACTAAGCATTTTTGCTCGTTCACTCTACCCTATCAACCTGCACACATTTGTACATTCTGAAATGCAGACCTTTAATTGAGACGTTCAAAAGTATCTTATACTAGATGCCATACTGCAGCGTTATGATATGTTAGAAGTGAAAGATTACAATAAATAAACAGAAGAAAGGGAAATAGGTATAAGGCAGGTTACTGAAGATTCACTGGGCGCATTAAAAAATTACTTTTTTTCACTGAAGCTTTCTCTGAGAAACCTGGTAAACTGGAAGCTGTGAGCATTCTAGTTCTTGGATGAGTTTAGAAAGAATCGGTCTTTTCCCTGGTTCAAGTGTGTGACAACGGCCTGTTCCTCATTATAGCTCTATCCACAAATGTGACTGTATAACGCTTACATTTTTCTTTCTCAGTCATATCTATTTTGCATCCTGAGTCATAAGAACGAAGATTAAGAACAAAGCCAGAGCACAAGATGAGTACACGTGTCTCAAAATGTTCAATCTAACTCTTCAATTCAATTCAAGTATTAACAACTATGAAATAAGAAAGAGTAAGCTTGGAGTTAATCAATTATTTTTCACCAAACAATAAATTAGTAAAAAAAATGTCTTCCCCATACTATTTGTGAATTGAGTTTAATTCACTGAGTAGTTCTGGATGGAAGTTTTTCTGTTCCTGAGCTTCATTTGCTGATCAGAAGAATAACTGTAATTTGCTTCTTTAATCAAAAGCTCAACACTGAAACGTTTACCTCAGGCAGAGCACTCTGCCAACTTAAACCATTAAATTGCATTTCATTTTTCATATTTAACATTGTTCTATACAGCTTTGAATTTTTTTCTAGAAATAAAGGAAAAGAAATAGTCTTTCTGTGAAGGATACATCACTAACAAAGTGCCAATGGTTTTAATTGCAGTGGTATTACTTCTATGAGTGTTACACCTACAGACCAGCCTTCATTAACCTTCCCATGGTTTCTCAGGTCTACCATGGCAGTGTTTCTTTGTGGAGAGTCCTATTCTCCAAAGAGGCTTTAAACTAAACTAATGGGTAACATCAGTCCTGTTAAGAATACAAAGAATATAATAGTGACCCAATATGACAGGCATTTTCTACCAGTGCTTGGCAGAGACAGCTGGAAATACTAGTGCTTCTACAGTGACATTTCAGCATGGTTAAGAATTCACAAGTTTTAAAGGAAATGAAAGTAATACAATTTCAGTGAACTGACTTTTCAGTTCTACAGCTGATTTAAAGTGCTTCCAAGAAAACAAATTCCTAAAAGACATTCTTTCTTACCTTTTGATATATCAAATCCTCAACTGAGCAGCCTACCATCACGTTGCATCTCATGCAAACAAAGACTGTTGCTGATCTATATAAAGTTTTACTCTTCTTCACTCAAGCACACTGGTGACCTCAAAAGAAAATCTTTTAGAAGCACGGCTGCTAATCAAAAAGCCCACTCAAGAGTGTCTGTAAACACCTAAGACTTCTCAAAGTCACTATTACCTGAACACCAAAGAAACCTGGTTTAACTCAATCAACTCACTTTCGGCCTCTCAAATAAAGTATTATCATTGCTTCGTACTTAGCTATCCCAAAACTAAAAGAAGGAAACAATCCCATGGTGTTTCCTGAATAACCTCACCCTAATGGATCAGTGGAAAGAATCATTTCACCTTTGTCACTGCGGCAATGAAGCCTAATATAGAAAACCAAGACATAAACCAAGCAACTTTCAAAACAAGATACCAGTGTGTGAAAGAAAAAGTTACCAGCAGTTCAGATGGAATTACACTCAGGAATTCATACCCCAAATCTCCTCTGACAGGTGCAAATCATCCTCTTACCTATTGAAACAATTTTTAAATTTCTGAAGCTGTCTGGAGCTTCCTAGCAAAGCTTTCCCTCCAAACAAATCAGATTTACTCAAGAGAACTGCCAGTATTTTTTTTTTTCATTTTTCCCCAAACCCCAACTATTTCCTAATGCTTTTCCCATTAATCAGGAAAAAATATATTATAGGAGATTAAATATTGTAATAGTGATTAATTTCAACATTTTTAAACATATGCTATCCAGTGTCAGAAAGCATAGAATGCTTCGAAAAATAATATAGGAAAAAGGCAAAGGTACAATAGTTGTTTTCCAGATGTAGCTTCCTGTCAGCAGTGAGCTGTGTGGTTTAGGGACTTCCTGAGATAGATCTTGTATAAACACTTTTGTATTTAAGTCTGGGTGGTACTTTTTCTTTACAACGTTTTGTCTCTGAATCTGCCTGTTCACTTTTTCCCGCTATTCCTCCACACATACTTTTTTAATTTTAATTTTTGGTTTCAAAAGATCTTGTGGCAAATGAATTCAGCAATTGAACGGCATATTGTCTGAAAAACTAATCAGTTCTATTTCTCAAAGTTTGCCTTTTTAAGATTGTTGCATTCTTATCTATTTTGTTTACCTTGAGCTTCTGATCACTGACTCAAAGTTAACTTCTATGACCAGCTGTTTACAGTATTTTCACTAGTTCTCAAAGCCAAGTTTAACATTAGACCACTCCTTGCTGATTGAATTACTCTGGTGAAGACAACTGTCAGCTTTCACAGCCAGGAATAACTGGCTATTAGTATCTTACTATTAGTAGGATCTGTTATTCTCCAGTCAGGGATTTAAATATAAGCTGCTCTCTGAAATTCTCAGTATGAAAAGCAAATGGAACAACAATGAAATGTTTTGAAAATCATGTCATTCAGCCTAAAGCCTTTAACAAAAGCAATGAACTCCACTGCATAGTATTACAAATCCAAGGAAAAGGCATTCCCATTTGGTCCAAGCAGAATGCCCATATGAGGACTAATTCCAATTTTCTCTTCAAGCCTTCCCAGAGGGCAAACACCTAGTATTATCCAAACAATTCAGATATCCTATGAACACCTGGCACATCCAAATAAAAGCTCCCTGTCACCCATCAAGTTGGCAGAACTTTATTTTTCCCAATAGACAAAACTGCAACAGACTGAAGAAATAAGGCGGCTATGTCATACAAAATTTGGAATGACCCACATACAAAAGTTTCCAGGAACAAGCCATTCAGACAGCTTTAAAAAGACAAAAAAGCACTCAGTACTTAATCATAAAGTTTATCTGTGTAATAATATGTTGTTTCTTATTCAGAAAAGAAGACGATCAAAGAAAAAGGGTTTGGCTATTTTTGATCTTTCACATAGTTTTATTTATAACATGATTATCTGCAAGAGAACATTAATGACTAAAAAATATACCACAAGATAAGTCTCTACTTAGCCTTCTTCATTGGGTAAAATTTTTAGGCGTTTAACTGCACTTTATTTAAGTACCCTAAAATCAATGGAGCTTAAGTATATATTAAAGAGCTTAAAAGTGGTTATGGATGATTTACAAATATGGTCCTAAATAAAAAACTTTATCCTTCGGAACTCTTGTATTTCCAAGAATCTTGGTGCTCCGGGGCATAACAGTAAGTTAGAAACCCATATTTTCTACAAAAGCAAAGAATCTGAAAGTGTTCATTTTTAAAGGAAAATGAAACACTCAAGTAGTAAACTAGGTAGGGAATCGCCTTCCTAGCTCTGTAAGTAGTCAGGAATTTGAGAAATTGATCAGCATGGGAAATAGCCACCTCAATATCTTGGCAAACATTCACAGTGACCCACACCCTGCACTCTTCCTGCCCCCCCACTTCCCTCCCTTGAGAAACTCTCTACATTTGTAGGCTGAAAAGGCACCTTGGGAATGAAAGAGTGTGAATCATATGTAAGTTTGAAGAAAATTTAATGGGCCTATTGCTAAATCTGTCAAAAATTAATAGAATTATCACATTCTGGTTCAATTAAACCAGCTTTTTCAGTAAAAAACTAGTGCACTGGAAAGGCTTTGGACTGCTTTAATCCCAGATATCCAGACTACACTACTTAATGGCACTGAAATGACGACTGCAGTCCCTAGTAGTGTGTCCTCTCTCTTTACATACAGAAAGGAGCACGCTTTTGAGTTAAGTTAGAAAATAATAATGTAAGAACAATAACTAATAAGAGGCGGTAACATTCCCTGCAGGAACCCCAGGCCATACAGTAAAGGTACAAGAAACTTAAGCCTAAGGCATACTGAATTACTAGTGTAATATATTTAGATGTGTGTTTTTTCTGACATAGTAGACATTCACTTTTAAGACAGAAATAATTATTAGAATAGCCACTACTTGTCCACATTTTAACTTGAACAGAAATTGAGTTTGTTTTAATCTCATATCTTTAAACCTCCTTTGATTAATCTAAGTGTTCCATATTGGTTTCTTCTGTTTCTTCAAAACGCAAAGATCTTTAAAACTGCTTGAAAAACTATGAACAAGTACATTATTTCAGTATGGTGTAGCTTTCTAAAGATGTCTATGATATGCACCAACAGTGAAATAACAGTTTGGTTTGCTGAACTGCTCATAAAAGGTAGCTAAAAAAGTGAACAGCTTTACATTGTGAGGTTTCACTTCCAATTTTGATAATTTCTTTGCAACATTCCCAGCGAGTTATAAATACACCTTAAAGACAAATTTTACATTAATTAAAAAAATCTTTAAAACCAGAGGTGATAGCCAACAACCAAAAGTATTCTACACACAGAAAGTTCTCTAATAGCAAACTTTTAGAAGGGTTCTAGGGAAATGGTAAGAAATCACAGCAATCTAATGAGAAACATGCTTTACGTAACTAACGCGAGTAGCAAGCAAACATTATAAAATGTTTAAAAATCCAAATTGTGGACTCTCAATCTTCATTAGGTTGTTTTAAGAGCTTGTCTGAATTTGGACAATTCTATTCTCCTTTATGTCTGGGAACATGCCGTTTCCTGATAGCAATGACCTAGGAAGCGGCAAAAATGGAGAGCGTCAGCACTACCCTGAACAAAGCAGCCTTGCTTTATTTCTCTTCTCACAGAGGAGGACCAGACCAGTCAGTAAAAACTAGCAGAGACTGCTTCAGTGCCTACGACGAAAAACACTCCCTCTCTCTACACCAGTAAGCACATTGTGAAGAAATTATTAAGCAGGAAGTAGCCCTGCCCCCCGTGCCCCCCCCCGCCCCGTTTTGGGGACGAATCCTACGCAGTTACACATTCTCGCACCTCATTCGAGCTAAACAAACGAACCCACGTTCCTCAGACGGGGGCTCCAGCGTTTCTTCCTAACTCTGCAGATCAGCGTTTTCACACCTAACGGGCGGACGGCTCCCATGCCGGGCCGTCACCGGCTACCGCGGCGGCAGCGGCACAGCCGCTCCGGGTCGTGCCCGTCCGGAGCACCGCACCGCGAGCCAGAGCTCGTGACGGACGATGACGACGCTCCAGCCAGAGAAACCCCCGCGCCAAGCCGCCCCTCGGCGCAGCCGG
>JAVJGG010000053.1:19552716-19579388 GCA_035590195.1 Aviceda cuculoides | reverse complement strand
TTTTTCTTAGCATGAAATCTTACTTTTTAAAAAAAAAAAAAAAAAAAGAAAAGGAAGAAAAACAGCTGGTACAATGAAACATACACGAAAATTTTAATGAGTGGCCACTTTGGTGATGCATTCAAATAAAAAGCATTTTTTAGTCCATGGTCACTTTAAGCAAACTTTAATTAGAGTTAAAGAATTTAAAAGTAGTTTTCATAATGCACTTGTTAATCTTTTGGCTGAATCATATTGCATTTTATTCTGTCTAATTGATTTTTTAGCAATTTACTAATGT
Organism: Aviceda cuculoides; assembly: GCA_035590195.1. Classification (NCBI taxonomy): domain Eukaryota; kingdom Metazoa; phylum Chordata; class Aves; order Accipitriformes; family Accipitridae; genus Aviceda; species Aviceda cuculoides. The sequence continues at coordinate 19,579,108 of JAVJGG010000053.1, read as the reverse complement.
CATTATCTTTCCCTTAATTACAGATCAAACCAAATGAAAAACGTATTCACAAGTTAAGTTTCTTAACATATCCATATTTCTTTGGCTGTTTTAGTAGCAAACGTTTTTAATGTCTGCTAGTTGCAGGAGGATTGGATCTATACATATAACAGACATGTTTGTTGTGAGAAAAATTTCTGAGGTAGATAAGTTTTTCTCTTTTAATTGCTCAGAGGATAGTCTTTTAGACTATGACTTTACTCTGACCTTTGTACTTGAAAAATAATTTTGAGACATTGACACTAATTACAGAGTAAGGACTCTTATGGGTCTGTTCAAGCACCATAATAACGCTAACCAAAGAATTGTGGTGTTGTAGTTAAACCTTAAATATAAATGGAGTCATAATTGTTTTATTTTTGCTTCCATTATAAATTTAGACTTTTATTTATTTAAGATGTTATTAAATATTCCCCACTCAGAATTTGTAAAGGCAATATAGTGGGCTTTTTCCATATAAGATTCCTTTGTTTGCCTATCTGAAACAAATAGGAAAAAAATTCTTGTTAGCTTCTTAATACCAGTAAAGCTTTCATATAAGATGAGGAAAATTGATTTACTAACAAGAAAAGTTTCCAGCTCTCAGTGGAGATCGAATTTATTATACCTTAGGCTGATATGGGCCTAAGTCCTGGGAGGAAAAACATTGGAAACACTTGATGTCAGGAAGTGCTGTGAAGTCCTCTTACAGCGTCTTGCATTTCGGAGTGGTGGGGCTTTGGGGGTTTTGTGGGTTTTTCGTTGGGGTTTTTTTGTAGCGTCATCTGCAGGAGAACAGGCTTTAATCTTGCATCAGTTAAACTTGCTCGAACTAGCCCAACAGGGCATTTTCACGTGTGATATTTTAAGGGCAAAAGCTTCCTATGGTTAAACCTTTTAATAGTCTTTTTAAAGGTACCACCTAAATGGCATGTGGCTGTTGGAGTTGGGCAGAGGAGATCCGTTTTTCAGACGGGTATGTTGTGATGGATGACAAAGTAGTGTACCAGCACCTACTCAGTTTCAGGGACAGGAGTGTAACACGAGTTAAAAAGTCTTAATATTATTAGTCCTGGACTTCTTCCCCCAATACTGTGGTCATGTGGAATGCTGATATAGGTTCCCTACAAACAGAATGCATTTATTTCTTTTTTAAATAATTGGTTAAAATGGCTTTTGGCTTAAAATGACCTCAAGCAAGAGCCCAGCCTTTCCATTACTGCGGCTGTGGACATGCCTTGTGTTGTACGCTGCTGACTGTTTTTAAAGGGGCACTTTCGAAGAGAAATGAAGGCTTAATGCTGAATTAAAGTGGTTATGAGTAGAAAGTAAAGATCTTTTCTGTATCAAGATAAAAGTGCAAAGAAAATTTATGGCAATAGGGTATAATTATCAGAGAGATTTTAGCCATACTGGAATTATTAGGCCAGTCTTCTGAAAAGTATCATGAGAATATTAAATCTGCAGGAAGCCGGGAGTCCAGGTTTTTTCTCAACTCAAAGTCTGAGTAATTTGTATTGTTTCAGAATGTATATTATATTCTGTGTAAAATCTATTTATAGAAGTAATTTTGTGGGCACAATAATAGGGAAAACAGTACTTAATTAGAAAAAGAACGTAGAATTTCAGTGCACGTTTATATGTTACGTAAACATTATTTTCCAGAAGAAGGGATATAAAATTTTCACAGCCAGTCAATTCTTTTTGCAGTCACAGTGCTAGTGAAAACAAAGGGACAAGTCAGCCACAGAAAATCTGTTAGGTTGTTATCAGTACGGTTAATTAGAACTTCAAATTTCTTGAAAGGATAAATCCAAGGTCTGAACTTGTGTTGCAGGTTTGAGGAAATTTTTCTTTTAATTTCTATTTTATTGCTGGAAAAGGGTAGAATTACGTCTCGGGTCTTGCAATGCTTCATTCTGTACGCTAAGGCCATTTTTCTCAGCCGCCCTGCTCGCGTTGCCGTCGCGGCGGTGGGAAGGCAGCGCGTCCCCCGCTCTGCGCCCCAGCAGCTCCCCCCGCGCCGCCCGCAGCCCCTCCGCCGCGGGGCTGGCTGGACGCGCCAGACCCGGCTGCCGTGCTGCTCTGGCCGGGGGCGCTGCCGGAGCCCCTCCGGAGCGGGCTCGGCACCATTAGATGCAATTGGGCAGTCGGCCCCGGAGCTGCGGGGTTGCCCTGTTTCTTAAGCTCCGGAGAGAAATCGTCAAGCCGAAGGAGGTGGCTGAGGCGTCCCTCGCCGAAGAGGCGTTAGTGTTTTTCTGGGAATTGGATTCTGTTCTTTTTGCAAGACGAGCAAAGAGTTTTATTTAACAGAGCACCAAGGCATTTATTCTTTTGTTAATCAGTTGTTGCAGTACAAAAAATTTGACCGCGTTGCTGGAAGTGCAGTTTCTTAACTTTAGTTTGCTTAAATGAATATACCTCGCTGACAAGTAATACAACCAAGTCAAATGCTACATAATCTTTCTTGCTGTAATCCGGCCCTAGGATTATTTATCATGGATCCTTTTCTCAAGGCTGCGCTTTTTAATCCCCCGACTTTTTGCTCATAACAACCAAGTCCGAGGGAGTAACGTGCAGGTCGCATCCCGCCCCGCGAGCGGCTCCGCAGGCGTTGCGGTGGTTCGCAGCCGGTGCTCCGGGCATCGCCGGCCCCGCGCGGCGTGGGCACGGCCGTCGGATGGTGCCACTGGTGCCTTCGGCTCAAGGGGCAGGTTTAGTGGCTGATGCCAAGAAAGAAATCACCTCGTAGAGGAAATAAAATCCCGCCTTGATGAGCAGCCTGACTGCTACATCATTTTCCATCTCTCTGATGGTTTTTAAATTGAGGGGGGAAAAAGCTGTTGTGATAGTGTCACTAAACACTGCAGAACAAGTTTCCCTATAAAGACCTTCCTTGATAGGAAATTCCAGTTAATAATAATTTGGAGAAAAACCTGTAGGAGAACTTGAACATATTAAGAGTTTAATTTGAGCTCTGGGGGAAATGATCTATCTAGATAGGCACAGTAAAAATGATGAGATTTCAGGCAGGTTTTACAGATTATTTTCTCCTTCTTTTTCAGAATAATTGAGTTGTTTTAATGCGAAGCCTTGCTTGGCTTCTTTGAATGGACTGCATGTAATTAGTCGTAGCCTCAACTTTGGAACATTTTGACAGAAAATGTATCGTTTAGCTGGTAAATTTTTTCTAGCATCTGCCTTTAGTATTTGTTCATTTTCCGCAACAGACAACTTTGCTACTTGAGGTCAAATTCCAGATACGGCTCTGTTTTCTTTGTTATCTCGACTGTTTCCTTCAGGATGAGGGAGAATAATTACACAGAACATCTTTTCCAAGCAGCTGGAGTCAAATTCCAGCTGACTGCAGCACCTGTGAAGACGGTACCTCCGCCTCGGGGCTGCGCGGTGCCGATGTGCTCCGGCGTGCGCAGGCTCGTCCTCGTAGCGCTCCTGCCCTTCTGCGAGCTTCAGATGGCAATAATGCCAGTGAATGCAAAGTGTCTGGTTTGGACTAATTAGAGGATGATTTGTGAAACGCTGGCTATTTATTTAATTAATCACCAGCACAAAGCTATAAAACCCATATTTTAAAAATCCCTGTTAGTTTGCCATGTGGTTAATAGATTGTGGCACATTAAAAAGTGACACGGTGATGTATTAAAAATGTTCCACCTAAGGTTGGCTAATGTCCTCGAGGAACTTAAGCTGTCTGCTTTATGCAACAGAAGCATAGGATTAGAGGCTGATCTGTTTAAGGATTGAATATTTCTGAAAACATTTGTCTTTTGTATAGCATCTGTTCATTAAAATATATCGTGGCGTATTTCTTAACGTACAAATAATGTTTATGGCTTAGTTTTAATTATAAGGTTTTGTTGCATTTTGTTTTTACAAAGAACAACTATTCCTCAGTATTAAATTGTAATGTTTATTACTAAGTAAAATATAAATAATTCTTCTAAAGTAGGCCATTCCTTCTCTTCACTACATGGAAACTAAGGATAGTTTCACGTAATGAATGCATTTTTGTTGCAGCTATAGCAATTGTATTTTGATAAATCCGCGTATGCGTTTTCATTCTTCAGCAGAACTATTGGAACTGACTAGATAAGGGTTTAATACCCAGGGCTAGCTCCGTGCCGCGCCAGTCCGTGTGAAATCCAGCCCTCCGGAGAAAGGCAGCTCCGGCGGCGCTGCGGGGAGCGCGCTGACCTGCTGCGCGGGAGGTGCTTCGCGCCTGGCGCAGCGCCAGCGAGATGGACGGGGTCCGTTTGTCCTGAAACTGATACCTCTAGGGGAGTGAATGAGGCCTGGGCTGTAAAGGGGACGGACGCGGGGTTTCTCCCTCCCTTCCAAATCAGACTGGTCAGAAAAAGGCCATAACAAGCAATCATATTCGTAGCACTTTAAGTTAAACAGTTTTTAATTTAAAGTGAGTTGTATAAGTGAGCGCATGTTAATATGATTGAAATATGCTGTTACAAGAATTATATGTCTTATTCATTGCTCAGGACTTACATAGTTTTATTAATTGTGGGAGTGAATGCCAAGAAAGAACAGGCAGTAATTTGGGATACTCGATTATGTGGTTATATATGTAAATCATAGTTTTGAGGTGCATCTAAAAATTTGTTCAGGTGGAAGCGTGGAAGGAAACTGTCCAGCTCTGGAGGTTATGTTTCTCAGCTGTGTGTTGTATAATTAACTGGTACATTAGGAGGGGGGCTAGAATAAAACATGAGTATGTTAATGCAGCCTGGAGCTGATGTTGTAGTGATCATTGCAATGCAGATAACGCATTTCTCATAACTGCTGCTGCCTACTGGAGCCTTTGAAACATCTGGACCTTTAATTGAAAAATAGTGTGGTGCTATACAAAGCAGACATGCTAAGTGAAGTCAACAATTTAGAATAAAAAATAATAGTGTGTTATTTACCTTGTAGTTAAATATTCATACTTTGTTATGCTTTGTATAACAGGAAATTACTGGGTTAAATTTTTATGAATAGTGACAGTGCGAATAAGATAAATTAAGTATTTAACAATGTTAATGGAATTTTACATTGTGATCTGCTAACTCTGCAGCACAAGCTAGGATGATACAAAGGAGAATCCACTCCTCAGAAAGGACCAACTTTGAAGCTTCATTGAAAAACTGTGAGGACTGGCAGGCACGTGAACGTAGTGTGGTCACCTGCTGCTGGTGTTGAGTCAGTTGTCCCAGTGGCCTCACGGGTGGGATTTTCCATAAATGACTTGATAACAAAAGTAATCATATGACTATAGTAATGAAAAATACCAATACTGGCTTAACCACCTGATGAAATAAATATCATTCCTCTTTTGCTATAGTAGGGTATAGTATGGTGTGCTGGAGAGTACAAGGGGTAGAACTACCCTGTGTTTTCATACGAACACTAAGACCTAGCGTTGCGCCTCTGAATATTAATATAAGATGCAACTGAACAGGCATTTTCTTCAGATCTGTTATAATACTGTGCAAATAAAAAGAACAGACTGTGTTATAAATATTTAACCATCATATTATGTTAGATGCTGTTCTACTCACCGGACCAAAACCTACTAGTTGCAGCTCCGCGTTTCACTGCTGGGCCGCATGGGTCTCGGGTGCTGGGGCCGATAAACGTGTTCATCCTACCTTGCTGCCGGCGTGTTCGCTCTGAGCCACGTGCCGGCAGCGTCATCATACTGCGCTACAGTACGAGGGTTTCTGCCACATGCTTACTGAAAGCTTTTAAGATATTTGATCATCTAAACTTAAAAAGAAATGATCTATCATTTTGGTTTGGTTTGGTTTTTTTAGACAGCCCTTCTTCTTCTACTCAGCCTCTCAAAAGCTGTTTTGCTTATGAGCAAATATGACTGACTTTTATTCCCACTTATTTTGGATGAAGAAATAATTGCTCTAAATTTTTTATTTTTTTAAGTCAAGAGCTTAGAAAACGATGCTTTTCAATGGTCGTCTTAGAAAAATATAGTCCTTTGTATTGCCATAAACATCTGTGCTCTAATCTGGTAGAACTTTTGTTTGTGTTGTAAATGCTGAGTTAATATATTTCAATTTTTTCCCCTTCATGTATTTTCTATATCTTGTTTAAATACATATGTGAGTAAGTTACGTTTAGGAGGTGATTGCTGGATTGCATAGTATATTAAATACCCTGTCACCTAAACCAAAAAACATTTCACTGAGTTTAAAAGTGCGAAAACATTTTACATTTGGAAAAGGATAAGCATTTGTTTCCATTTTGTCTAATGTTTAGCATTGTTTGCTGGGAGGTGAGTCAATGACTTGAATTAATTATAATTACTGAAGAGACATATACTGATTGAGCAAATAAAGTAGTAAGCTCATTCGTGCCAAGGCCATCTAATTAAATGCTAACTTTGGATAAGCTAGATGTGCATGAAAGATTAATTTTAAGAGGTTTTTATGACTCCCACTAAATAATGATTCAGTAAAATCTTTGCATTATATCATTAGAACATCTAATCTTAAAGTGATATAACATTTAGTCACAGGACTCTATTGTACAGGAAGATGCAGTAAATTATTATTGTTGAAAATTAATCACTTGTCTCTAAGAAATGTTTATGGACTTTGTTTTAATCTTCTGCTGTGGTGTGCAGTGGAGCAAATCAGAAGTGAGAAAGATACAGCGTACACATTTTTCTCAATGGCTGTTCCATTAGCTCCCCATTATGCAGGTACCTCAGAACTATGTTTAGGGGTAAGTTGTGCTAGGGATGGACAGACTGTACCAAACTTCCTATATCATGTAGATATTAGTGGCCCCACAATAATCTGTTCAACATATACATCATCTGGTATTGGAGGGACGTATATATTTTCTCACGGACTTTGATTAAAAGTTGATTTTAAATCTTAGAGAGACTTCTTGTGTTGAAAGAATTGATAGAGTTTAAATATGTATTTTTTTCTTCTTTAATTTAACATACTGTGTTTATATTTAAAGCATATTACTTTTAATGCAGAACATTATTTAATGATACAGATATTTCTAAAATTATATGTAGCTAACAGATCATTCTATGTGCAGTTTTCCTGTCATAGTTGTAGTAACCAGTATTTATATAATTAAACACCACAGCTTGCAAATACAATCCTAGAAAATCCATGAAAATTCATCATTTGAGTTGCTTGTCATATCCTTCACTCATACTCTTGTGTCTAGAAGTACCAGCAACATATGTATGTGGTGCTACTTATGTTCTTGTAATTAGCCCGACTGCTGTTACTAGATATCACCAAATATTACTGTACTATTTTGTGGCTGTCTTTATTTTAGGTAATGCGAGAAGCATGGATTCACAGGAGCAGTAGTCTTGGATACCAAGTTAATCTTTCAGAAGATATTTGTTTATTGATGGGAATAACTTTCCTAAGCTTAGCTGCTGCTTATTATCAAAGTGCATAAATATACATTGATCTGCTTAATTTAAATTATAAAAATAGCAGAAAGTTTGTGAATTCGGGAGGCTGTACTTCTCAGCAATGTCAAATAACAAACATAATTCTGTGCAGCTCTTGAATACCAGCAGAAAAGAATAGCTATAAATGTGCCAAAGAACTGCGATGTGCCAACCACCAAGAATTCTGATGACAGTGATAGAGAAAACAGAAATACAAAGAAATTAAGTGATTTGTTTATGTGCACACCACTTTAGCGATAATTTGGGAAATAGTATCCCTGGTTTTTTGCCTCTTCAAGCCTGTGTACACTGCACAGCACTGTGTTTCCTCCAGTGAATTGCAGATGATGAAACATCATCTCTGCTTTGAGTGAGATGAAAATGCTATAGAAATAGCAAACGGAAATTTTCATAAGATCAGACTGTAGGAGAGCGCTAGGTAGCCTTAAGAGAATCCATTAATAAAAATACTAAGAAAATTTTGTATGATTTATTGTATGTTTTCTGTGTATCCAGTTACTCCTCACTTCCTTAAAGGATTGGTGGAATGTAACATTTCTAACAATAAAAACTTAATGGAATCAGATTTGTGATTTCCTAGAAAATTAACGAGATATTTTGTCAATTTTATTCCAGACTTCATTTATCAGAATATACAGTGTCCAGTGACAAGCTAAAAGAATTTTTTGACAAATTAACTATGCCACAGGTGACAGATCAGGAAAATGTTAATTTAACAGCCCCTTTATGCTTCCCAGATTTATTGGAGGCTATTAAGGAAACTCCAAATGGTAGGGCCCCTGGCCCTGAATAGATTTTCCATTGAATTTTATACAGGATCTATTAATAAAGTTTGATGTTGCCTTTTTGAATATAGGTAATTGTACTTTATCTTCTGGATCTCCTCAGCATTTACAGTTGGAATACAATTTTTAGTTGGGAGAAAAAAGTAATTATGCTTCCAGTAGTGTCTGTAATCTGGTTCTGAATGATTCCTCCTAAAGAAGAGACTACAAGCGCCATATAAAACCCACAAGTTATTACTAGTTAAATCCAGCGTGGCTAGGTCTTTGACTCTTGGCCACTGAGACTAATAATTGGATCCTTTTTATTCAGCCCCACCACCTACAAATCCTTACCTAATAAGCTTTGCACAGATAAGTAATTGAGCTCTGTGGGACTTCCTACACAATTAATATTTTGCAGGACCAGACTAAGGATATGGATTCATTCCATCCTGTAGACAGGTACCTGATGGTTTGGATTTCTAATGCTGGTTCAGAACAAATATCATCAATTTGCAGTAAACACAGTGGAGATTTCCTCCAGACCCCTTTGACTTGGTGATTGATCAGTCTAAGCCTTGACCCGCATGTTTAAGGCCGTACTAATGTTTCCTACCTAATATGACAATGAATGTTCTCATTACTAACAGAAGGTCTTAACTGGCTTCCAAATCTCAGGTTTCGGCCTCTCTCTAGTATCTCATGGCAATCAGTTTTACAGCCCTTTTAATTAATAAAAATATTTCACTCACTCTTTTAAAGATCTCAAGTATAATAGTGATGCTTTTGAGCCATTTTCCCAGTACTGCTGCTATTGGTATTGTTCCTCTTGCTCAAAGAGCAGTTGGAATCCTGATAAGTGTACAAATTACCCCTGGTTTAGGTCACTTGTCAACTTGATGTTCATGCTGAGTGTTTGTGAGTAAGAGAAGAAGGACATCGGTAATGGAGGGAGTTTGGACAAGCAAGATGGTAAAAATGGGCTGGAGAAGGTAGAGGAGAGATAGAGATGGGGAAGAACAAAGAAAAGTTTTTATTTTTTAAAAAACAACAAACACAAAGCAACAGCACAGTGTAGGGCAAAGAAGAAAGAGAAGCACTGTGAAAGGTAGACCAAGGGAAGTTACCATCTTACTTGTGATAGCTGTAAGATCAGGGTTCCTAGAATGTGTTTATTTTATAAATACATGTGTTTATTGGATTATGAGCTTGTAAAACAGTCTGTACTTGTAGTAGTGGCTAAGGGAATAATCTGGTCTTTTTGGTTATTAGTTTCAGTTCCTGGCTTGTTTGTCCGTTCGCTGGTTTTGTGCTGTGTACATCAGTTGTAACCTTGGCATCGACTCTCGCATCCGGTTGTCAATTTTTCTTGGATTTCCCATTATCAAGACTAAGCGTTACTTACGATTCTGCCATCCTTGGATTTGAATCTGTAACTAACTTTGCATGCCAAGAAGTCACATTAATTTCCTTGATAACTGCTGTTTACTCATTCAAATGCAAATGTAGTTGAAACCACAGGTCTCCAGTCATGGCCATAACGTAGGCGATGCTCAAAGCCTCGTGCCTGGTCGTACATTCCCCTGGTTAGTGCTTGCACCTGGGCAAAGACAGGGATAGACTTAGCGTGGTGATTCATTACCTGATGCCAGCTTAATTCTCCTTAAAAATAAGTCCTGTAAGTAGGAAAGCAAGAGGAGAAAGAAAGAAAAAACCAAAACCCCTTATTTTTTTAGCAGTTGTAGTTCCGTTGTGTTAATGATTTCCCTGGTGAGATAAGGCCCTGGGCATGGGTGGTGTGTCAGAGTCCCAGGCACTCTTGCTCACCCAAAGGCTTGTTAAGGCTTATCCAAACGAGGTGAAAGAATGTCCCATATTCTGTTACAAATTTAACATTTCCTTTTAAATGAGTAAACCCAATTTCTTCTTACCTTAAAAACATGGAAAGAGGAGGCATCTGCACTATAAAAATGCTTTCTTAAGAAACAAATTCATTATATTTGGATGGATTTTAATAATGCTTTTAGCTATGCTAGTATGAATAACTTTAATCTTTAAATTCCTATTATTTCTCTAATTTATAATCACACTGAAGGATCAAATGGTTTTTAACAATATATTGAAATTAGCACATGGCATTTAACTCCCTGTTTTATACTCTCATTATAGATTTATAGTATTGAATCCTTTTATTCTGTTACTTAGAATTCCAAGTGATTAATTCGAATAATACTTTCTTCTCTCAAGGCCCATATATGTATAGAGATAGATAGAGATATATAGTTACATCAGGGTGCTTTTGAAGAGGGGATCAGGATGTACAATCTTTTGTCTGTTAAAAGATTACTGGTTTAAAAATGCAGTCCTATCCACAGTAGATTAAACTTTTTCTTGTAATGCAAACTTTATAGATCTTTATGTTGCTATGTATTTTATGTTTTATTTAATTGTTAATCTCTACAGTGCCAATAGTTTGCTTTGGTTTTCTTTTAATGCAGTGAGTTCCAATAAAACCCAGTATTAGTTAATCCTTCTTGGTTGTCTTCAAATAGTTCAAAATAGTTTCATGGCTCAGTTGTATGTGTGATATTGTTTTTCTCTTGGCAAACCAAGGTCAAGCCTGAGGTTTATTTTTAAACATCATCTTAAGCTCCGCGTATGATCGACATTCATTTTTGCCACAGTTCTCCGCTTCGGTTGTGTTACCTGGTTTGGTTTCCCTTGGATGCGGTGTCTGGCCGGCTGTGACCTGAGCTCCGAGCTTACGGTTCCTGTCTCCGAATTGTCGGCATCCCTGAGATTCCAGTGTAGGTCTCTCTGATTTAGATGTGTAGACCACTGCCAGCTGTGGTAGGCTCTTCCTTTTCCTCCTTTCTGTGGGAATGTGCTGGCCAGGCTCCGGTCTCCCCTTTGACGTATGCTCAGGGTTTCCCCGTGTTTTATCCCGTCGTGCATCTGGGTGTGAGCTCCTGTGACTCCTTTTGGTACAGGCAGGGGAAGGAGGAGGATGAGGGGTCCCGGGCTGGAGCTGGAGGGGAGCTAGAAGGCTGAAAAGCACGGGGCACTGGCCGTTCCGGCGTGTCCCAGAACTGGAGTAACCGGTGATGAGGCAGGCTGCTGTGGTGCTGCCGCAGAAGGTGCCTTGCCTGTGCCCGGGGACCGGAGCGGGAGCGCTGGCTGGAGGAGGAAGGCACGGTAGGGCGGTGGTGCTGCACGTGAGGGAAGGGAGCTTGTCAAGTGCTGGGAAGAACGGCGGGAGAAAGCAGAGACATAGAAACAAAGGTAACGCTAGTATTGAAGGACGGCGGAAAAGCAAGTCTGAGGTTTTAGGTAGGCTTGTCAGTTCTCTCTTCCTCCCCATCCCACCCCCCGCCTCCCTTTTTTTTTTTTTTTCTTTTATCCCGCAAGAACATGGGATCTTGCAGTGAAGTTCAGACTCTTTATGGAAATCTGTGAAATCATTGCCAAATATTTCGTAGCATTTTTACAGATACATTAAACAGCAGTGAAAGAATTGGAATTTAAACGTTCAAGCTTCTTCCAATTTTAAGTTGTAGCAGTGTATTTTAATCTTTCTACTGAAAAGAATCCCATCTGCACCAGATTTTGTATTAGCTCTGTCATACCTTTTTTTTTAATACATTCTAATGAAATATATTTTCTCGACAGGGTCATGTTGGTACAACGGCAACCAAAAAAATTGATGTCTACCTCCCACTGCACACAAGCCAAGACAAACTGCAGCCCATGACAGTTGTGACGATAGCAAATGCCAAGGTGCATGACCTGATTGGACTAATATGCTGGCAATATACAAGTGAGGGACGAGAACCAAAACTGAAGTAATGTTCTTTCTTTACTACCTCTTGATCTCTAATTTTCTCCTCTGCAGCCTTTTTGCATAACGAAATGGATTGCCATGTCAATGTTTTTATAGATAAATCTTAGAGAAACCACCTACACATTTATCAGTATTTCCTTTTGAGCAGTACATGTGCATCTATATCCATTTCTCTTTCAATTAAACTACTGGGTACTGTATAATGATAAGCATATGAAACCATGAATCTGTAAGTGAATCATAATTTCAAAACACTCTATGTAAAAATAATATAAATCTTATCTCTTTTGGTGTCACGGAGATGTTTTTTATTTTATGTCCCGTCTATATTTTGGTAGTATTCTTAATGGCTAAGTTCACAAGGGTGTCACACGAAATCCAGAACTCATCCGTAACTCCTCTTGTTTGTTCTGAGAGAAGGTACCCAGATCCTGACTCTGTTTTGTCTGCGCGGTACTGGTTCCTCCTACAGATTCATAGAGAGAGGAGTTGCTGTACTGGGTGAGAGTGTGTCTTGGAAGTACTGTTAGTGTTCTCCTGAAACCATAGCACGGATTTTAGCCGTAGTGAGTACACCTGAAAGCAAGTCAGAATTCTGCCGTAGAACTTCAGCATTATCACTTACTTGCTTTCTGCTGTCATTTTGCTGACATAAAGACTTTAATTCATTATACACATATTAAAATGTTTCTGGTTTTCTAAGAATTGACAGGTATACAGGCTAAAGGTGCTTTTCTCTCCAGGTTATCGTCCTGGAGATATCGCTAACATAAAGATATGCAAATAAGGTTCCAGAAAAGAAAATAAATACCAGTTTTCTTCAAAATTGTGAATAGAAATGCATCTTCAATTCAAAAACCTCTGTCATGCAGTGTTTTATAATTTCTACAAGACTTTGACCTCAGTCACCTTGGCTCTTTGCTGTAAAGAGCAACATCTGTCTTGTCCGCAAAAATTTTAGCTTCGGTTAATCAGTGGATTTTTCAGTATCTTTGGTAATCATTGTTTATGTCTTCATCATGAAAGAATTCTGCCCCTAAGATTTCTGTGACTAAATAATGGATTGGATTTGCTGTGCTGGAGAACTAGTGTTGTTTAGTAAGAGCCGTTACTTTACCATGGTAGGTGACATAAGGTACATAAAACAGATACTTCAGAGCCACTCATCTGAGTAACTTTGGTTTAAAAACAGTTCTGTAAAATACTTCAGGTTTTGCTGGGTCATAGAACATAAAATAAGAACTTAAAATGGTTTATTACAGAGTTACTAGTAACAGATTCTAGTGGGCGACTTTCCTGGTGCAAAGAAGGTTAACAGTTTTCTTTGGGTTTTTTCTATATGAGCCAATTTTCACTTTGTTGTTGTTCCTGGAATATTTGATGAATGTTTGTTTGGGGTTCTTTGGTACTGAATTTTACAATTTGCTCTTTCAGCATTTTTCAGAAGTATTCGCGGACTCAATAGTCGTCTTTTCTGTCGTAGCACAGTTGTAAGGGGGAAAGGGAGGTGCTGAGAGGTCCCTTAAACTGCCCTTCTTTAGGATTAGTTGAGTTCTGTTTAGTAGATGTATAGCAACACAGAAAAGCAGCCCCTCTTGAAAATACTTTCATGGATATTGTTGCCTTGGATATAGGATTTCCCTTAGCTCTTCTCAACAGACATATGAGATGTTTCGGAGGTTAAATGCTTCAGTTTGATTTTTTGCATTTTTTTACACTGAAGAAGAAATACAAAATTATTTGCAGATGGTGCCATTTCATTTGCTTTTATTAATTTCTGTTCGTTATATCATAAGTTCAAAAAAGTGTCCTTTGTGTATGATTAGCTTATTTTTTAGTAAGATACCACTAATGTCCATCTTTGGACACGTATATTTTTCAGGAGCACACCACATCTCAAATGGAACAACACCCGTGAGTAGAGGTATTCCGTGAAACACCATTGCCCACAGCAAAAATCAGCAGTGGGAGGAAATGAATTTCACTCTTTGCCTTGAAGGATGAGATGTTACGATGTGTCAAAGAGTGATCATGACCAAGGAGGCTGTCTAATGTAATCAAATCTCAGGACAGAAATAATAAAATAAAATAATGGAGGCATGAGTTCCCAACAACAGTCTAACAGCAGCAATTGAGAACCTGGGTACAAATGCTTAAGAGGAAGGGGCAGAGCCTCAAGATTCCAAGAAGTTTGTTTTCTTCTAAAGTTGTTAATTATTTCTCATGTCTCCATCATCTTTTTTTAGCATTGCTGACTGCCAGTCCTGTAGCAAGGATTGATTTAACTGTAAACTAATTCTCATCATTTCCAAATAAGGAAAGAGCTTGTGTAGGCTGCACATTCTACGTTTGCTGTTTGTTCCTGATATAGTCAGTTCAGAGTATAAAAAGAAAAAATTGGGATCATTGTGACACTGCACTAAAAGACATACAGAGCATGCTTCAAATCTGATATACAACGCATGCAGAATGACAAATATACCTACTAGTAACACAACTTGAGAATAATGAAGAGGTTGTAGACTTTGTAATTAGGAGAAACAACCCCTCTGTCTTTAGGAAAAGAATATATTACTGCCTAATTCTTTTTCCTAAAAGGTAGATGTAAGAGCCTGAAGTGAGTGAGTACTAGTTGACAGCTTTGAGAACGTTTTGTATTCAGTTAGGCTGCCTTTTTTATTATAATTGTATTACATTTGTCTCTATTCAGTGTCTTGGTAAGAGGAACCACTGACAGTGTTAGCAGCCCTGTTCCTGCCCTCTTAATCTGAACTTTGGTCATAACCCAGCGGACCATTCTCTTGCCAACCACTGACAGATGTGCTGTAATGATCCCGCCTGAAAAAATAAACAAAATCCCTTTCTAGGAATAAGTTAATAGTGAGATGCAAAATTCAAATAAACTTCCTATTTTTAGAAGTTAAGAATGCTACTACATCTGTCAGTTGTACTTAACTTTTATATTCTGTCCATAGCAAACTCAGATTCTCAAGACTTTGAACCTTGTAATTTGAAGCCTAAAGTTCAGGACTTTGATCTCATCCTGGTGGAGGTTCAAAATGCAGAACAGTTTCGCCTGTTGGACATGCTTTTCAACAGATTGTGACTCAATCTGTGTTAATGTTCAGGAGCCCACTCCATTTTTTAAGACATTTGTAACCCCTTTAATTTATGGGATTCAACTGACATTGTGTATTTTCAGTATAATTGATGGGAGATAGGTTGCTGTCACCACCACCTTTTTTTGGCACTTGGATTGCTTGGAGACCGCACTGAATTCGTTCTGTTGCCTGCATGTCTGTATGTGCCTCTAGCTTTAATGAGAATTATGCAAATGTATCAAGTACCAAATGAAAATGTTAACTTTATTTATACGGAGCTTTAAGTGCACACACGGAAGAATTCTGTCAAACAAAGAGGTTAGAAAATCAGCAGTGTACGCCACAGACCACAG
Organism: Aviceda cuculoides; assembly: GCA_035590195.1. Lineage (NCBI taxonomy): Eukaryota > Metazoa > Chordata > Aves > Accipitriformes > Accipitridae > Aviceda > Aviceda cuculoides. The sequence goes on along the minus strand of JAVJGG010000053.1, from coordinate 19,563,551 downwards.
TTGTGGGAAGATGGGCATCAGGTGACTGGTCAGACTGGAAAGTCTCATAGCATGGGGTGACTTTTGAGTTACATTGAACTGGACAGAATGAGCATGCAGCGCCTGGTGTCTGTATTCATAGGAGTCTAAACAGAATAAGAGAAGGACCCCAAAACCATGCCAGGCCTTCCTCAATACATAAGCAGGATCAGCTGTATCTATATTATTTGCAGCCTTTTTGTTTAGCTTGTTCCTAAAAAGCCTGGCAACCACACAACCTCCCGGCTGTAGGCTTTCTCTGGTCGTCGGAGCCCTGGTGCTGTAGGAATTCTCTTCCCAACGCTACCTTTCACCAGTTCCCCTAAAAGTTACTTAAGCACTCTTGAATAAGTTAAAAATTAATTCTACAGCAATGTTCCAGTTCTTTATAGCAGTCCAGAGGCTCATGAAAGTTTCTTTAATAGTATTGCAGAATTTTCAAAATTCTTAGTGACAAACACTGCTGGATTACCTTTTTGTTAGCAAATTTACAGCTTATGTTAATAGTAATGCATCATTATTACCTGTTTTATATAATAAATGTCTCAGTCATGGCAAGGTGCATATAGATCACCTGGACTAAGCACTCTCAGTAAAGCACAGTTGCAACTAAAGGTTTGTGAATTAATCGAGAAAATTGCAAATCAGGTAGTCAGTGAAATAATTCATTGTCACATCCAATCAATAAACTTTGTAAATCAACTCATTTAATTCAAAAAATGATCTATATAGATCAAGCGACCAATTAAACAATTAGCATACACTTTACAATTAATTAATTTAAGCATCAATCATGCAATTAAAACTCCAAATTTAAACTGCAGAGTTTAGAAACGCACTGCCACGTGAACATTCAAGCTATACTTCATGGCTGTGGAAAATGCCTGAATGCTGGCAGATTTACAATAAGAACAAATACTTATTTTCAGATCAATAATTTCAATACTAACATTCGAAATGGATTTTAATATTAGGAAGATGTGATTAATACCTGTTTGGTGTATATATAGATAACTGTTTCCCTATGGGCCTTCACATGTGGAAAGAAAGAGGCTTAGGTTTTTCTTTCATATTTTCTTCACACTCTATCTGTTTAAAACTTTCTGTGTCACTTAGTCCTGCTTGTTAGACTGTTCTAATTTTTAACTGCTTTTAGTGACTGGACTTCTTAGATATTTAGGAAACGTAGCTTTTCTACTAATCATTGCTACTGTGTTGAACAGACTTTTTACTTTTCCTGTAGTTCATTACACAGTTTACCCGCCTGAGAGCATTCTCTGCTTTTCGAGCCTACGTTCAGTAAACTTTCACAGTTGCTTGATCTATGAAAGACAGACAGACACTGCTGGTTTGTCTTTAGTTCTAAAATGTAATGGTCATATAAATAAATAAATTTTCACAGATGGAGAAATACTACTTCCAGCTTCATGAAGTCATGAACTTTTATAGACTTTAGTGTATTTTAATCACTGTCAGTATTTTGCTTGCAGTTCAGTTAATGATGAAGCCGGACTCACTGCTTTACTCTGAGGTTTTGGGGGGTTTTTTGTATTACCACATGGTCGTGGTAGCAAGATATGTTGGGACTTTGTAGGGACATATTTATATGCATGCCATCAGCGGCTTTTAAGTACATTACTCCTGCTTACAGGTGCGTCTGCCGATTTGTTTTCTACGGCATTTAGTGACTGGTATTGATCGGCCGAACTGAACTGGTTGTCTGGCTTCCCTCCTGAATAAACTTGTTTTGTCTCTGTTTCAGCGACAACGTCAATGCCTACTGTCTCCATATTGCTGAGGATGACGGGGAGGTTGACACAGATTTTCCACCCTTGGATTCCAACGAGCCCATTCACAAGTTTGGCTTCAGCACGCTGGCGCTGGTTGAAAAGTACTCTTCTCCCGGCCTGGCAGCGAAACAGTCGCTCTTCGTGCGCATGTGAGTACGGGGGCGAACTTTCGCAGTCGCTGGGAAACACCGGGGTGTCCGTGCCACCTCTGCGTCTTTTGTCCTCCCTAGTTTTCCGCATCTGAATTTAGCAAAATTCAGGGGGCGCGTGTATTCCCGGGTCTCCGCAGACAGGGCCCTGCGCCGGGGCTTGTCGCGGGGCAGGCAGGACAGCAAATGCTGCTGGCAGCGGCTCGGGTGAGCCCATCCGTGGGAGGCTAGAACTACGGATAAGAAAAGAAGCCCTTCTTTGTGTAATTAGTGGAGAACATTGAACTGTTGCACTCCCGCTAGTAAATATTGGGAATTTACACAAAGTCTGAGCTCATAATCTTCATTTTTCTCCAGCCATGCTGCATATTTATGAAAAATATGTTCTGAATAATAAATGAAATCATGTATATAGTAGCTTCAGAAAATTAAAATCATAAAGTTATTAATGTTGGATATCCAGAGCCCTTTTCAACAGGTATTAAGAACTGATCTTGCTAGTGACTTTTTAATTGTTTTGGGAAAATGTATTGAATTTTAGCAGGGAAAAAAAAGTGTACTCATGGTGTTTGAGTATTCCACATGCAAGAGACTTGAAAATCTTCTTTCAAAGCCTGACAGACAAAGTAGTAAACTTGCATTTTAAGACTGGTCAGTGGACTGAAAAGCAAATAATTTTAAATACAAATAGTTGCAGAGTGTATTAATAACAATGCAGTGATTGAAGAGAGAAGTGACCAGTAAATAAGCATGCCAGTTAGAATAGGACTGGACATGCCAATCTAAAGTCCAGAAGAATTTTGAAGAGGAAGACCTCATCCGCCACTGAAACTTGAAGCTGTCGGGTTTGTAGCCCAGGAAGAATTTGCCGTATCATTGTCAGTGAATTAGTGTTTGAGTGATATATACTGTGCTTGATCCCTTTTCTTTTTCTTTACTTGTGACTGAAAAATCTTTTATACCATCAGAAGGCCTTAATTACTGTAACAAAATACAATTAGCATAAGCCAGTTCTTGCTTGGGAAAAATATTTCATGTTTGGCTCTCTTGAAATGGAAATTCTATTACGGTTTTCTTGGTTATTGGACATTTTTTAATTTATAAAGGATTACTTACATTTCATAACCATACAGCTGCTTCCAGTTTTGAATAATCAGACATTTAAAAAAAAATTTCTGACCTCTTTAATTACACTTTTATATTCTTTATTGTGTACTGTGTTTCTTGGAGATGTTCTAAAGCATCCTACTGAAAGAAATTTTCAGAAATTTCACGTGTGTTTCCCAAAGGCCCATTCACTTCATTCCACTGCATTAGGTCACTGGAAAATACAATATTCTGTCCACAGTATTTACAAATAAGTTGTTCAAGGTAAACATGTTCAGCTGTGCTGAACTGGATGCAGTCATGTGGAAGCTGATACAGGGAGGAAATGGAGCAGTCTCGCCAGTCCTTCTACAAGGTCCATTTTTGGTTTATGCAGGTTACAGTCACACAGTTGAGCCAGGCAACCGACTTTTCTGCCTGTGGAATTGCAGAATATTTAGTTCCTTCCATCTGACTGAAGAATGCTGCATGTTTTATCTGAAAGAGGGTATATCTCTTTCACCTGCATGCATTTCTCTACAGTCAATGCTATTGCCATGAATTATTTTTTTTTTAATTTTATGATTCTATGGTTGTCTTATTTTCAAGATAATCCTGCATTTTCAGTATCCTCAGAAAAATACCAGCAGGTATATAGAAAATTCTATTCTAATTCCATGCAATCATAAAGGATCACAAACGTTTACTGCAGGTAGACCAGTTAAAAATATTCTAAATTGTTGATGATTTCTTATTTGGAAAAAGTCCCCTTTCTTTCTCAACTGCCTCCTACCTAAATTCCTGTTGCCTGTACTCAGTACATAAATAGGGATTGGTATTTTAAATGCAATGAACAAATCTGGTCTCAGATTTTGGATATTAGCTCAGGGGAGGTGGAGCCAGTGTTCCCGTGTGGAGCCCAGAGACCTCAGGATCCTGGCCTGGCCAGCAGTTCTCTGATGGGTGCTTGAGCAGGATTTAGGGTCCAGCTGCAAAAAGAAACGTGAAATCTTTTGCTTTAACATAATTTGTGCTCGTGAGCACCTTCCTTCTAACTTGGGAGGTCCTGCTGATTAAAAATAGGACAACCGCATCATAGGAAGTAGTGCTTTTCTGAGAGCACATGTTAATTTGAAATTGCTTGTACTTCCTGTGTAAGTAGTTATTTGTAAATAGAGTTAAATTAGAATTTTTAATGTGCCCCCTAGAATAGAGAATACTTGATCATCACTTGATCAAAAGATTGTTACTTCTGTGAGTTTAAGTGTGTGTGCTGTCTTATTTTTGTAGGGATTTGTTGTAAATTCTACATCTTCTTCCTTCCCTGTCATTCTACTAGTGCATGTAATTGTGTTTTTATATTTTGCATCTCTTTTTTTTCCTCCTCATGCTGAAGTATTTCAGCTGCTGCCGTGTCAGGCTTGTGACTTGTAATGTTTATTAATATTGAATCACCGTTGAAAAAAGTTGATGCCTGTGAGAAGCTTCATGATGAAGCATGGTGTTTTATTTCAGATTTCACCCATCCTGCATCTTGGATATATTTTCAGATGTTGTGCAGTTACCGAGCTGACAGTTATGGAACCTCGCCAGGGACCCTGTTTCAGCAGGACATGTTTGAGCAGAAACAGTTTGCAGAACTTTATACACTTAAACTCCTGCCAAGGCAAACTCTTAGCCACTTGAGTTAGTTATAAATACCCAGTGGCGGTGGTGGGAAGTAGCCCACAGTGCATTTTATATTCTGAGCTGAATGTGAATGTCTTTGTGGCTATATAGAGTAGTAAATAATTGAGTTTGATTAGGGAGAGGGACCTCATTATCCCCCCACCTGTGCCCAGCTGGTAGGGGAGGGTCGAAATGAAGCCATTAGCTGTCTCTCTTACTGGCATCTCAAAGAGCTCAAATACATCTGTGTCTTATTTTCTTTTCTGGCACAATCAGTCGAGCAAGCTAAGCAGGCATGACCGAATTTGGCAAGTTCCAAGGACTCTGGCAAAGTTACACAAGGAGAAGACGGAGGGCAGTCATTCTGGCTTCTAACTGCCCATTAGTCTAGCGAGTTATGTTTTTGGAAAATGTCCGTTGTGGAAAGCAGTACTTTGTCCAATGTCAAACACGGCATTCGCAAAGAGCCCTCTTTGATGTCGAGCGTGATTTGTCAGGAGGAGTCAAACAAAGCGCTGCATTCATGTAAATGCAGACTTCTTGAGATGATGAAGTAATACCTGAAAGACTCTGAGCGAAGGTAGCTTAAAGTAAGGCTGGACTATCATTAGGGCTTTTTCCCTTGGAAATTTTAGTATCGCAACTTGACATACTCGATCTAATGGTGTTTCTAGGAGTTGTAGCTCAGCTGCCAGTTGGCACACAGATTAAATTTGGCATACAGTTCCTCTGCTCCGTAGCACCTTTTTTCTGTTTTGATATTATGTTTAAATTGCTTTGACTATTATATATGTGTTTTTCAAAGCAGCATCTCTGCTCTACCTGATAGATTAAGGTTTGAAACATTTTTTAAATATCAGGCTTTCATAATACACTTACAAATTCAATTCAAAGCTTTGAAATGTGTTTTTTACTTAGATTACAGAAGCACTCCCCAAAAGGCCTGTTACCAGTTTTTACGTGGGTGTAGGTAATTTACAAAGTATGTTTTAGAATATTCATAAAATGCAAATTCAAGAGAGTTAATATAGGTGCCAAAGTTCAGAAGGTAGGCTCCCAGGATAGTGAATAGGGAGGGGTAGGACCCCAAGAAAGGAGTCAGAGCAGGAAGCTGACTTGTTGGGTGTCTAATGGTAGCTTATAGTAGTGTCAAAATATAGCCAATTAAACTCAAGAGCCCAGACTTATCCAAGGCTAACCCGAGATGAACAAAAGCAACATTATTTAGGGCTCAGAATGAAAATTGTGGCTGGCATAGTTATTCTGGTTCATATCACTGTGTACTTGTCTTAAAAATTACCCAGCTTAAGTACATCGCGTCAACTGGGATCTTTAGTCTTAGCTTGACTTTGTGCTGATCAAGTGGAAACCGTTCTTGGCCGTTCACAGACACTTTCAACCATGCCAGCCATTTTTTGCAGCAAGCTTTAAGTGCTATAAATTCCACTTGAGTGTTAAAAAAAAAAAAAAAACAAATTGAAAATAAATTTAAAAAAAATTGTTCCAGATTGGCAAGGCGGCTTTTGGAAAAGTTTGTTTCTCATTCAGAACAGAAGCCTTTTGTCCTTTAAGTGTTGGGGTTTTATTTTGTTGCACAAACAGAGCCCGTGGAGAGGCCACTGCCTGTTTCCACACTGCCTCTGAGCATCTTCCCCCCAGGCAACACCCCGGCGTCAGCCTGCCGAAGCTCTTGCCTCTTCTGTTGTTTTCTTTTTCCTCTTCTGAACCTTGCCACCCTGGCTCCAGCGCTGAGGCTGTAAAAGAAGATGGAAAGCCAAGTTACCGCAGAATGATCACTATCATTAACATTCACGGGTGGTTCACTTATCATTCCTGACTGCACAGACATGGCAGCCGTTATGAAACGTCCACAGGTGTAGCACGATGATACATATTACATTGTGCCACAATGGATTTATGTATTCTGTAACAAAAGAAAAGTGTAATGAAAAAATACAGAAGGTAATCCTTTATTCCTCCACTGCACAATTTATCAGTAATGCCTGTGGATGATAAGTGCCAGGGATTTCCTTTGCTTGATTTAACCTTGTCACCCAGGTATGTTTTTGCAAAGTGACAGAAAATACAAGCTAAGGAATTTCTTTGGCTTCCTATTTGTAAGCAGCACTTTTAATTGATTGAATAGCATCTGCTTGTCTGTCCCGTTTTCTAGTGCGTTGACTTAAAATAAAGGTATCGCACGTTAGCAGAGTAAGCGAAAACATGTAATTTATAATCGTAATTAAGGATATGCTGGAATTAGGTTGAGTGAGGACAGTCCGTGCGCATTATCAATGCAGAGCATAACCGGGAAGCTGGCAAGGTGAGCCGGGGTGCGTATTTCTTCCAGAAGAGCCTCGCTGTGCTGTTTTCACATAAAGGCGGGTTGCAGCAGATTGATGATGTTTTAGGCGATCCAGTGCGGAGGGTGGCTCCGAGACTCCCTGCCCGTTTGACAGCGCGCCGGGGGCGCGCGGGGTTCTCTGCGGCGCGGGAAATGTGCTCTGACACGCTGGCCGGACCCCAGGATGACGGCAGAATCTCTTTGGTCTGGGCTTAAATCTGCTCTCGGCGCGGATTTGCGGGCTTGCTGAGTGCTAAAATGTGGTTACTGAGGTTCTGTGCTGTATTGTTAGAGAAGAACAGCGCTGCGCGCTGAGCGAGCCGCAGCAAAGGGAGGGGGGAATCGGGCGTCTGAACCGGGACGGGCGTTTCAGACCCTCTGGCTCCGTTCCAGAGCAAATATCCAAAAGTTTACAAATGCGGGGTGCGCTTTACATTTCACTGCTCTTGCCAAAGTCTCGCGTACTGGATAGCACACTAAATATAGTAAAACACAGAGCTTTTTCTTATTTTGCTTTGATCAGTAAAATAAACTTTTAAAGATTGTTCTGGGATGAGATCCAGCTTCTGCGGCAAAGAATGGCCGTGGCTTAGGCATGAGTTAGTAATAGAGTGTCAGGAAAATTAGTCTGACAGTTCTCAGGCCAGCTGCTCAATAGGAAGAATCGACCAAGTCGGGATGGCCTGAAACGCGAGCGGGATCAACAGCAGCATGTGCTCTTTAGCAGCTGAAGTGTCAGGAAGCAAAAGACAATCTTCCGTTTTCGGGAGGTTCCGGGTACGTGTTGGTGTGAGCAGCCCCGAGCTGGGTCAGCCGTGGTCGGTGGCTGTCGGTTGCTTCGCGCCCAGCGGGAAGCGGGGCTGATCCGGGCTGCAGCCTGGCTTTGTTTGTGGGAAAACACATTTGAAAAACATTTTGTACTAAAGGGAAAAAAAAAAAAAAAGTTGTGACTGCAGTCATTTTGGCCATAGAAGGTTTTGGAAGACTTTTTCCTCACCTTTGCTGTTGTTTTATTTTTTCTGCAGTATTTTAATTTATTTTCCTGTATTTTGGTTGCAGTTCTATGGAAACCTTCTTTCTGTATTGCAGAGCATTATATGAATTACCTGAAGGCGCCAGATGTCTTTTGAATCGGTGTTCTGATGGTTGGGTCCAGTGTGCAAGGCTTTTCTTTAGCGCTTCATTGACAAACATTGTGTCATTTAAATAAAAGCACAAAGGTAGCTTCCTTTTTGTAATTATAGTATAATTGTAGAAGAGGTTCTTCACTTTAAAAAGTCCACTAAATTTAGCTCAGCAGGTCAGTTCAGACTGGAGCTGTAATGACTTCAGGAAGCAAGGTGGACGACCGGGAAGCTGCTGGGCAAAGGCAAGATGTGGTGCGGTGCTCGTGCGTGTTGCAGGGCTCCGTAGCAGCCCAAGGGAAGGTTTGCTCATCAGTAAAGAGTTTAGGAAGGTCTCTGATCGCTGTACGGCGTTAGGCAAAACCCCTGAATCCTTGGGCTGTCCCGAGGATGGCAGTCTCACCACTGCAGGCACGGATGGTACTCCCTCATGTGGAGTAGCGGGCTCAGTTCTGCTCCTTCTGTAGTAAACACATGGCAGAAATAAAGAGGGAAAAAGTAGATGCATGAAAAGGTTGGGAATATTTGAAGACAAGTAAGATAGAGTTATAAATAATAAATGGTCTAGAGAACATAAATTTGGGGCTTTTAGGCAGTTTCATTTTGCCAGGAACAAAGGGAATGAAATTCAGATGAGACTAACTCGCGACTGACGAGAAGGAAACGCCGTTTTATTCCGGTGACTTGTGGGGCGAGGAGCCTGGGGCTGAGCTGCCCGAGGAGCTGGGGGATGCTCTGAAAACAGACCCATCTGATGCCTTACTTAGTGTGGCAGGCTCTTTTATTTTTTGTAGCGCAAAAATGACCACCCGTTGTGGATTTCTTGACTGCCTCTTCAGCCCGTTCCAGCCACTCTTGGCTGATGACGTTGAGCCGAAAAGCTTAGCTGGGGTAAATAAGGTAGCTCTGCGCTGCGAGCGGGGTGAAAGGGGACGGCGTGGGCTCGCTGCTCTGACAGGCGCGAGAAGCGCGCGAGCGAGCTGCGGGACCGCAAGCCGGTGGCCACGCGTGCCCAGGCAGGGAGTTCGGGGGCCAGGAGGAGGTGTTACCGGGCGGCGGGGGCTTGAAGGTGTCACTTAGCCATCTGGGCTGGGGATGTCACGTCTGAGGTGATCCGAACTCAGACTCGTATTCCCAGCATTTGTGTCTTAAAGTGACGTGTAACATGGTCTTGTTTTTAATGATGTAATTGTGTTGCTTGGATTGCTTTTCACTGCCAGTTGCTTTCAAAAATATTCCGGCTGTGATATTCATATAGAGCTCTACTCCCTGATTAAAATTCCTAGTTGCCAGATACAAAGCTCCTCCTCCTGTCTAAATAGCTTTGCAAAACAGTTTTTTTCCATGCAGTGCAAATCTCTCCCTGTGGGTGCCTAGCAGCTCTCAAATTTCTGTGCTAACTGTCTGCAGTGACATCTACTGACATGAGCAGAGATTGACTGCAAGGTCTAAGGGGCAAAATTTGCTGATACATTAATCCAGTATCTCTTCTATTACACTGTCATCTCCTCTGCTTCCCCAGTGATGCCGCTTCCAGTGCCTGCCTGGCGGTACCTTCCGTAAGCACCCCCCTGCTGTTCGCAGGGTTCCCCCAAACGCGGGCTCTCCAGCGGGCAGTGGCCAGGACACGTACCTGCCGTCGGAAACCTTTCTGGGGGATCCCGTGTCATGGCGGTCACAAAAACGCGTCCAAAGAAAGCACGTTACTTATGTTTGAAATGAATAGTGCTGAAAAGCTGCTGTTATTTCCGAGTGTTGTTCTTCCACTTCTCCTTAATGATTTGTTACATCTGCCATCGGGCCAGGTATGAAGATGACATTGCAAACTGTTTCTCTTGTATGCGCTGTGAAACGCCTAGCAGATACTTAATAATGAGTAGTTGAGGAGCTCTGCAGGTACATTTGCTCATTTTTCTTTTTTAATGATGAACACAAATTGATCAAAAATAAAGATAAATTAGGAAAATCCTTATGCACCTTGAATCTCAATCCATTTTTGTCTCTGCCTAAGGGAGTTTGCTCAGGTTCTCCTTTTAACTTACTTTTGCAGCACAACTTTGTTAATTGTTGTGCCTAACAAGTCCTTTGCTTGAAACTAAGGAAAATTGCAGTGAGCTGCCTGATGATGATTATTTTGTAAAAATGCATGTGCATCTGTCTTGCAGAAATGCTGCTCATGGATTCTCACTTATTCAGGTGGACAGTATGAAGGTCACCATGAAGGATATCTTACAAAAGGCCTTAAAGAGAAGGAAGGGATCACAGAGAGGCTCAGGTGGGTTATTTATCGTATTTTCTGAAGGGTAGGGTGTTTTTCCATGAGCATATTTTATATCTCTTTTTAACTGTTGTGAAAGACGCTCAATTTTTTTTTTTTTCAGTGGGTATTGTGATTTTCAGCACCACTCAAAAGCAGTTCTGTGCACAGGTTTGTGTTCTAGATACTGGCAAAGAGCAGACAGTGGAGGAGCTGCATAATGTTTGCTGCAGAGCAGTATATCCATTACTGCAAATATTTATTTATGATAACAAAGCCATTTGCATTCAGGTCCAGCTAGTGGTTATTTCAGATGATGGGTGGAAGTACAGTAAGACCAGTCCTTGATAGAATTTGTACACTTTTAATTTATGTAAGAAAATGATGTTTAGTATGATT
>JAVJGG010000053.1:19541119-19552616 GCA_035590195.1 Aviceda cuculoides | reverse complement strand
TAAATAATTTAAAGGATTCATCGTTACTTGTAGAGAAAAAGAAAAATTTACTTTCTGCAATGTTGTCAAAATAGTACTTTTATAGTTAAGACATATCAACACTAAAAAAAATAAAATTTATAGGACTTGCATTTCTATTTTAGAGCCATGCTTTTCCAGGGTGTAAATGTGCATTCACATGTATGTTAGTATATATATTTCAAAAGTATAAGGCTGAAAGATCTTTCCAGCAACAAGGAAATAATTACTGTGAGAAATTGCACCAAGTCTTGTCACACAACAAAGGAACTTTAATATAAACCTATCTATATACTAGGTAAAGATAAGGATCTTGTCTTTGTAAATGAATGAAACCTCCTTATATACCCTTAGTTTTAACTATGGGAAAAGAAAATAAACCCTGTTCTCTTTAGAAAAAAGTAGTTCAGTGCAGTTTTTAAACGAGTGTATAATCTGTCATGGATTTAATTAGCTATCTTCAGATGAGAGCTGAAGTTTTAATAAAAGTTAGAAGAGATAACACAGTGAAGGACACGGATGAGCTGTCTCAAGGCCATATTCCAAGGGAACGATAAGAGCTGTAAAAAATGGCAGAGGAGAGCAATTGAATGAAGCAATGAAAATCTGATTCTCGTAAAAAAAAAAAAAAAAAAAAGTGGGAGGGGGAAGAGGGAGAGAGAGATGCTGGTAGGGGTGGTTGTAGATGAGACCCGCCAGCGTCTGCAGCAATTTGGCCGCTGGCCAGGAGTCATCGTTCACCCGCGGCTGTGGCGGCTCGGTCCAGATGTGCCAACTGCACGTTTCGGCTTTTGCCAGCTGACTGCGCCGTTTGATAACCAGCTCTCTGGATGCCCATCACTGGCCGCAGAGATAGAATTAAATGATGATGATCTTCCCACAAGTTGGGAGAGGAAACAATGCATATAAATCTTGATTTCATCTCAGCGTGAGAAGTCTTTATCCATCATCACTCATAATGAACAAGTCGTTAGCTGCGATGAATGGTGTTCTGTTTTTTTCAAACACCTCTTTTGTTCACTTTTTGGGTGACTTTTATTTATTTCCTGGGGTCAGATTTCTCTTCCCTGAAGGGAGGTGGCTAAAGGATTCACTTAGCTCAGTCTTTAGACTAGTTTCCTCCTTCGTGTAACAGATGCTTCACTCTTGGCCCATTTGAAATTTGGTTTTGCTTTTATTTTGTTAATTTTGCTCAGTAGTTTAGAAATGGAATGGACCTGTCTTTTATTCCTTCAGCCAATACATTCATTTCTACTGTCTTGTCACTTCTGCTCAGAAACCTTTGTAGTAATGGTATATAAGCATGTATGTATCATTTGGGGTTTTTTTAATTGTATAAGAAATCATTTCAATTTGCTTTTTATAAATTATCCATGTGACATCTCAGCTCTTTTGAGATATGACCATCATCCCTGCTGTGGATATAACCACGGTAGAAGTCACAGCTAAAAACCTTTTGGTTCCTTATAAGTATGTTTATTTCTGAACATGTAATTGGATTTCTTGAAGTAGTTGGTGTTGCTTGCAGATTTCAGTTGTGTACAGATATGTCCAGAATTAGGACCTGCAGTTGTAAGCTTCATGAATTGGAGTGACTGCGAGAAGAGCGATCCCTCTAGGGAAAGGTTTCTGCTTGAATTCCCATTTTACAGAATTTAATAAATGAAATACTATTTTTTGTTTTATTTTTTAAATGTTGGTGAGCAGTCATAATGCATTATTGAAATTGTCATGTAATAGTGTCACGTGGGCGAGGGGACTTCTCAGATTAGGTATTTGTGTATTAAATTGGTAAACCACAGATTAAACTTTTTTAATGAAAATTATCTTCCCTTATTCAAAACTTCCCTTATTCCCAGTTACTTCCCTTATCCAAAACTGTGATTCATCAGTCAGCACACTTTGGGGGGTAGGTAGCGGGGTTTTGGAGGGTCTTGCCTGTCATCTTTAAAGCAGCAGAAATTGCAGCTGTCTGCACAGGGGGATCCTCCTGCTTGCGCTGCCCTCTGGATCCCGAAGCCTTTCCCAGTCCCTTCTGCTGCCGTGAGCAGAGCCGGGCGGAAACGCCGCCGGGGCTAAAGGACAGCTCGCGCTCAGGATGCCATCGCAGGAGGCATGGATAGACTGGAGCAGGGGTGGGAGAGGATTTTGTCATCGTTCTTCACCTGCCACCAGATTCTTCGTAGTTGGAGTGGGTATGCCCCTTACTTTCACTGGGAGATGCGCAGATAAATGGAATTTAAGATCAGACTATTAGCACAGTGTGGTCCTGTGCCGTTGTACTTCAGGTCATTATTAAGCAGTGGATTAGGATGTCAAAGTTCTGAATAAAAGATAAGACATAATTTAAGAAAAGCATTTCTTCTCATTCAGCCATGCTTCCTTTTAAGTTGATTGTTCTGATTTTTAAAAAGTACTAACCAAAAATAGACTTAACATGTTTATTTAAAGCTTTTGTAATAGTTTAAGGAAACTGAAATGCCTATGAACTTTTCTGCACGTTTTCAATATACCTCCAGACCGGTCTTTACAGGACAAACAAGTTCATTATGTTTACAGCTTATGCTCTTTCCAAGTACTTGTACAAGAAATTGCTTTCTGACCTATTTTCACCACTGACTTACACGACATTTTTTAAACTGGTCCTGTGTTTGTAGGAAAATGCAAATCTTGGTTGGCTTTTTTGGGTGAGGAAGAAATTGAAGAATCTTTGTTGTATAGTCGGGAAGGAGATGTTCCAGCGTGACCAGGGCTAAGACACTAGACTAGCTTTCTCTATTTTATTCAGCCAATAGTCTGCAGCTTACAAGTAGGTTTTTCAACAAGCTATTGAGTTGCAAGTTCCTGAAAATCCATACGCATCAGTCACCTCTGTGAGGTGATGACCTTCTGAGCTTCTCTATTTTTGATTTTTTGTTTAAAAATGCCATTATCATCCTTGCAGCTACCAGCCCTTGCCTACCTCCTGGAGTACAAGGCTGTTAATGACAGAAAGTTTCTCTTGACGAAGGGTCGTGCAGAGCCCAGGTTTCCCCACATTCTGTTTCAGCATGGGCACAGGCATTCGTGTAGCTGTAGTGTGAACTACATCTGTCAAAAATGTCAATGTGTTTATTTCAAAATCCCTTTTGTTGAAAAGACAAAAGCCAAATAAAGATTTTTGACTGTAATTTAACTTCAAGCCAAAGATTATTTATTGCGATCAGTAGAAGGAGATAGAAGTGGGGTATAACCTTTGTTTCATAGAAAGCAGCATGAAAAAAATGGAAGCAATATTCTGATTGCACCTAGCTCTGTTTAGATATTATGTTAGGTAAAATTATTGCAAACTATTCAAACTGTTTCACATTCCTTGCAGTTTTCCTTTCTTAGTGTCACAAGGCTTTTGCCTTAGATGTATGAACTCTGACCTTTTCTAAATAATAATTTTTGAGTCAAGCAACAGGAAGTGCAGGTGGTAAAATAACCTGTGTGTGTTACAGCTGAGAGAACTGCAGCCCTTAAGTCGTTTCATAGAGGACATGGTTGTGCTGGAGCCGTGCTTCGGGAGCCTGGTGACCTGTCCCGCAACAGGCAGCAGCAGGGGGTTAATGGGAATACTGTATCATCTCTTGCCACGTGCCCAAATAACCAACTGGAAGAAGTACGTGGGAATGGCTGCAAGTTAGGGAAAAGCCTGTAACAACCAGTCAGTGCTGCATACTGGAGAAGATAAATCTGCAGAGGAAATTGTTGAGGCAGATGTTTAATTAGTTGGAGTCAGGCTGGATAAATCAGGATAGGAACTGTCTATGCAGATATGCTGGTGTGCCTGCCTTTTCTCTGGGCTGGTTTCATTGTCTTTAAAAACTAACTGTTCTTTTTGCTTAGGAAAGCAGCAGCAAAAAGTCATACAACCTCTCTGTTATTGTAATGGATTCCCTTGTGTACACTCATAAAATAGAAAATGTAATTGATGTTTTCTTATGGTAATGAAAAATAACTAAGTAGAATACTTTATCATCAATTTGTTTAACCTATTGCGTGCTCAGCAGCATGTATTGCCCATGCATGTTTTACGTGAGAGCTGGAAATAAAACACTCTTGCTTGTGGAGTGAGCTCCCAGAGGAGACTGGTCTAATCCAGCGATGGACCACCTTGAGGGAGATGTGGTGATGCCTCTCACACAAGGGAGTTTTCTCAAAATAGCCAGAATGGGAGAGAAAGAGGCTAAGGATGGGGAGATAGCCTAAGCCCAGCGGGCCGCGGCGGTGGGGGCAGAAGAGCTGACAGCTCCCCCCATTGCTGCAGGGACCTTGCCGTGCATGTCACGTTGGCCTGGGCAGCGCTGAGGTGCTGGGGTAAAGGTCCTGTGGAGAACCCCAGCATCCACAGGGAGTTTAAGGATTGCTTCGTATAGCTTTGCCATGTCTAGATCTCTTTCAGAATGCTTTTGAACATTGTGAGCGCTCCAGCAGCTGATAGTTTAAATATAAAACTGGTCTGCAATGTGGCAGATCTACAGAAAGGAAATCACTTGCTCGAAATCATGAGCATAAGAACTTCTCGTTCTTCCTGAATTTATCAGTGAAAATGTCAGATATGGTGCTGTCTGGATTTTGGACAGATACAATAATGGAGTCTTGAAAAGCCTGTTTAGAAGGGGAGATTTGGGTGGTTTAGTACTTGGTATAATTCTACTCCCTAGAAATCAGTAAAAGTCTTAATATTAACTTCTAAAAGAGGTAGATATTAGGCATGCTTTTAAAATCACACCCTCATGCTTTGCAGAGAGTTTTGTAGGTCGCAGAGATCATGTTGCATAACTGTAAGATACCATTAGCAATATAACTTGATTTGCTTTACTGCTAAATGATTTTCCTACACAATCAATCTGGTGTCTATTTCTGCTGGTCTCACTTTTGCCAGTACTTACGTGTTACCCAGTTAGCCTAGGAATTTAGGTTATGGTAGATGTACGTTTTAAATGCTACTTTTTAGGAAGGCACTCAGTTGGACCAAGGAAAGCACAGTTTTTCCAAGATGAAATGCAGAGACCCTTATGTTCAGATACCACAGCGCAGCTACGACTGGGTCTGACAGCATCCCACTATGTGCAGTAGGCAAGCAGATCTTATCAGGCTTTTTATATCTGCACTGAAGCCTGCATTCAATATTTTCTATAAAATATGTTTGCATGGCTTACAATTTTAAGAACTTAAGAAAGATGATGACTTCATTCTTGATACTTTGTGTGTCTTGATGCCATGGTGATTCTCAAATTAAATATGTGCAGGAACTATATGTACACTTGAAAGTTGTCTTCCTTGCCTTTGAGCTGTCTCATTCCTTTTGCTCTTCAACAAATATATTCCCTGGGATGCCAGTTGTCTTTTCCTCCAGAGCTTGACTGAATGGACTATAAATACTAATGTAAGGTAAATAAGAATGCAGAGAGAATGTGTACAGAGGCTTTGTTTTCAAACAAATTAAGCATTGATGTCAGTATATAAAAAACTGAATGTTCCTAGGAGGAAATGAGAGACAAAACTAAACAATGTAAAATGCTGAAATGTTAGAATAATCCTGCCTGTTTCTGGTCCATGTCAGCCTCTCTTCATTTGAAATTTCTTGTGAAGAGAGAAGCCTTGTCTGATTAATCTTGTCTGATTTTAAGTAGAAATTCTTTGCAGGGTGAACATGCTACTGATTATTATTTAATAGCTGCTTCAAACTGCAAACATCCCTGAACCAGAAATGCTCAATCCTTTTAAGAACAAAATGCTATACGAGTTTAATTGTTATAAACAATACCTTCTGCCAACATTTCACAGACATGACCTGTATTTTCCGTAGGTTAGGGTGAGAGTTATTAACTTAGTATTCTGTTCAGTTTGGAGGAAGACTAATACTTTTTCTGTAAATGAAAACAGCTGCTTTACAATAACATTCAAGTCCCTAACAGCTGTCAACTAGTGCTTTTTGCATTCTTTAAAATGTGCAAAGTGACCAAAAATAGTCTGAAATAATCTTACTAGGCTGGATAAGTGTATTATCTCACTGCCACAGGAAGTTGAATACGGAAAGAGAAAAATTCAAGAAACAGGGATAGGACATAAAAATAAAAGCCTCCATATCATATTTTAGTCTCTACAACAGAACCAGAGGAATTATAGCTGCAAAGGCCAGTTAAAATAATCTGTTCCATCACCCAGTAACTCGGAGCTGTGGCAAGCAGCACAACTTATTACAAAACCATGTTCCGTAGTGGTTTATTATTCCTGTATTTCAGGTTTGTTCACACAGAGCTGTTAAGTTATCCTTCAGAACTTTGGGAACAGAAGCTCAAAATAAAGAGTGCTGCTGCAAACATGAGGCTCATCTTCCATTCAGGAAGCAACTAGGGAAAAGAGATCTGAGTTTTGTTTGAAAACTCACTTTCTAACATATCAGTCTAAGCACCGCTTTTAATGTCAGATTTCATGTCTTAAACGTGCTTCTGAAACTGTTTATAAACACATTTTATTCAAAACTTACACGGGAGATAAGCAAAAACTGCAATACAAAGATACTATTTGTGTGAAAAACCACTTATTGTCAAGCACCCCGCCAGGCCCAAGGGAAATCGTGCAGATGCCGTAACGCTGAAGGTTTTCGTTTAAACCTGTCCCAGGATTTTTCTATTTCTGGAGTATCTCGGCAGTTATGCTTGTAAATACTTGGCACCGATGCTGTGGTGCTGTATGCGATTTGTCTTGTTCCTGCCTCCTGCAGACGCTAAGGAGAGCTGGCGTTCCCACAGTGCCGGGAAGGGGCACGGCGGCTCCGTGTCCCCATGGCCGGAGACAGGAGAGCAGGGCAGGCCGGCGGGGAAGGGGCAGGACGGGAGCCGGTCATAACGTGCAGGTCTGCTCCCTCCGTGGAGCAGGTCGTCTTCAGTTGTGAAGGCAAATATATTTCTGTGGGCTCCTCGGCAAATCCGGTATCTAGAGCGAGGGCCCAGGGTCCCTGTCGCGTGCGCAGAGCGGCTCTCCTGAAACCACGCCTTGGATTTCGATCGCGGAATCTGCTTCCTGTCATGCACACATTTCCGTTTTAATTTCTAAATTATTGGAAGTCAGGTCTTCAAGGAATCGTAGCGCTGTGACTTTTAAAAATATCCCTAACAATCCCCAAAACAGAATCTAACTCCTGTAAGTTCCTAAATCGATTAAACTCCTTGGACTCTTACGTGTCGGTTGCCTTGAGATGACTGTCGGCATTAATGGAAATTTTCCCTGTTATTCTCCGTCAGTAGATGCTCTCCTTTCGTCAGAAGATTAAGACCCTGGTGCCTGGCTGCTGGCAGTTCCCGAGGGACCTCGCCGTGAGCCCGTGCTCTGGGCAGCAGCGGTCGGCTGGGGAGCCCATCTCGGGCCCCCCGCAGGACCCTGCCTGGCGCAGGGCAGGCTGGCCCCGGCCCCCCGGCCCCCGGAGCTGCAGTGCCCTTTGGAGCAGGGCTGGTGGCTCTCCTTTCCAAAGGGGGTGGTTGCATGCGGCCGGAAAAAACAAAGTATAGGGAAAAGTGCTAATTCTGAGCATCTTTTGGTTGGTGCCTGCTCTCCCAGGTCACGGGGGGGTCTATCGGGGTGTTGGAAAGCGCAGGAGAGGAGGAACCAAGGGGCTGTAGGTGTTAAGGCCAGGAAAGAACCGTTAAAGTCCTTCCTGATGCCGGCCGGCACGCTGCTCCGCTGGCTGGTCCCGCGGTGTCGGTGTCGGGGGAGCTGGAAGCGGAGAATCCTGTTCCTTGGCTGCTCTTGCTGCTGGAGGAGCTGCGGGTCTTGCTTGAGTTTTGCTTCCTCATCCCCACCTTGCAGGCGGGGGAATAGGACAAAAAGAAAAGGCTGGAAAGGGGTGTGGTGTGTATTTTTATTGCTTATATATTTATTTTTATGTACATATATTTTAAAAAGGAGAATTGGGAAGATAAACTATGCAAAACCACAGCCCTGTGATTAAGGCATTTTTAAGAGATGAAGCGCAATTAGAATAAACTGTCATTAAAGTTTGATAGTGTCATTGAATGATGGTAACTGAGGAGTTTAAATTTAAAAGTAAGTATGTTAGAGTAGGCGATGCATATGTTTTGCTCTGACTCTTAAAGAGATGGAAGCCCCAGCATCTGTGACAGTGAAAAGCCAATTAATTTGTATTTCCTCGTGTTTACATGCATGCTTTTCTGCTTAATGGTAGTTCTGAGTTTCTTTGGCTTTCAGTGCTTTGTTTTGGATAATTATAGCATCCCCGCAGAGTCTTCTGCCCCCAGTTATGAATGGCTTTACCTGGAAATACTTGAGAAATCCTGGTTTTCCTTGCATTAAGCTGTTTATATTAGCAGGATTTAAATTAAAAAGAACATCAATATTTGCAGATCCTTGGTCAAGACTCTCCTGCTTGCTTGCCCCCCTTTCACCAAAGAGGCAACCCAGTAAAAAAGGCGCAAGTGTAAACGGATAGCCCCGGCTGTCCCAGCTTTCTCCCCGTCCTGGCGGTGGTAAGGAGCTGGCTGCTCCTCGGAGGGGCTCGCTGCTGCCGGGCTCTGGCTTTCCTTGCCCCTCCTGCTCGGCACCCTCCGCCCCCGCGTTCCGGAGTTGGGTTTGGGTCAGACGCTCGCTCGCTCTCTGCCGTGGTGTGTGTTAGGGAAGGAGGGAGGATTGCCTGCTGCTTGTTTTCGTAGCGGATTTTCCTCAGCAGGATTGGCGTTGCGCAGGGTGAGCCCCTCTGTGCTGGAGAGGGTGTGATGGAGGCTGCTTGAAATGATTTCCTTCTGCCTACAAACTCCATCTCTGTTTTGCAGCGGTAATAGTTTATTTCAGCAAGCCCTTTCTCACCAGCCTGCTGATGCCGAGCAGTCGCTGACGTGACGGGGGACAGGGATGCTGGTGTACGTGGAACAGCTCATCAGGGAAAAAAGTTTGTGAATAGTTTGTCAGAATAGAAATAGCTCGTTAGTCCTGTGCGTTTGGGCTGATGGGATTCTGGCCATCAGCCCGAATGGTTGGGGAAAATTTTTCGTGCCTGGCCTCTGAAATGAAAGTGAAATATTGAACGGAGTCTATTTTAGAGCTGTTGGTATTGGAATCATACCTTTATTGGTTCTTCTGGATTGGTAATAAAGCTGTAATTTATGTGACATTTTAAATTCTGCAGTTCAGTGTTTGGATGATAGAGACTTTTTTGTTTATTTTATCCACTCTCGTGAAGGAAGACACTGCCGATACACTGGGTACATTCATGGGACCATCTCCTTCCTGCTAGTTTTTTGTGAAGCCTGTAACAGACCCGTCCGGGTGGTTGTATTGCCCCTTGCTGCAATACTATTACTTGTAGATCTTATTAGATACTTATAGAAAGCACCTTTCCCACTTCATAGTCCAAGTCAGTAAGACAGAGACCTCAAGGTGATCTGCATCGCAAACAACCAGCGGAGCTTGGGTCGCAGGATGTTCACACTGGTGCCGTCTTTCAGGTGGCAGACTGCGGAGGGGACGTAGGGTGCGTTAGCTGTAGCGTGTACTGCCTGCCAGTAACCTGTACAGCTGCTTGCCCTGACATTGTCCCTTAAATCTGTGATTAAAAAAAAAAAATCTGTATATTGTATTTCTGGTAGAGGTACATTACGTTCTAGATCAAACATGATGATTTCTTTCTCCTTTCAGCTTTATTTAAAGCTGTATATTGCTAATGAAAAAAGAATAAAAGTCTATCGTAGCAATTAAATAAAGCACTTTTGTTAATATTTTGCAAAGGCTGGTTTGCTGCTAGTTATGCTGCATGTTTTCTATTCTACAAAAAAGCAATACATAAATGAAGTGTTTGTTTCTTTTTAAGGGGCTTTTGACTAAATTCTTTAATTTCACTGGCTGTCAAGGTAGTGTTAAGTAAAATGGGTTTGAACTGCTGTAGTTTTTGTGTACTGGACTAGATGTCAGAAACCTTTGCCATCACTGGAAATTCTGTCACTCTGGATTTACTATCTGTTTCCCACAGCTGAATTCTTAAGCAGTGTGATTTAACACCTTGGCTCTCCATCAGCCGGTCCTGGCATTTATTTGAATGCATTACACCACTGGTTTCCATAAACTATTTTACAATTGTTTCATATAAATGACTGTTTATTTCTACAAAAACCATCTGTATTTCTGCGGAGAGCAGCAGATAACTGTATGTAAAATTCAGTAATGTCACAACAGTGCAAGTTAAGAAAAAACAGATTGGACTAAAAAAAAAGTCTCATGCTTGGGCATAATGTTAAAAGTTTGTTTTCACTATTTAAATATCTTTATTTATTAACCAGTATTTGCATTTGTAATGATAAAATCTTTATTCCACTTCAGAGGTGTTGAGGGGCTTTGGGGATTTTTAACGGATAAACAGATTTAAGATGTCCTCATAGTAGTAGGATTTGAGATGTAAACATTCTGGCTTTACAGCTATTTCCTCTCAAACTGTTTACATATTTTCTGTTGTTTTATTGCCATTGCCAAGCACACAATGGAATCCTTGCCCCTTCTGTCATGTTCTAAGAAAAATCCTACAGAAGGAGGCCTGAGACCTCCCTCTGTTCCCAGTTTCTGTGCTCTCCGCAGCGTATCGATCCCTCTCCCTCTTCAGTCCTCTTTTGTTTATAGTCCTTGCCCAGTATTCATCTCCTCGCCCAGGGTCAGTGTCCGGCATTGATGGGAAAGCTGGTCTTCATCCGTGCCTCTCCAGAGGCAGACTGCGCCCAGGGAGGACCTCCCGGGGCCGCCGCCATGCCTCGGTTCGCGTACTCCCAGCCAGCACCCAAGGAGCATCCGCATGGAGCTATTTTAATTCTTCCATATGCTGCCCATGTGCTGGCAGAGAGAAAGCTGGAATCCAGTAGTCTTACACTTAGCGCGACTGATACTTTCTGACAGACTATTTGAAATGATAGAAATACATAAACCTCCTCTTTTTTATGACCTTGTAATAGCTGCAACATATTTCCAGCAAATATTTTCTATAGCAATAATAAAAAAGTGATAACAAAAAAATAAATATAAATATAGTTTAAACTCGAAAGAAATCACACTTTCAAAACCTAGGGTTGGAGCAGTGAAGCAATAAATCATGTATCCTTGTGAAAGGAGAAACCTGAGATAGGAAAGTACCCCAGACATCAACATTAAATGTTTATCAGCTGTTTTCTTTTGACTACTTTCCCGTCTTAGTTCTGTACGTGGACAGAGCCTGAAACATCGCTCATATTCACTTCCGCTTATTTGCTGTCTGCCTGGCATCTACCGCCTCGGCTATTAGGCGATGGCTGCCTAACTGCCTGTGCGTTTCCGATTTTTCATGTGTTATTTTGGACTTACAGCCGTGCGCGCAGGAGCACCGGTGCCGGGACAATGGCGTGCTCCCGCGCGTTCCTCCGGCTCGGCGTGACGCGTCCTCAGCGGGCGCACCGCGCCGCGCCGGCGCGGCCGTCCCCGC
>JAVJGG010000053.1:19515145-19541084 GCA_035590195.1 Aviceda cuculoides | reverse complement strand
CACGGCCCAGGCCCCGCGGGGGAGGCGGGCGAGGGAGCGCCACGGGGCTGGCCCTAGAGACGGGGAAGTCCTACGGCACCCTACAAACTTCGGCAATTGGTTTGGGTCACGGGCCAAAATGGGGTGTCCTTCACCACCGCGGACGTGCAGGCGGTCTCGTAGCTCCCGGCATAGCGTTTGCTGGCTCGCCGGGGACAGGTCTTCGTCCGCTGCAAAACCAGAGAAGTTTTCCAGCTGTGCTGAAATGCGGTGGGGCGCGTACCCCTTCTGCGGCAGGCCTGGCGCTTGGAGGCTGAAGACGTTCTTGTGCCAGAGCCTTTCTGTGGAGAGTTGCCGGAGACCTGTGCTAGGAGAGTGAGCTTTAAAACTGCTCCGCGAACAGTAAGCAACCGCCACGAGCAGACCAGTCGCCGAGACGTTTGGTAGAGGTCAGATACGAAGGTGCTGTACTGTTAAATATGATGATACGTTGCTCGTATCTGCTGCTCTCTCAGGTGTGGATGGTGGCGAGTGTTTGTTGAAGGAGTTCAAGGAGAGACCAGCATACCTTGGCTTCCTTACCAGGCAAACTGCAAAATTGTAAAACGGAATTGTAGCAAAGAGCAGAATTAATAGATGAGATGTGGACAAATGGATTATACTGAGGAGAAAAGTCGGCGTAGTCTTTTAGAGCAGGTCGTGCCTCAGAAACCGGTGAGCAGTCCTTGAGGAAGTCAGAGACCATCTGAATAAGGATGATGTGTTTTATATAGCATGCTTAGATTTCCAAAAAAGATTTGACAAAGGCTCATAAAGCAATTAAGCTGTCACAGGATGAGAAGGAGGATCCTCACATGGATTAATAATTGATTAAAAGACAGGAAACAAAGAATAGGAATAATGGCCCTCCATTATTAGTAACTAGGTTACTGGTGGAGTTCCACTGGAACTGGTAGAACCTGCATTGTTTCGTTAATGTGGGGCATGGTAAAGGATGTGAATGCTGATGTGACAAAATATGCTGTTGATACAAAAGAAGTAAGAATAGTGCAAATAAAAGCTGTCTGTGAAGCACTGCAGAGGTATCTCACAATGCTGAGTGACCGGACAATAAAATGAGAGAAGGAATTCAGTGTCAATGAGTGCAAAATAATACACATGGTGGAAAGCAGCTATATGTATACAATGATGGGCTCTAATTACCTTCCATCAGTCAAGAAAAGTATCCTGGAGTCGTCGTGGGTAGTTCTCTGAACACTTCAGCTCAGTGCTTAGGAGCAGTCAGAAAGACAAATTGAACATCAGAAATTGGGAAAGGAGTAGAGAACAAAACAGAAAGCATTACTATGCCAGTCCATAAATCACGATGTGCCCACATCTTAATTGTTATATTTTATCTCAAAAAAGGGTAATATAGAAGTAAAAAGATATAGAAACGGATGAGTGCAAAAATGGATCAGACGTGAAATGAGGAGCAGATGCTAAGGAGAGAAGATCTTTTCTAGTTTGGAAAAGACATGAGTGGGTACAAGAGAAGTCTATGAAGTGCATGTGGTAGAGATGGTAAATTGGGAGGGTTTTATCACAGTTGTTCAGAAGACAAGAACTGCATGCCCCAAGAGCGGTGGCTTGGCAGTGGCTCTTTGAAACAAAAGAGAATTCTTTTTCTCATACAGTGCAATAAATTCTGGAGGCCAGTGTTATGGAAATCAGAAATTCAAAAGTGTTTTGAACAAATGCATGGACCATAAAGGGAGAAGAAACAGCTGACAAAGAGCATAGCTGGAACTGGGACTTTTGTGAGAATTATAGGAGCTCTTGAGAGGGAGGTAAAGATAAGGGATAAATAGGACGTAGCAATGTGTTTTGTTGCAGAGACTAACACTGTAAAATACAGGTTCAATTTTAAACTATTTGGGGTTTCTTATTTGTATGAGTCTTTTTAGTTTAGGTTTGACAACTTCACAAACATTAAATACTGAGGTAAGTCTTACTATAATCCTTATTTTACCCTATTAACTGGTTTGGAGGTGCAGATGGGTTTTGTTCGGGGTTTTGTTTAAAGCCTCATTCTCTTTTTAAGTGTTAGTGTTTGTTTATTGTGCAGATTCAACCCCTGACCATGGTATTCTTCATTGCTATTGAAAGTTAATGGAGGAAAAATTGCATTCCAAACATTTGAACCTGTAGTAGCCATGGCTGAACTTAGTTGATCTCTGGTGATCGGTTCAATTTAGTTACGATTTTTAGCCATTAGGCTGGGGCTGAATGATGGTGATTTGGTTGAGGCCAAATGTCTGTAGAAAATTGGCTGTTTGATAAGAGCCCTGTTATCAGAGGGGGATACTTTCTCATTTACATTTAGATGAGTATTGATTATTTATTTACTCAGAGAAGTGAGATTCGTTCCCAATCTTATCTCTCTCGTCTCTGCTTGTCAGCAGAAAGAGAGATAGAGCTCCTGACATCAGCCCAAGATAACAGCACTTTGTAGTGAAGATAAAAGTTGGAATGGGCCTTTTTCTAGTCTTGACTGAAGGGATAAGTTTTAAAAATTAGAACTGATGGGTCGTGCTTTCAAAACCCCATTCTGAAGGCTTTGCAGCTTAAATGGCAACAGAATTGGTTTGTTGTTACGTGGATGGCCATTCGCCTTTTGTAAGAGAGCCGCTTAATTTGATTATGCGGTGGGATTCTTCCTGGGGCACCTTTGTATGGTGCCATAGGAAAGCTGTGGATGTAGTACTGGGGGTTGTTTCCTTGTTCGTTTTCAATTCCTGATAAACCTTCCTCTGCTTAAAGGGGTATCTTGAAATAATGAAGTACGGTGGATATCTGTAGGCAGAAGCCACGGTGTGTGTGGTTAAATGGGGATTTCAGCGGAAGGGAGGTGTGTTTCGGAGGATCGGCTCCGCAGGCGAGGTGTGCGAGCGCCCGGCTCCGGGGATGGGGAGCGAGCAGCTCTGTCTGTCTGTCCGTCTGTCTGTCGAAGCTAGCCCCGTTCCTCCACGGCCGCTGGTCTGTCAGTACACCCAAACGAGTCTAGAAGAGAAGAACTGCCGTCGCTGGTCGTACGTGCAGTGCGTGGCTTAGGCACCCGCTCCTGCCTGCGGGACACTTTACCAGCGGAGTGCCCCAGGAGCGGAGAAGACCTACTGCCTCGGGCCGCCAGATCTGCTGGAGAAGGGGCCCTGCTCTCACGCTCTCCTGGGGGGCCGCCGGGGCCCCGAACAAATCTCTGCTGGTTTTTGAACAAAAAGAGCTGGCTTGAAGGTGTAGCCACTTTCACCGTTCTGTGGGCCGTTTCAGACTGCTGCCTTGGTTCCCTCCTTCCTCTCCAGACACAAGAACACTTGTTTCTCCAGCCCTGCTTGCTTTAACCCAGCAACAGTTTCTCTCTCCAAGTATTTGTGACAAAATTCCAGAACTAGAAGAGGGGTTCACGTTCGTTAGCTTTGCCTTCTGGATACTTTGCCCTGGTACCTTCCATTTGAACGTACTCACTCCCAGCTCGGTGGTGGAACATAATACACATGATTTACTCTCGCCCCTTGCTCCAGCGAGCGGCGTTGTGAGAGCCGGGGGCTGCAGCCCCAGCCCGATGCCGCTGGGTGCGGGACGTGCTGGAGCAGCAGTCCCTGCCGTCAGCGGGAGAGCTCTGCTTGGGTCGTGGGCCAGGACCGTCCGTGCCAGGATTTTAAAGGTTTATTTTACAACTGCGCGGAGCATTTGCATCAGATTACAGAAATCCATAAAAGCCAGCTTTGGTATTACCACTTGAAATTTTGTTGAAATTCCCAGAGCAGTATTCTGTTCGGAGACCATTAAATTACCTAATATTTCTACTACAGTGACATCATTTGAACTTGTGGGAGAAGTCTAGTAGTAAAACTCCTCCACAGAATCAGCCTAACTTTTTTCATCTGTTGTGAAGTAGAGGTCATGTAAATGTGTACAGGTATTTAAAATACGTTCTTTAAGACTACATACTCTCTAAAAATCCTTTTACACTCTTTTATTAATTTCTTAGTATTTTTGTTTTAAAGGTGGCCTTGGTTTCTGATCTGTAGCTCTGTCTCATTGCTTTATTAGCAAACAGTTAACACAGTCTTGACACAAACTGGATAAAACAATTCACCTGATCACAGAACTCTCAGGTAGCTCCAGATAAAAATCATCCCCTGCCACTGGCATGGCGGTGTCGAGGGGCGCGATCACCGATGGCTCTCGCAGGATGGCAGGAAGCTCGTTCAGCAGCACGAGGATTGTTTCTGAGGTGGGCGATCTTGTTCTTTTGAGTGGATCCAGCTGGTGGAATCGGATCCACGCAGAGGGATGGTAAACCGCTGCCAAGCTCCTGCTTTTAACCTTGTCCCCTTGTCATCACGTGCATATGATTCTCCGATAAGTTTAAAGCTCTGGCAGCGTTGACATCTGTCCTTTCGCCCCATCCCGCTGTCTCAGAGACCCAGCGGCGAGTCCGTCTCTGTGCCGGAGGGCGCAGCGCGTGGTTCGGTGCCAGTCCCCTGCAGCAGCTCTCACGCAGCGCTGAGAGAATGAAAGAAAATTGTACAAGTCGAAACGATTTGGTAGGGTGGGTGAAGGTATAGTACTGAAAAGTGTGTTTTATGGAATGGAGCTGCTTGGCTCACCACACTGGTGTTCTGGGTGCGTCCACCCGAGAGGGCGCCTGCGGTAATGAAGACCAGGGAGCTGGGACGCAGTGGTGGGCGCTGGCGTCAGCAGATCCCGGCCCTGGCGATCGTGGGCTGAGGCTCCGGTGGAGGCAAGAGACCCCGCCTGCGGTGGGAGCGCTTGGAGTCAGGGGTTTGGTACCGGGTACCGAGAACAGACGTTCAGATGGGAACCAGCGGGTCTGCTGGCTTTGTCGTTGCCGGGTGTTATTCAGCTTTTGGATGTAGTTTGGGAACCTCTGGAGGGTACTTCTTCCCAACAGACAAAGCAAGCAGGTTTTGCTCTCACTGATTCTGTTTTTAAACCTACACCGGTTTTTAAATACAAATTGATTTACCACTTTGATATTTGTTTCAATACAGTATATTTTGCTTGAGCCTAACAAGCCAGGCCTCTGTTTATTTAATTTATTTTGAATTTTTAATCACATTTCCAGTAGCTGGGAGAGGAGAAATGATGGTGCTGTATATATATTTGCCTTTCTGTTGTTTGTACTGGTATGAGACATCTCTGCTGTTTCTTGAGAGCGGTTTGTTCTGTAAATGCTTCGACCAGCTACATATGCAGCTGCTGATTGCACTGGGCAGGGAGGGAGCAGTTGTGCTTTCCTCCTGTGGCCTGCAAATAGCCTGGCTCTGTGTCTGCTCTGAGAGTCACCGGGAATAAGGGGGCTCCATTTTACGGAGAAATAATGTTCCACTTCGGGAGCGGAACGCGCTTGGGCCATGCAGCGAGCGCTTCACATGGCTTCTGGGGAGACGAAATGAGAAGCTGTAATTGAAATTCTGCTGTAGTAAATTTAAAATTAATTGGCTAACAAATTCCATTTCTTAGGCATGCCATCTGAGGCTAAAATACTTAATTTTTTTATATGTTTTAAATATTTCATCATATACTATCATAATTCAAAGTCAGGAAACATTCAGAAATATTTTAAGTACTGATAAAGAGGGAATAGATTTCAGTTATTTCAGTTCTAGTTTTTTTGTTACATTAAGACCTGTTTAAAAGGTGCTTTGCATCACTTAAATTTTTTCCAGTGTCTGTTTAGCATTATTTTACTGGATTATACAGAAATTACACAGCTGAGAACTCTGTGTGCACTTCAGCTCTGGGTGTGAGCAGGAGTGGAGATCCACCCTGCGCTGCTTGGGGGTGCAGCGAGGACGGGAGCTCGTCCGCCTCCTCCAGCTCCTGCCTTTGGAAGTGGCTTTTCTTCTGCCTGGGGTCCCACGAGGAGTTTGGCTTACCCGAGACACCCCTCTCACCCGCTGGGTCCTCTCCCGCCCGCTGTTTGGACAGCAGGCCTGGACCTGTCTTACAGGGGTCTCGCCTGGAATTGGATTAGTGTGTTCTTTTTTTATTCCAGTTAAGGCATATAGTTTAAGGATCCGTTAAACTGAAAGATTTTTTTTTTTAAAAAGAGGCCTAATTTTTGTAAAAACAATCTTGTAATATGTTTTCTATAGTTGGAAAACAGTTTTTTAAGTAGTATCACCTTTCCTTCAGTGATTTGGTTTGAGAAGAAGGAAGTTGGTACCTGAATCTTGAAGATCTACAATTAAATGCGATGTATATGAAAATAATTCATTTGAAGCAACAGCGTCTGTACATGCTTATGCGCGAATGCAGTTCAACGCTAACGGTGTACAGATCTCTGGAAAAAGACCAAGTCCATCCCTCTGACCCTTTCTGCTCCTTGCAGCCGTTGAGCTGCCGGGTGATGCCGAGGTCCTCCCGGCCCCTTGTCCCGGCTCGGCCTGGGAAGCAGTGCCGGTCGCTGCTGGTGGGTAAGGAAGTCCGTACCCCGCACGTCAGCAGTGCAGCCTCTTGAGAAACGCACCATCGGCAGCGGTAGAAATAGCCAAACTGGGTGTCATGGAGCTGATTTTCATGACAAAGAAGGGCTGCCTTCCGTCCCAGGTGCTCCTCAGTGCTCCGTGCAGGCACCGCGCCGGGCTGCGGCAGCCCTGCCTGCGTGGCCGGGCTTTCCTTGGCTTTCCACGCCTGCGGGGGGTCTGGGGGCACGTTTGGCTGAGCCTGCGCTCGAGCAGCGGGCTTTAATCCCAAGCTGGAAGGGTAACGCGCCCGGGTAGGCAGGGTGGCTGCTGTCTGGGCCAGCTGGGGCTGGTGGGGCTGGGCTGCGGTGTGCCGCAGCCCCGGGCAGCGCGGGGGGGCTCCGGCCCCCGGTGGCGTTCACAGCAGCCTGTCCTCGGTCTGGGAAGAGCCACAGAGAGGGCAGAGCCAAGGGGAGCAAACACACCGCGCTTTTTCACATCAGGAAGGATGCCCAAATAATGCAACATAGATACACACCAAGGTCTGAGTAGATTTTTCTTAGGGCGGGCAATACACGTGTCTTGAGCAGGGTATTTAATACAGGCTCATCTGGTGTAGGAATAATACAAGGAATGTCGGACACGAGTTCGTCAGCTAGCGTTGTTAGGCAGCTGAAGATGACTGGAACGTGTCGTTTCCCTGCACACCATCCTCCACCTCTCTATGACAGGGCCCTTCCCTTTGGCAAAGAGCTTTGAAACATAAACATCTACCTGCCTCACTTCTGGGCTACAAGTAATCTCATGTTAGTTGAACGTGATAAGCCATCACTTTGTTAGAAAACAGATGATTTTACAAGTTACTTTATGTTTCAGGTCCTCAGTATCGGCTGGAGAAGCAGAGTGAACCTAATGTCCCAGTAGATTTAGACTGTACCTTGGAGAGCCAGAGCACTTTGGAATTCTGCCTTGTCCGGGAGAACAGTATGTTTCCCCTTTTCACTTTTGCTCTTGTAAATTGCTTAAACTCACATAAGTTATGTATTTTGGAATACAAGCTGTACTGTCTGGGCAAGTAAGTTTTGTCGAGACTCTCTTTCCCGAGGCACTTCTCAGTTGTGCCAAAACAATATTCCAGAGGGAAATGATGGATTTCATACCTTCTAGTAAATAGTCTGCATCCTGTTTATCACTTCATGATTAATCTTTTTCTGTTAAACTCTGCTCTGTAAAGTCATGACCAACCCTGAAAAACACTGGAAATATGAAACTTTTTCTGTTGCAGGCATTGCTTAGTGAATAAAGTGATTGGTCTGCAGTATATTTTGCCATGTCAATACAGCTGTTAGAGGCACTGGTTTTCTTCTAATAGAATTTAAAGAAATTAACCATGCAGATATAACTAGATCAGTTTGATGATTTTTTAAGTGCTAGACAGATAATCTTCTCTCCAGCTATGCTCAAATACTTTTATTCTGTTGCTGTTTTAATGGTGCTAATATTATTTCCTGATTTATTTCTTTAGAATTAATTACATGAAACTTTAAAAAAAAAAACATTTAACATTGATTTGTGTTTGTCCTCCATAGCATTTTGGTCCGTCCTTCATCCTTTCCAACAGTCATGCTCTCAGTTTTGGGGTTTTCATCATTCCATTTTAACTCAGCTGTAAAAACGTCAATTGTATTAATGAGGAACCTGGTAGCATTCATGCTCTCAGCCAAGACAATGCTCAGAGTGTTTACTGCAAACAGTCATAGTAAGAGCCTGTTTCAAGTAGTAGAAGAGTTTTTTCTTTCTTTACAAAGATTAGACTTTTCCATTTGTGCTTTTTCGCTATAGCATTTCATATTTTATCCTAGAATGACAGCAGAGCATCCCTGAAGTGCCTCCTAATTCCAGTGGCAAGTAGCAGACATTTAAGGCATAGCAGAGGTGAGACGCAGCTGCCACGAGCTCTCTGGTGGTACATCAGTGCTGGAGCTGAGATGAAGCACTTGCAGTTTTGGCTGCTGTTCTCCATGGAGTGGGACTTGCTCCCGAAATATTCTTGATGCTCCTGGTTCATTTCTTCATTAAATGGTTCTAAGAAACTGTAGGAAAGAATGCACAGAAGGTAGCAGGGGTGCCGTGCGTGAGGAAATGGAGCAATTTTAACCTCACTAATCAAGTTGCAGTCTTCCACAAGCCAGAATTCCCTGACATCTGCATCCCAGCTATTATTTTTGTATCGATTTTTAATCTATGAAAAGATACGTAATAGTCATACTTTCAGAGGTTTTGCACATTTTGATTAAAAATAACAATTTTTTGTCCAGGCTCTGTAATTAAAAGTATATTGTCTATACTGCATTTTTAAGGTATTTTCATCATCTGTGGAGAAATCCATGCTGTCACTTGTAGCTGTATCTACTGATGCTCTTAGCTGTCATGAGTGATGAGGTGCAGGCTGTGCCATCGCTTTAATACTAAATCTGTCCCAAGTTCGTAAGTGGTTTAGCAGGAGGCATTCGGTCTACTCCGCACCAGTAAATAGCAAATGCTCCAGGAGAGCCTCAGAGGCCTTGTCTCAAAGTAAACATCGGTTGTAATGGTGAGGGAACACTTTTCCCTTTCCCTGAAGTCCTTGTACGGCGGCTGCTCCTCTCCCCCCCTCGGCAGAACAGAACCTGGGAAGGCGTAGGATAGATCCCTGAGGCTGCCGTGTCAAAAGTACACTTAGTTCCGGAGCTCTCCTGGCCCTCGTTAAGCAAATCCATGGTGCCCGTCTACGGGGGTGATCTGGAGCCCCCCGCGAGGTCGGGGGCTTCCCCGTAACGGGGAGCGCCCTGGGCTGGACGCCAAGGGCTCCCGTGCTGCCGGCGCCGCCATCCTGGGCCGCGGTGGCGTGGCGTCGGGAGGCGGCGGCTGTTTGTCCCGCTCACGGGTCTCGTGTTTGTCGGCCAGCGCCTGGAACATGGAAAAGCGGAGGCAAAACAGACACTTGGGCTCGGCAGAGTTCAAGAGCAGGTCACTGTTTTAGTTTGTTCAAGGCTGACAGTAATCTAGGCAAAATAATAAATGCTTGCATGAATTCTGTCTCTTTTCTGCTGTGCTATTACTGAGTGTTTTCTGAATTGATACCAAACTCAAATAAGGAATGCAGGAGAAATCTTCTGCTTATAGTTTCTCCCCCAAAATGTGGGTGAATTTAAAGTGATCTTCCATTGTCCCTGCTCGGGGATATATGTGAAACACCCATGCGGTTAACTCTCTACACACATAGATGCTCAAGGACAATACAGTATATAAGATCAGTCATAATTCATGCATTGTACATAGCCTGGTTCCCCCAATACACAGTAAGAAATTGGATTTTGTAGTGCTTAAGAGCTATCTTTTGGTGTGGCATTAGGATAGAAATATTGACAGTTTTGCAGTATTAATAAAATAATAGCTTGAAAATCCTAACATCAAAATGAAATATTCATTTTGTGCGTTTTGTTTTTATTTGAAATACTTTTAGCTTGGATATGCCAGTCAGGAAAAACTCTGTTATAACAGCTATTATTTGTAAATGTGCTCTTCATAGTCTCATATTCATTTATAAATATATATATATATATGTGTATGATGCCAAACATCTGCTAGTAAAATAGCTGCCAGTTTCCTTTGGGCAAATAGAAAGTTTATATTTCAGGGTATTAAACGAAACAGAAAACTATCCATTATTAAGAAATATGTATAGAGAAATCCCCTATCTATCCAACATTTACTAATAGCATTCAAACTAATAAACTGTTTCCAGTATGCAGAACTTTTTAACTCGCACGAAGATTTATCTTTAAACTAAAAGCCTGCACTTTGTAATGTGAAATGCTTTTATGTGTAGTAGCAAACTGTTCATGGCTAATTTAGTTTTATTCTTACCATCTTACTTCTGGAAAGTTCCTCTTTCTCATTTTATCATTAGATAGTAATTAGTATTCAAGGGAAATTGGTCTTAATATATTAAAATTGGTTTAGTGCCTTTAGACCTGTACCAAAGCCCATGTCTTATTGGAAAATGTAATTGGGGACTCTGTGTATGTAATTAATTGTATTACAATTAAGAACTTTCATTAAGCAATATACTAGTACATTAAAGTAATAAGGGACATTTTTGCAATGCAGTTAACTTTATATTTTGTTGTTTTATCGAGGAAATACAGGTTCACTTGCTCTTTAATAGGCTACATACAGCATTTCAATATTCTGATATCACTAATGTGTCATTTTTATATGTCCTCTAGTGCTTACAGGAGTCCCTTTTGGATAAGGCTCCTTATTTTAGCTTATTACTTATTTTCAGACTTGTGCTTCTGGTGCCTGTTGTTTCATTACTGTTTGTCTCATTTGAAAAATCAGGATTTTCTATGAGGAGATTGGACCGAGTTACAAATATAACTCTGTATTTCACAGTAGTTCAAGTACTAGAACAAAAATACTATCCCTGTACTGAATCTGTTTTTTTAAAAATGAAACAGAACAAAGCAAAAAAAAAAACCAACAGAGGAAAGATCTTCAGCTGTTGTTTCCAGACTGGGAAATATGTCGATGTTCTGGGTGACCATGAAATCTAGAGACTGCAAGCCAGTGCCACGGCTGTGACTTCCAAAATACCGTAGTGCTTCACCACAGTGGCCGCCTTAAAGAGTAGAAGTATGTAGCCCTTGATACCATTTTTGCTTTTCATGCAGCTTCTGTGGGCAGCAACCACCACTCTGGTGTTTTTTAAAGCAGGAGGCTGCGGCTTGGTGTTCTGTGCGGTTCTGCTGCACCAGCAGTCGGAGCAGAGCTGGAGAGCAGTCTGCCTGGCCGGGAGGGCCCGCCTCTGCCGAGGACTGAGACGGGAGCGTTGTTACGAATCAGAGGGATAAAGGAAAGACACGTAGCTGCACGGAACGCAAACGCTTCCGTATGGGATCTCCCTCCATCCAGCGCCACGCGTTCTCACACGGTGGCTTCGGTTTTAGGCATTTAAAAACGTTTTGCTGAGAAGGTCATGGGCCGCGCGGTGGCTGCAGTTCTGTCCGGGAGATGGAGCCTGCAAACGCAGGCTGCCGCGCTCTCTGCTGAGCCGGGCCTGACTTCGTTTTAACCTACGTCGCACTCGAAGTCGAGCAGCGTGGGGCAGCCGGCGCGGCGTCTGCGCGGCCCCGAGCCCGGCGGGACGCCGCTCTGCCAGGGTGCCTCCAGGCGCTGCTGAGCAGGAGCGACTGGAGCCAGCAGAGCTTGCAAAGGGCGGTGGGAGGTTGGTCCCCAGTCACGCCGGCGCTGCCCAGGCAGCAGGCGGGGGCGGCCCGAGCCCCGCGTCGCCGCCGGCGCCAGCCCCATCCTGCCCGCGCAGGGGCGGGGGCGTCGGCACCAGGTGTGGCCGTGCCGGGGTGCCGGAAAACGAGGAGCCCCCCTGTTCAGCCGTGCCGCGCGTTGCTCTGTCCCTGGCTTGGGGACGGCGGGGCGGAAGCACGGGTTTCCCCTCAGCCGTTCTTTTCCCGCTCTGCTCGTGGGTTTTCCTACCCTACGTCTCCAGTAATTAAACCCCTCTCCTGGGCCAGGGGAAATGCCTCCCTCGTAGCTGTGCTTTGCTCCATGCAGGTTCTTACCTTGTGCCTTGTTTATCCCACACCTGGCTCCGGCTTTTTTCACTTTTTCTTCCACAAAACAAATCTTAATTAGGTAGACTGTAAGGAAAAAATGCAGAGGTCATTGCAAACTGAGTCTCCATATTGTTATGCGAAGGAGTTTGTTTCTGGAATAGGAATCTGTTCCTCCCAGGACCGCCGGTCTCTCTGCCAGCAGAGCCATATTGCTGGGTCGGCTCTTGGGCTAAATAATAGACCTGGAGCATCCACTTTACTTGATTGTCTTCCCAAGCAGAAGCTTTTACATTCAAAAGCCATGCTGTGATCTCCATTACAAATACCCTGACAGGCCTGTAAATATTTGACAGGTTTATTCACAGCTGCTTGCATGTGGAAAATATTTTTATGATTTTTCCCCCAATCAGCTGGTGGAGATGGCTCTTCCCTCCGCTGCCGAACGCCGGCAGTCTCGCAGACATCCTCGCAGAGCTGCGGGGTAAGAGCAATATGCCAAGTTCTGCAGTCAGGTTTTTCCCTGCAGGGCATTTCTCTCTGTTGTTACTGATATTACTGCTATTATCCAATGCACCCTCAGGGGTCCGCGTGTCTTGCCATCTTTAGACAGATGATCTGTTTTGATGGTGGAGTTCCTGGCTGCTCTCCCAAGAGCAGCAACTGTAGAAATTCTGTAAACCTGAATCCATTCACAGAGCTTCATAAAACAAAGTCGGCTGAGGTTGCCGATACGCGGAGGATCCGAAAGGCTTCCAGAGCACAATCCCACTGTTTGGCTGCTCCTGCAGTTTAGACACTGACAAGTTGCGCTCGTTTTTAGTTACAGTGACAATTTTTTCCCCTGGCATATGATCTGGCAGGCTGCTAATTTCCTTTCTAATACTTTTAATTTGGGTGCGTGAAATCCAAGAAGACTCGGCTTCGTAATAGCCGTGTAAAGTCGACACGCAGCGTCCCCACTTCGCCGGTAATTCCGTGTGGACGGTGAGGTTGGAGTGGTTCGAGGCCAGGCGGGGAGGCTGGGAACACGAAGGCAGCAGTCCCTGCGGAGCATCGCGTGGGTCTTGGCCTGTATGAAGTGTTTTAAGAACATTCTGCGGGAGGTGCAGGGATGAGGTGAATACGTTGCCGTCCTCTGCGTTATTTCCGGATCTCTCAGCGCTACCGATTCGGTTTGTCGGTGCTAACCCTTCTTGACCTATAGCGCCGTAGCGCAAGCCCGGCTGTAGGGAGCTGCCCCGGCGCAGGGGCGGGAGTCTCGCCGCCCGCCGGCCCCACGCGGCGGGCGCTGGGAGGGGGCAGGGGCTTCGTTAGGGGCAGCGCTAACGACCTCCCTGCAGACGGGGCTGCGCGGGGCTCATGGCAGTGACCCCCCGGCGCTGCTTGGCTTCACGCCGTGTTGCCGTCTCTGGGGGTCCGTCGCAGCCCCGCCGTGTCCCCGACTCCGCCCGGCCCCGAACTCCGCTGCGGGCGGGGGGACGCGGGGGTCTAACGGCGCCGTGCCGCGGCTCCTACCTCAGCGCGGCGTGCCGTGCGGGGACGGGGCCGCTGCCGGGCCGAACCGGTGTTTCACTGGTGTCCGTCGGTGGAAGAGGGTCCCGGTTCGCTCTCGACGGCAGGGCAGCGGTGCCATTGCCGTCCTGCTTTGCTTTCAGGCACCGCCGTGCCACGGTGTTTCAAGATGCTTTTAAGTGCACCAAAAAGTTTGACATATCTCAGTGTATCTTTGAAGTACTGCAGCATGAGGGTTTGACATGATACATTATGATAATCCATAGTATAGAGACATTAACACAGGGGTCTTTGACAAAATACATTGTAATGTCTCTGAAGGAGCCATTACAATTTATCTTGTCATTCTGGAGCGTAGAGTGGTTGCAATGTTAAGATGGCTCTGCATAAATTCACAGGTAGACTGTTTCATTTGATTTTTGGAATTCTTTCAAGTCAAATGGCACGTCCCAGTTTGTAGCTTAACCCTTCGCTGTCCCCCTTGCCCAAAGAAAGGTCCCGGGTTGTGTGTCAGGAGCAGCGAGGAGTGGGCATCGCGCTCGCCGGCTCTGCTGGGTGGAAAGTTTATGTGACTGACGTCTGTGAAACGTGCATCTCCTACTTTGTGCTCTCAACGTGTATTTTGACTCATTTAACAGCAGATGCTAACCTTACTTCGATACAGACGCGAAAGGTATTTGTCACGAGCAGTGACATTTGTTACTGCATTATCCGATAGAGAAGGGGACGCTTTCAGCCAGCAGGAAAATCGCGCTGTGCTCAGCTGGGGTTTTGCTTCTTTCCCGCCTGCGTTTGTGCCGCTCGTGGCCACCCCCCCGACAGTTTCCCTTGCCGGAGCGAACGGCGGGTACTTCTGCAGCTCTGAATTACCCTGTGTAAAGGGAGCCTGCGTCTGCATCGACAGCATGTGGCCGGGACGAGCGCCAGGGTTTTCCTCCCCTGGGAGCCGTAGCCTGTCCTGGCCAACCGGCCCCTGGTCGTCGGGGCCCAGACGTGGAATCCGGCCGCAGCTTCCCTGCGAGCTGAGGGCCCCAGGCGGGCTGGGAATGTGCATCCCCAGAGGGAAGGGTCGGTGCGGGAGCTGTTAGTGTTGAGGCTGCTCCAACTCTGCAAGTCTCAGACAAAATTAATACCAAAAAATCTGACAAGTTCTTAGCCTGCTTTGCTGGATCTTTAAGACCTGTGCTAAAATTCCATCATCTCATCTTCCCATTATTAAAATTTCAGCAAAATATAAAGTTTTCATTAATCTCCTGCAGCAAATTTAGTACTCTGAACTGGCAGTTGATTCAGCTTTTAGGACTACATTAGCTGGGATATTAAACAAAATGTGTCATTCTTCAGTATCTTCTGTAAGAAGCTAAATCAGTTTTCAAACATATTTATACCACTTTATCTAACAGCATCTGAATGATCATTTAGAGCTGAGATGCTTTATTAGCAGCCGGCATAGAAATTACTCCGCACAAAATTATATATCGCATTATAGTAATGTTTAAATTGGTGTTAATCCAACGTCATAAAATGTAAAAAATCTTTAAAGTGCGTTATATTTTTTCAGTAATTGGCATTTTGCCTTAATGAGATGTTACCTTTTATAAAGCCAGTACCCGCAGTAGTAATGAGAACACTAATCAGTAAATAAAGCGCAGCTCGGGTGCCGCAGGGCTGAGATCGGAGTGCCCCAGTGCAGCAAGATGCCAGCGTCCCGTCCCGCGTGGGGCGATGCCGCAGCGCGGGAGAGCCTGCTCCTGCGTACGCCGCGGCGGCGCTGCAAATGCTGCCCTGGCTGGGGGACAGGCCCCCCCTTCGCCGGGCGCCTTCCCGGGGTGACAGGCTGTGGGCGTCCCGGGGGATCCCGCCAGGCAGCCCCCGCGGAGCTCTGCGGTCCGGGGCTGTCTCGTGCGGTGGGAGAATCCGCCGCTGGGATGTTGCACTGCTCTTCGTGTGGGATGCAAACGTGAATCGTGATGTCCGTAACGAATGAGCGATTTTGTCTTTGGATGGAGGGCGAGAACGTCCTCTTCCCAGAGACGTTCTGTTCTGTCTTTAAAAGCCACCTGCAGCTGCAGGCGTCGCAGCCGTACTGACGTGCTAGCTGAATGGCGTGCTGTGTCTTAAACTTCTCGTTCATTATTGTTGGCTTGTTTTGCAGGTTCGAGAGGAGAAGAGGTCTCGGAGGAGGACCCTCAGATCGATATAGCTACAGTTCAGGACATGCTCAGTAGCCACCACTACAAGTCCTTCAAAGTCAGCATGATCCATAGGCTTCGATTCACCACTGATGTTCAGTTAGGTAAATCAATCCGTACTGTAACGCTTAGGAAAATGGAACGGTTCAAACCTTTGGCCATCTCTAATAGCTAACTGTCCATCTCGGACATTTTTAAAGCAGTCATTATCATGTTGGTCTGTTTTATCGTGGAGCATATCGCTTGGAAGTGTTGCTAGCGTTTCAGCAGTTGAAAAAAATTGCTTTCGGTTGAAAATACTTCAGTATTTTTATTATCCACAATCAGCTAGCACATGTTTCTTCTGAAAGAAGGCCATTATTTAATGACCTCATCTCTTTTTTTTAATCTGGGCTTCCTAATGGAAAGCTTCTTGCCAACTGTTTTGTTATTTTTAAATGAGGCTATGCAAAATTAGCAATGGCTAGGTTTTTCCTTTTCTGAGACTGAAAGATTTTAACGACCAAGTGGAAATTTTAGGTGGAACAAAATAAAACTAGCATTCTCTAAAGGTTTTATATTGTCCTTATTAGCTTTTTGAATGGTTTTGAAAACCCGAAGGCCAAGGGATGACAGAATCTTGAATTATAAAAGCCCCATTACCGTTTTAAAATGATTGAATGGCTTTTTATCTTTGTGTTTAAATTGTGAAAATTTGATTAATGATGCATTGGTAGGTGACCTGTGACATTCCTGCAAATACCTTCCATAAAGAAATGATTCAGCAGTAAAATATTAAGTGCCATAATGTTTACAAAATACATTTATTCTGTAGAATTCAGTAGAATTGTTGAACTATATGAGTTCCTGTATTATTGTCACTACAGTCCCTTCGTTCTTCCATCCTTAAGCACATATAAAAGTATATGTCTCCCATTTTTACAGAAGAGGCTTTCTTAGTTTATTTCGAACTGTCTTGTTAAGGAAGGATTTATATGCTGGTGCTGAAGCAGGACAGCGCTGGGCATGTTTTCTGCTTTTGAGCAAACTATCTGGGTGTGATAGTTTGCTTCCAGTGAAGTTTGACTCACTGTATCTGGAAAGTGTCAGAAATGAGAGCTTGAAAAGGTCATGACAGATCACTAAAGATAAATGGTTAAGGGAGAATAGCTGTTAAATGAAACAAATGGCTTAACTTGTGTAGCAGTGGAGGAGCTGACCCTGTCCAGTAGTGTAAGGACCATAAAATTTCCCTTTTATAACAATCTGTGAACTTGTATATTTTTGATGGCAGTACGCTGACAATGTGATTTTTGTAATCTTGTTTTTTTTTTTAATCAAAGAAAACCACAGCGGGGTATTCAAAGTTTGGGCAAATGTACAGCATCAAAACCTTTAAATAAAGTCAAAATAAGTGTGTGTTGCTGGGGCTTCTCCTGAATTTTTTTTAAGATATTAAAAGAACAATGCTGGCAAAATAAGCATTGAGGTGCTATTTGGATGGGGGCTGCTGAGTGTTAATGTGTTCATCTTCTGTGAGTGACAGACTGCTCCATGAAATCTGAAATGTAAAATACTATGGCTAATTTTTTTTTCCAGCACTCATCAGTAACTGTGGTTTGGGAGCTACTCTGTGTCAGTTTAATGATGGCCAGTTGCAAAGACTTTTCTCTGTAGCATTTTTATGTCATCAGTTTTATATCGCAGCTGTAGCAAATCGAGGGTTTTTCTAGAGGATGCCGAGAATCCAAAATCATTCCTTTGCTCCTTATTGACAGTATCGATGATGTCGGTAGCTGTGCAGGAGCGTATCGGCCGTCAGGCTAGCTGAAATACGGTACAGTGGTTGCACTGAAAATATCCGTGTGGGTTTGGGGGCGAGTCCCAGTTTCCCAGGCTTCACACGGAAGGATTTTTACATGTGACAGAAGCCAGACGTGGTGGAGAAAACACTCAGCGTAGCTCATCTCCGCTCCCTGCGCTTCGCTCCGACATTGTAAGACATACACGTCATTGAATTTGAATAGGTTCTGTGTTGGATTTTATTTCAGTTGTATAGAACAGCATGAGCTATGTTTGTGAATCACGGTTTGCATACTGGTACTTTTTGAAACATTTTGGCTGTTTGGAGGCCTGATCGTTGAATTTGAGGCAAAGTTTACCGAAAATACTGGAGTAAGCTCAGTCTTCTCTACATTGTGCATAGTTCTTCTATATTAAAAAGCGATACGTAAATGACCATGGGAGGAATGACCACCTTTTGACTGATGGTTTTATTACAGTGGAAAGCTTTAGCCGTAGCAGTTTAAGGTCTGGGGTTTTGTTTTAGCTCGTATTACAGTGTAATGCACATACAGTAGTACTCAACATTTTTACAAAGGTTCTATCATGTCGTGAAGGAATAAGACACATTTGCTTGTGTATCACATTAGCAAAACTAAAAGAAGTGCGTTGTCTTGGAAGATTACTGCTGGCAAATATTTCAGGAAAGGGGGGGCAGTTGCAGACCCCAACAAAGGAAGCAAGAACAGAACAGCGTTACTGGACTAATACATCGATGACATTTCTTTTGATAAAATGAATGAATTAAAAAAAATAGTAGAAGAAGCATTTTTACTGGGTTTTTGAGAATGACTAATTTGTGCTGCAATACAGAGACTGCGGAAGCCACATACATAATAGTGCTTTGATTTTAGGTTTCAACACATACAGATTGTGAGAACAATAACACAAAAAAGACAACATTCTTTGTCAATGTGCTCTTTGGATGTGTGTGAGCTTAAGCCAGTGATGTCGAGATACAGAAATAATGGATGAAGTATACAGCAACAATTTGCAGATAAAAATAATAGAAGTTAAAGTGTATTTTACATGATAAAAAAAAGATGAAAGAGGAGGAAGTCTGTTACATCTGAGATGGTTACAAAATCCATGCTTGGTGAAGTAGCCTCTGCTGAAAAGATTGATGCAATGGGGAGTGACCTTGGCTTGGAGCAGGAGCTGGTGATGTATGTATGAGCATCTCTCTGCTAAATGGACCCAGATTTGTAGCACTAATATACATGGAAGCCCAGAACCAAACTCAGGATGGCAATAAATCAACAGCCACTTTGGGTGTCATTTCTGGTTTATATTCCACTATTGTTCTATCACTTTAATTCATGTCACTATCATCTGTTCATCTGGAACAGTTTTATATAATTTTCCAGTGGAGTTACCTGACAAATCCTATCAAATTAACAAGGTGCATTAGCAATATTGACTGACTGTGAATTCTGAAGTTGCAGGACCATACAGTGTAAATTTTTTAAGGATATTTTCAGGGGTGACATTTTTAGAGGAAGGGATGGGGAACAACCCTCGCACACAAAGAATTTGCACCTTTATTTTTAGAACTTGCCTTGACTTTTTTTCAGTGAGAAAATAAGAACTTGCACCATCAACTTTGCGTATTTTCCTTAAATTACAGAAAATTCCATTTTGAATAATTAACCATTGCAGTGAAATAACAATGCCGATTTTAAACAGTCTGTCCAAAATTAGATTACAAAACAAAATGGGCTCCAGATACAGCATCAGCCTGCTCATATTACCTAGTTCTCGCAGTCCTTGTGTTAATTGGACTCTTGATACCATGCTTAATTGAAATGTGATCTCTCTGATGTGACGTATGTTTAATGACAAAGAGCATTCTTGGATTAATAGAAGGGGGGAGGGGGTTGGTGGCGTTATTATAACTTACATAATGGCCAGGGTTAAAGTGGAGGTAACCTTGCGTTAGCAGAAAGGAGTGCAGCAAGCAGCCCACTCTAGGTAGCTGCTCCTTGCTCTCTGTATGCTTTGATTTTAGAGTTGCATAAAATACAAACGAAGGCAGTTTGCAAATTCTGCAGTTATGACCAGGCTTTAAGAAGTGTAGAGTTAGTTTTGGAGGGTTTGGGAGTGTCATTATGTGTGTGGCACCTTACTTTTATTTTGTCACATCTCTTAAAAGTTTTATTGTTAGCCTCTTTCAGTTTTCTTGTGCTTCAGATGAGCCAAGCAGAGCCATATAATAGTGTATTTGAAAGCATCATAGCCAAAAGCCTCAAGAGGGAAAAGGTTCTCTCTGCTGTTTTTCCAGAGATGCAAGAGTGAAATGATCTTTAAATACTTTTTTCCTGTATGGCTTCCTTTTGTCGCTTTCTCATGAGCTTCACCAATAACTCACGACTGAAGAAATGTAATTGTTTTTAAGGCTCTGCACTTCTTGATGTAAAAAGCACACGGGGAAGTTTGTTCAGTCGTGTCAACAGCTACTGAACAACGAGCCTCCGTTCGTCAGCGCGGCGTAGCAGGGCTTTCTCTTCGCCATACTGCGATAAGACCGCTATAAATTACGGCGAGCGTCCCGGGCCGGTTCCAGCACGCCGTTAGCCCCCAGCCTGCCCCGGCAGCATCCCGCTGGAAAGGCTGCTCTTGCACGGCTTGGCGAGTAACTCGGGAGGGAGGATGGAGGAATTTTCTCCTCTCGCTCACAAGAGGTCCGCCGCAGGATTCGCGCGCGGCAGCGCGCCGTATCCAGGTCAGCCTACGCGCGGCAGGAGCGGAGCGCCAGCCATCTGGGGAAGCCCGTGTTGGGAAGCGGGGCCCGGCGCCCGTGCCAGGAGCTACACAAATCCTCAGCTTGCTTTTAAAGCAGCCTAATTAGAGCTGGCTTTAAAATGCCAGCAGTGTAAAAACGCACAGGATCGCTGGGACTGGATGTCTTTGTTTATGAGTATCTGGGTAGCACAAAGACCGTTTCTGTAACGCTGCGGAGGGGTGTTGTCCTCTCCTATAGAGGATGTAGTGTATGTGCTGTATAGGAGATAGAACAGGGACGGTGTGTGATACTGTCTATTGCATAGAACAGTGGTGATTGAAAAACGAGCAGTATCTTTTTATAAATCTTGCAGCTCCTGTAGCTACTGCTTCCAGTAGAGCTCTGTATGTGTTGGGAAGAATTTTTTCTGTGGTATTTCTTTCTTGTTGGTATGCTTATGCAGGAGAATAAAACGCAGATTATCGATGCAGTTTGATAACCGTTTGCTTTTGGTTTCAAAAGCTCCCGTGCTTTCAAAAAGCCCAAAAGGGCAATATGCTTTCATCCCATTCAAGATTTATAAAGTGTGTCAAACGGCTGATATGAAATCGCTTAAACTGATCACTATTGTGGCGCTCTATTCTTTCTCATCTCAGGTATTTCTGGAGACAAGGTAGAGATAGACCCCGTTACTAATCAGAAGGCCAGCACTAAGTTTTGGATTAAGCAGAAACCCATTTCAATCGATTCTGAACTCCTCTGTGCCTGTGACCTTGCGGAAGAAAAAAGCCCAAGTGAGTAGTCCTTTTTATTTATGTTCTCTCTTCTCTCCCTCCCTGTATGTGCTAGATGTCCAAAGAATTATTGCTACCATGTCCTTTTCTTTCTATAGGTGTATTTTATTCATTATAGGATGTTTTTAATCTGACTCGATTCTGTTATAGAGAACACAACATAAACAGATACACATTTTCTGAGTGTCCTTTTAATGCTGCTTACAGCTAATGGCATCATTAAGAGTGTTTCTTGCCCACTATCAGGAGCTGCTAACAGCGTCATACCAAGGAAACACTGGCTTTGCCTAGCTGGTCTCTAGCATGGTAGTCAAATACATGTTTCAACATAATCGCAATTTCTTTGAACTTAACATCCAGACTGGTTTTAAACAGTTTCTTCGGTGCAGTTGAGGATCTCGGACACAAGGTACGTATCAGCACAGTCTGTATTTGCTTCAGCCGTGGCTGCAGGGTCACCGGGATTACGATGTGCCACTCTGAG
Source organism: Aviceda cuculoides (assembly GCA_035590195.1). Classification (NCBI taxonomy): domain Eukaryota; kingdom Metazoa; phylum Chordata; class Aves; order Accipitriformes; family Accipitridae; genus Aviceda; species Aviceda cuculoides. The sequence goes on along the minus strand of JAVJGG010000053.1, from coordinate 19,519,489 downwards.
GGTTCAGTTTCAGGAAAGCAGTGACCGTGCCTGGCCAGCAGTGGTAGCTACGCTGGCTGGAGGACGGGCTGGACGTCCCAGTTGAGCCAGTCATCATCAAGAGGTCAGAGTTTGCTACGTTGAGAGCAGCTTCAAAAGCCAGGTGCTTTTGCTTGTTGTATCAGTGGAGTAATGAGAGTCCGTATCTGTTAAATTTGTTTTAAAAAGCACAAGATAGGCCCTGGGGGAATTGGGCAATGTCTCCCTGTGGTGCCAAAATGTAACTATCTACTATCAAAAAGTAACTGCGGTTCAAAAGCTCAGGTGGATTTTATTACACTTGTGCTTTTGCAGGGTAGGGATGCTAAGTATTAAGTACTTATCTGCAAGGTGACAGAGAGGGAGAATTATGTGATACATATTTACAGAGGTAATGATCTGTTGAATTCTCTTGGAAGAGTAAATTTATGGCTGCCACAGATTTTATCAGCAATTATTGAACTATATCCTTCTCCCCTTCATTACCCCTTCCTACTTCCGTGTTCTTAGTCCAGTCATTGTCTTCCTTTTCTGTCTCTTCAGCAAGATTTCATGGTCCTTGAGAAGGCGTGATCCCAAGGAGAGACTTCCCTAATGACCAGGCAGTCCAAAATGTGTAACAGTTGTCTTTATAGTTCAAGGTGCGGTTTTGCGCTTGTAAATACATTAACACCTCTGGGTTTGTAGCCACATTTCATTCTGAATGCAAACACCTGTGATGGTAAAACTGTGCCCGCAAAATGGGGCTGTGTTGGAAAAGCCAGCCTTGAAACGCGAGGTTTCCAGCTGGCATTCCTGTTAACACGGTGGTCCGAGACCTTCAGGCCGTCCCGAACGCCTCCAGGACCCCATCCTGCCGGGGATGGGGCTCCTCACCCCAGGGGCAGCACCTGCTGCTCTAGGAAATTACGTCTGTACCCAAAGCCTGCCAACGCCGGGAGAAATGGGGGACAGAATTTCAACCCCCAAATGGAGTCCAGCGGTGGAAGGGCAGTACCTTCACGTGGAGGCCGTTGAATGAAGAATCGTGGTCACTTTGGGGGGCCTGCTGACAGGTTACAGCAAAGGCAACCTGTATGACGCTGAGGTTTTTTATTTACTCGTTTTCACGTGGCTGTCGTAAACTTCTCTGTTAAATAAGTGTTCAGCATAGTTCCAAAAGGAGAAAATAATTCCTCCTGAAATCTGCTGACCTCTTCCCGATTCACTAAAGATGTTCCAAAAGTCATTATTTTAGGCCAGTAGAAGAGACTTTTAGTGTGACATCTCAGAATGATACATTTTGGGGAGCTCTTAACAGCAGATCAGTATCTCTTGAATGTTAAATGGAAAAAAGTTATTTTAGTAGCATAAAGGAATGAAACTCACTGTATTTCACAAGTTTTGCCTGTGATTTTTATCAGCATAGTGATATATGTTTGTAGCAGAGTTTGCATCAAAAATTATTCCCGGATCTTCCTTGAATGAATTATTGCAAAGAAAGAGAAGTTGAGTAAAGATAAGGTCTTTGAGTTCCGCAGTATGTTTTGTTTTCATGTTTTTATCTCTGGTAACACAAACATGCTCCATCTCATCTTTCAGAAGTGTTCTGCACATGTAACAGTGCTTGTACAGTTCCTGCGGGTGAAAATACAGTGTATGTTTTATTAAGCTGCCTGCCGTCCCTAGACGTCGGCAGTTGGGGTTATAATGAAGTTGAGTGCTGCTTTGCTAGACGGACTTCTTGTAATTCTGAGGAGAGGTGAAGGATTTGCAGGAGCCTCCAAATGTGACCCTACTCTTTAGTAAGGGGAAGGGGTGTTGGGAGTGGAGTTTCATCACTGTGATCAGTAGAGCTGGAGGTTTCTGCAACAGTCGTTCCTCTGAACGTGGTAATTAACACAGTTTAATGTTCAGTTAGCCCTTACTTTCTGCAGGTTAAAGATATTTCAGAGTTTTTACTGGTACTTTTCTGCAGAAACGTAAAAATAGAAATTGTGTTTCAATACAGTGGAGAGCCTCGTGCTTATTTTCTGTTAGCTTTCTCTGAAAAGACAGGTTCATGCAGCAAAGCTGTAGTGGCACTTGCGTGAGTGTTAAAGGACTCGACAACTTCAGAGATGACGTGTTGTGAATATTTACAGATGGACTCGGAGTCGTTCTGGACGGGGCTGGAGCTTTCCTGTGCTGTGAGTTCGCAGAACTTAGAGCTGCATTCAGTGAAAACAGAAGATGAAAATAGAAAGCTTTGGCATCTGATTTGCCTTTAGTGTGGTTATTGTAGGCAGGAATGGCTGATGATTTTTGTTTGCCCTTGCAGTAGGCCTGGATCAGCATTTGAATGTTTATTTGTAAATCAAATCAGACTCCCTGAATTTAGACAGAGGGAAGAGGTAATGGCCCTGCTGGCTCGATCAAATGCCATTAGAACCTGAAAACACTGTGTATAAACGGCTTGTTTAAATCAGGTTCGGTCTGATTATCACGAGAGATTCTGAATGTTTTGAATCTTGAAAGGAAGCATCCTATCATTGAGAAATAAGATTTAAGCCTTAATAAAGTAGTTGTCATTTTTATAGCTGAAAAGAGCTTTGTATCTCAATTAAGTGTACATAATATAAAGTCTTAAGGAAGCAACATAATACGTTTAATACAATTATGTCCCTTTGCAATAGTGTAATTTAAAGGAAATCTGATTCTGTTAATGTCTCTTACATTACTTGGACAAGGGAGAAACTTCAGTGTCACTGACGACTGCCTTTTTACAAAGTGCACTGTGGACCAAGCGCGGCTGTGATGGATGCGTCGCGGCCATCCCTTCCGAGGGCCGGGGCTACCAGGCTGCCGCGGCACCCGCACCGCGGGAGCACTGGGCCGGCGCTGGTGCGAGGAGGGGTGAGCAGACCTCAGGGAAGGCCTTTCAGTGGCACTGAGGCTAATCACTTGGGCAGACTTACGGTTTTCAAAATACGTGGGGTTCTTCCATTCATGTGTATTTTGTGGTAGCTGCAGAAATCAGATTTCTTTGATAATTTACTTGAAAGGCTGAAGAAGTGTTCTCTGTGATCCTTTTTCTGCTTTTTTTTGTTTTAATAAAACAGATCCTTCTCAGCTGCTAGGTCAAAATATCCTTAATATTAAGGTAGTCTAAACAAAGGTGTTCTGTAGGTCATGGAGTACATCGGTAACTTCGGTTTGTAATTTAATTGCTTGCTTTGCACCCTGCAGCTTAAGATTTCCTTTAAATTCTTATTCCATTGTTGCACTGGGGCTTAACAGAGTGTTAACCTGGTAATAGGCACAGGGCCTCCCCATTATATGTCTCGCTATCGAGCGGTTCTGCATGACTAGTTAAAAAAGATGGCAAGAAGATTAATGAAAGCCGCCTAGTACAGAAGGGGGGTAGGTACCTTTGCAAGACTTCTAGCGAGGAGATATTAGAGCTGAACCAGAGCTTGGCTTTTTCTTTATCCTGTGACCTTTGAACCTGCCTTACTGTCGAGAGCTGCCAGCGGAGCCGACGTTTTGATTGATGTTGCTACACGAGTCAGTCTTTCCCATTGAATTCCACATCTGCACGAAAATAGCTTTTCTAGCAGTATTCATACTGGCTGTAAGTGATAGCCAAAGTGATGCCTGAAATGCTTTTATGTAGTTTTCATTTAAAGCTAAAGGTATTTGATGTTTTAATTCAGTATCCAGTTCCTCCAGATTATGCACATTGGGTAATACTAATTCAATGAATTCATTATTGCATTGTGAAAGGACTAAAACCATACAGATACAGAAAGCATTGGGAAGGCATGGATTCCTGCTGCTTGGGGAGCTTCAATAGAGATGTTGCGTGTTTGCTCGGAGCCCTGCAGTGGAGCCAGAGCAGAGAGGCAACAATTATCCATGTGCTCTGCAAATGGTGCACAAAATATTGTGTGGTCGTTCCTAATATTCATGCTCCCGCTGTGAATAATGCGGTGTGTGGAATACTAGAAGAAAATTCATACTTGACAGGAGACTAATCACAGATTCTCCTCAAAAGGTAAAGAGCAGGTTCAGCGGAGAAAGTGCTCCCAAACTTCAGTCGTGGAGCGAAAGAAGTCTCGAAGTGCGTACCAGAAAGAAATGAGTCCAAATGCGTGTGGACGTGCTGTTTGCAGAGCAGTCGAATGCCTCAGAGGGAAGGCAGCGACGGCGCGGGTGGCGCCCGGGTTTGCTGCCGTTTCCATTTTCTGTGGCGGGCTGGGTCGGGGCGGCCAGGCTGAGCCCCAGCCGCAGGCCGGGGGTGTCGGGGGGTTCGCCAGGAGCCCGTGGGCTGTGCCGCGCCGGAGGAGGGGTCGGCGGCGAGGGGAA
>JAVJGG010000053.1:19500237-19510465 GCA_035590195.1 Aviceda cuculoides | reverse complement strand
GCGGCGCCGTGCGTGGCCCTGCCTGCGCTGCGCCCGGACCGAGGGCGAGCCGGCGGAGAACCGGCCTGGAGAGGAGCCGTGAGGCGCGAGGCCGTTCCGCTGGAAGCCAGGGGCTCGGCTTCTGGCGCTTTCCGAGCCCGCCCAGCCTTTCCCACCGGCCGAGCCGTGCTGGGGGCAGGAGCCTCCGGAGCAGCCGGCAAGGGGAGGGCAGCGTGGGGAGAGCGGGATTCTCGGGTGGAAGGAAACATCTAAACCGGGTGAAGGGAGTCTTGATCCATGCCAAGAACCACCCCACGATCTTCCAAGACCCAAAACAAAGAATCTGTTGGAATCCTCCAGACCATGTTTTGTGCCATTTTAATGTTCATTTTTGGTAATCTGTTTCTGTAACTGCATGTAATATTAAATGCCCAAGGAAAACTGTGGTAGCTGGTGGGGCGCGGTGCTGTGTCGTGTCCCCAGGAGCGGTGCGCAGGCACTTCTGGAATTGTAAAGACACTGAATCCAGTCCCGAGCAGACCCAGGCATGCATGTATTAACATACTGATGAGCTCGCAGCTAGGAATTCCCACATTTTTAGTACCATGGAGGCATCATTTTTCAAATGATTTAAAGGGGGGGCAGGGTATTATTATTAGCCAATTTTTCAATATAGAATTTATATTCCAGATTAGTGCATCATAATGGTGTTTAATTAACATGCCACAATAAAATACTCGCATCTCAAATTTTCTGGCCGAGCATATATCAGTCACTTTTTGGAAATCTGGAGAATCGGATAATGTCAAAAAGATTTCAAATTAGCTTTCCTCCAGGAAAGACCTGATTTTACAGTAATGTGGCTTTTACTTTATGGATTACTAACTTTGACCTTTGAACTGAATACATTATGAGAAAACTGATGGAAAAGTATAACGTATAGAATATGCTTAATTTTAGTTTTGAAGCCATGAACATCCATACAAGTGAAGGATATTTTGCCTTCCCACACGTTCTGCTTATAGACTTTATGTTAAGGCTGTCCCTCCCGTCCCGCCTGCAGTACTTTTAAAGGTCAGGAGTTCCCGCGCCGTTCTCCGAAGGCAGCCGTGGAGGCTGGCCAGGCTGTCAGCATCTCGTGTCCATTTAATCACTTAAAACCTCCATTTGGGACTGAGCAGCGGTGAAGCCTGCCAGCGAAGTGCTACGTAGATAGAAATTGCAGTTATACTTCAATTTTGATTGTCCTCCTTGTAGGGAGAGAGATTCCTGGTTTTGAGTATCTGTTTTGTAGCATCGTTGCTGCGTCCTTTTGTATTTTACAGCGGTGATGTCTCCCGTTGCTGTAAGTAACTGGGAAGTTTGGGTGATGTTTTGGGGAGAGGTTGTTGGAGTGATGATTCTGGGGTTAATTGGCCTTTTATTTTAAATATAACACTTATCTTCTGCGTGTGATGATTATACAGTGAATAGTTACATAAAGTAGTCCTAATGTGGTAGTTTAACTGAAATATAGTCTTGGGCTGAATGGGAGCTAACTAGCCATTTGATAGATTTTTGCATTTCCTGCAGTGGGGATGTGATGGGAAAACGAACTTTATTGAATAGAGTTCAGCTGCTCCTGTAAGCCACCACTTGCCTTAAATTGAAATGACATGAGAAGCCTGTCAGCGTTTCATTACTTCCTTCTGTTGTGCTGATGGTATGCTAAGATCACCATCTGTGTTTTTCTTCTGTCAGGCACACAAGCTCTGCTGAAACTTTACAGGAATATTCTGAACAGTTTTTTTCTTATCTTTACAGGTCATGCAATATTTAAACTTACATATCTAAGCAATCATGACTACAAACACCTTTACTTTGAATCAGATGCTGCTACTGTCAATGAAATCGTACTGAAGGTGAGTATTAAATTTTAACGTGACCCAAAATCCTGGGTGTTTTACCGCTTGTTAGACATGAAAGTATTCAAGAGGCTCTGGAAATACAGGAACGGTGCAGTGCCTGAGGACCACTAAGGTGCATTTAACTTAGCAGGCTAGTCGCCTGCTGCCTGTTATTTTATTCATTTTCCAAACAGCCCTACAGCAGGCTGCCTATTTGTGTGTAAGATTTCCTTCTATACTAGTTTCTGGTTAATAGAGACACCAGTTTTCGGCGGAATTCCATAGGAAACTACCGAAGTTCGTTGTGGTCAGATAGTTTCCCCCTCCAGACACGTGAGGTGGTCTGCAAGCACCGCGGTGCTGCCGGCACTGCCGCGGTGCTGCCGGCACTGCCGCGGTGCTGCCGGCACGGGGCCCAGCCTCGGAGACCCGGGCAGGGCACCCGGCTGGGCTGAGCACCCAGCCAGGGCGGCGGGGAGCGGGGGGAGCAGCCGCCCCCGTCTGCGGGGGGCTGGAGGAGCCGCACTTAGTGGGGTTCAGAGATTCCTCCAGGAAAACCGCGCGCTGACGTAGCGTCGGAGGCCACAGGTCGAGGCCGGGTCCACGGCTCCGGCAGCGGCCCGGGCAGAGGCGGCGGCAGCGCCAGGACAGCGCTTCTCTCCTGCCTCCCGCGCCTCTTCCCAAGTGCGGGTGTTTGTACAAAGCAAACGGGTTCTTTTTCTCACCCTGATACTTTATCAGAATTGTTTGCTTTTCTTGTGGCTCAGTACATAACATGTATTGGCTTGCTTTCGGAAACAAATTTTTGTATCGCTCTTGGAAGATTAAACTTAATTTTCCACAAGCTAATATTTTATAGCAATTCAGAATTTAAAAAGCAGTAATTTTGGCCAGCCATCTGTTATGTTTGCCTTTATTTTCTGTGTGGAGTTTAGAGGATTGCTAAATAACTGACATACAATGAAATAATTTTTATTAATAACGTAGAAGGTGAATGTATTTGGGGGGTTTTCTGCTTGCTTTGTGAACTGTTAGGCTGATTCTTTTGTTCCTGCTTTATCTTAAATAAGCTATTGTAATCCAGAACACTTGACACATCTGAGACTGGTCATAAAAGGCGGCTGAAAAAAAGGTTTGGTATGAATAACATGAGTATTCAAGAGAAAAATATTATTGAACAGTACTTTTTTTCTGAAGTTGCAGATTGTTTGTATAGAACATTTTCTGGTTTCATGCATAAGTTGCCAGTTTGTTTTCAATTCCATCAGCATTAGGAGACGCAGAGAAATCAGACTTTTCAAATTAGGCTTTTTACATGATCAAGTGAGAAAGACCGAGGCTTTATTGACCATGAAAATTCCCTATATTTTTATGCCTTAAGCTGTAATATGCAATGAAAGTGAAACACTCTACAGTGCATAAAATTGTGCAAGTTTTAAGCCACAGCATATTAACCAGCTAATGGCAGACCAAAGGGCATTTTTATCTTTTTGATTCTTGCATTAACCTTCCATTAAAATTATCTATGTGATTATCACAAAGCACTGGAGATAATAAATTTAGGGAATAGCAGGCTTGTTAAATATCATTTAAAAATGCTTTCATCAAGTAAAATGTGCCAAAACACAGGGAAACTATGAGATTAGCTGAGTATGCAAACATCGTAATGAAAGAATTATTTTTATTGAAGCTGATAAAGTCTTTTATTGAAAATTACTGTATTAGACCAGCACTCTGGGTCTTCACGACTTGCTGGGCTCCCGCAGAGGTTTGGGGGGACGAGGGGAGAGGGATGCTGAGAGCCTGTGGCTGCCGTGGCCGCCCTGCGCCGAGCCAAGGGCTGCGGGAGGAAGAGCCGGCAGCGGCCCCGTGCAGGGCAGGAGGCTTGGAGCTCCGCGTTCCCTCTGCCGTCGTTTTGCTGATGGCCCGCTGGGACCAGTTTCACTAAACCCTCGTTCAGTTGGGTGCTGTGAGGGTCCCTGCCCTCCCCAGGCTGTCCCGCTGAAGCAGCGGTGGAATTAAATACTGTTTCGTGTCTTGCAGGTTAACTATATTCTAGAGTCACGAGCAAGCACAGCCAGAGCAGATTATTTTGCTCAGAAACAAAGAAAACTGAGCAGGAGAACAAGCTTTAGCTTCCAGAAGGAGAAGAAGTCAGGACAGCAGTAACGCCGAGCCTCGAGGAGAGCCTGTCTGCCGAATTCGGAGGAGGAGACGCTCCCCACCGCCCGGGACAGGTGGGAGCCAGGACTGCGGTGCTCCTGCTGCCCACAGGCAGGAGCAGCCGGGGAAGAAATCTGAATTATCCCGTCTCTCACGGTTGGAAGATTATCCCTCGTTGGTGATGGGAAGTCTCCCCTGTGACAAATATAAAGAGCCATATCAGCCGGAAAGAAGACTGTTACGCTTCAGGTTCCTTTGATTAGAAATAAGAGAATGACGTAGACTGGCATCATTTAATTACTGTATTATGTACAATCACAAGAAGAGATGTGATTACATATTATTTCACAGCCTGGTTAAAATAAATTATATACATCTGTAATACACCCACATACACACAGGTATTGCTTGTGACATGATCAAATTTCTAAAAACAAAATGTAGGACAAATGTATCCATTTTTACTATTAATAAACAGATGTAAGCTTTTTCAAGGTCCATATGATGCACAGTTCTTTTGGGGGGAGGCTGTAGTCCCAGATGGTTTCACTTCTGTTGCTGAAGTGCAGGAGGCAACCGTGAGCCAGGGAACAGCAGCCATTGCAGGGGAGCCGATTTGTGAAGAAACGTTGAGACAGTCAAGTCTGTTGTGGTTCGTTTTGTTCAAAAATATTTTTATTTAACTGTGCTTTTCAGCTTTGCATACGTTTTGTTGGGAGTTACTTGCTGTAGTCAGCACGGTGTTGTGAAACCCAAGGCAGCGTCTCTGTGGTTGGAAGGAGAGCGTCCTCCCGCCCGCGCGAGCTGCCGCGTCCGCCCGTGCATCCACGGCTGCCGCCGCGCCGGGGTCTGCTCCTCCTCTCCGAGACAGCTTGCACCTGAGGACTGAGAAATGCCTTCACCTTTTCTTAATATTATTCTTGGAAAATAAAAACTAAGACCGGCTTTGTACTGGGATTTGTAACTATTTTGGCCTTGTCCATCCTTAATAATACATCAGGGAACGTGTGAATGGGATTAGCGGGAACCAGAGCTGCATTTCTGGTTCAGCTCACCAGAGGTGTCTTTCATAAACCCCTCCAGGCCGCCGCAGCTGGAGCGCGCTGCACTGCTGCTGTGGGTTCTGGGTCAAGCAGATGCCCCCGGTTCGAGGCGTTTCGCCGCAGCCAGGGCCGCGGGGCAGGCTGCGGTGCTGCGGGTCCCGCCGGCAGACCAGGCTCCCTCCTGCCGCCCGGCCTGGCCTGCGCAGCGTGACCTCTCACGCTCTCCTACCTTGCTTTCGTGTAGAGAAAAGTTTCTGAGCCTTAACACATGGTTTAGGAGTAAACACTAAGGCAGAGAGGCCTATTTGTCACTTACCTGTTGCGTTGAAGTTCTTGGTTTTTCAAGGTTTCGCCCTCCCGGAGCCGGTGTCGGTGCTGCCTCAGGAGGGGAGCCCTGCCCGCAGCCGGAGGCCAGTCTTCACTGTACAGTCTTCCATGGTATCTGCAAAACAGGAGAAACAATATTTTATAGTATGATATTTTTTAATATTTTATATGTGCAAATGCAGCAGATGCAATGGGGAAAGACCCTTCAAATAATGCAATGTAAATGACTCCTTTAACCACTTTGTGAACTATTTAACATTAAAGTTGTTATGTGAATGTTCTTTTGCCACCTAGTTTCAATTCTTTTTAACTGAACTACAAAACTGCCTACATTGGTATCAGAAACTACAGAAGTCTCCTACTTGTTTCCATGGCCGTAATGCTGTTGCCACCCACTTACATTTCCTTATCATAGGCAGGTATTCAATATACGCAGGATTTTGCTTTCAGTAAAGCCTAGAGATTCACATAATAAAAAAAAATCTCTGCTGTCTAAACCGTGGTAACGTTTGTGGGCGCATAGTCACTTGCCCAGACCACGTGCGTTTACACCATCTCGTAAATCACCTTCCACTTGCTTTATTTTTAGTGTGGTCTTCCCACGGAGCTGGGACGCGCAGCGCATCCCCAGGGAGGGCGGCAGGGATGGGACGCGGCTGCTGGAGGACACTTGGAGGGCTCGGTGGGGAGCAGGCACGGTGGGGAGCCCAGAGTGAGTTCGTTTGCTCCAAGAGAGCCCTTCACAGCTAAGAAGTGAGTTTACTTCCATAAATCAGATCCAGTTGAATATGCCGTGTGGAGGAAACCTTCCTTAAATTCTGGAAACATCGAGCTCTTCAAGAGATGAACAGCCTCTCCCTCAGAACAGACATTTCTGCTCTTTAGTGTTTGCTGAAAGAGTTAAATCAGAGCTCGTGGTTGCAATCTGTGTGCAGCTGAACACAAATCCATCGCGGGCTGGTCTTTCCCTGGTAGTTGTAGATTTAATTGATTCAGATGGGCATTCAACTGGGTCAGGAAAGCAAGCTGTTCCTTCCAAGCCTTGTTACTGGGCTTCGGCAGAAGAGGGTGGCTGCCGGCTCACGTAACGAGGATGACTTCTCGGTGACGTGCATCGGTAGCTGTTCGAGGCATCAGAGGTTTTCTGAATTTTCTTTCTTCCGCTGTTGGAGGGGGACCTGGCTCGCACGTGCACCTGAAGTTTTATGGTCGACTGCGCCTCATGGAGCAGAGCGTACGCTTGTAAAGAAACGGGGGGCACAGACCCGCCGCGAGTCGGGGAGCGCAGGCACAGCGTGAGCGCAGCCGGAGCTGTTTCCCTCGGTACCGGCAGCCCCGTGGGACTCGGACCTGCGGGCTGGTCTCAGCCCAGGCGCCTGCAGCCGCCGGTGCTGCTCACGGCTGGCCTCGCACAAAAAAGTGCTGCTTGGAGAGTCCCGAATCCACCGGGAGAGACGGGTGACCTTTGCGGTGAGACCCTGAGGTCGCTGGTTGTGCCCTGAGGGTGACCGAGCATTTGTCTGGGAGGTCCGTGAAAGAGCAAAATAGCTGACGAGTGGCTTTGCCCGCTCGGGAGCCGTCGGTGGGGCGGGGATGGCCAAGGCTGCGGCAGCCGCAGCGGGTGCTGCCTGCGGAGATGAGCCCTCGCCGCCTCCTTGGTTTTGTCAGAATACTGAGAAATAAAAGAGTAACCTTTTAGCACAGGACACCCAGGGCACTGGGGCATGCGCTGGCACCCCAGGTGGGAGCGCCTGGCCTGACCCGAGCTCTCCCAGGGCTCTGCAGGGGCTTGCCAGGAACTCCCGCAGGAGCAACTGGAGCCAGAGGCTCCTTTGGGTTTAGGCTGGTGGGAGCCTCGTGCGTCCCGGGGGCTTTTGCAGCTGCCCCCCCCGGCAACGGTGACAGGGCCGGGAGCACGGGCTGCACCCACCCTGCACTGGGACAAGCAGCCGAAAACCATCGTGCAGCCCTGGGTGCAGCCCTGAGATTAATGGGGGGAGTTATTTATGGAGACATGTTTGTAATGGGCCCATGAATTTCATGGAAATGCGCTGCTGTGGCGGCGTGTGGTATTGGGTGCTGCTGCTGCTAAAATTAATGCCCCTTAAATCACATCCCAGCGCAGACTCCCCGGTGCGACGCTGGGACAAGGACGGGGACGAGGACAGAGAAACATGAGCACAACGGGCACAAAGGCCGGGCAGGGGCAGCGGGAGGGTGCCCCGCGTCCCGGCTGGGTGCTGCTCCCCGGCAGCGCCGGCCCGGAGCCGCCGCGAGCAGCCGAGGCACGGGGAGGGCTGGCCCCGTGCACAGCCCCGCGCTGCCACTGCTGCTGCACGAAGGGTTAAGCACTGTCATGTTGTATTCTCCCCACACACCTCTGCTTAAATGCAAAAAAGGAAAAAAAAAATCTCAACAGGGTGTTGTTCGCTCTAAAAACCCTAAGCATGATTTGTGAACTCTCACAGCCTTGGTAATCTCATCAGAGTAATGGGATTATATTTCAAATCACCATGGCCTGTTCATTACACATTTAAACTCCTTTGACAGAGGAAAAGTTAAATAAAATGTGTGCGTCAGCCCTGGTTGACTTTCCCAGTTCTCTTTCTTGATTAGACAAACAGATGCTGAGCTCCAAAATGAAAAAATAATGTGCTCATTTATTCATTTTTCTGACAAGTCACAATAGATTTTTAACTACAAATGAGCCCCCTCCCCAGGTGGGGAGCGTGGGGGCAGCACGCGCCGCGCCGTAATGGGCTCCGAGCCGGCAGCTGGGGCTAAACTGGGGCACAAGTGGTCATTTCCGCGCCGCGAGCGCAGGGACGGTGCCACGATTCCCCCGCCGCCGCCGCCGCCGCCTGATGAATTTCTCCGAGGAGCTGACGAACGGCTCTTGCATTCCTGCCGCGAGCGCAGCCGCCGCCAGCAGCGGCGCGGCCCCGGCCGAGGCAGCTCCGCACAAAAACCCCCACCGTGGGCACCCACTGAGGTTTCTGGCGTCTCCCGCTCGGCTCGGCTGGCCCAGGCTGGAATGCAGCTGAGCGGCAGTGCCGGGGCTGCCACGGCCAGGGAGACTGCCGCGAGCGTGGAGACGACGGCGCGGCCGCGCCGAGCACCCGAGCTCCCGTCCGTCTCGCTCTGCATCGTTGCTCTCAAACTGACTTTTCGCACGAGCGTCAGGCGCGCGATGGGGGAAGCGGCTGAGCTTGGCCCAAGCGCGGCGGGTCTCAGCAGCCAGCCGCCGCGCCGCCCCCGAGTCCTGCCTGGGGCTTTTTGGCACTGGAGTTGAGACCTTTCCCAGGAACTGCTAACGAAGAAGCACGTGTGCTGCGGGGAGGCGTCGGGGCTGCCGGCGGGCTGGGCTGCGCTCCCCGCGGAAGAGGAGGGTTTCCCATCGGGGAGCGCTGGGGCTCTGTCAGGGAGCTGAAATGCCAGATAATTAGAAATACGCCAGCAAACACCATTATTGTCAGGAGAATGCAATTGCATACAGTAATGAAGCAATTATTAATGAGCAACTGCAAGGCTGTCATTAATTTAAGCTTTTCAGGATCACAGGCTAAGGCAAGTTAAATGTTAAAACGGAGCCGGGGCTGGGCTGAGCAGGGCTTGCCGCTGCTGCGGGGTGGGCAGAGTGGGGCCGTTTCGCTGCGCCCCCACCCTGGGTGAGACTCCCCAGGCGCCCGCCGTGCCCTTCCCAGGATCGTGCCCTCCCGCCTCGACCGCCCTGCACGAGCCCAAGGAACCCTTCACCCGGCACCAGCATCGGCCCCTTCGGGCAGCCTGGGCGATGGCTCTGCAGGGGACGGGGACGGGGACGGGGACGGACAGGACAGGCGCGGCAAGATGCCCGCGGATCCGCAGCGAAGCGCCGGGTGTGTTCGGGGACGGTGGAGCCGGGAGCCGCTCCCGCACCAGCGCGCAGCCCCACGCTGCAATCTGTCACGGCGGCTGGGGCTCGCCGGCTCTGCAATATGTACCTCATGTCTGGGCTGTCATCGGACATAATTCCTCCCTGCTGGCATATTGCTGATTTGTGCATAAGTGATGCATGCAATCCACCTGAGCTAGGAGTCAGGGGTTTCTTGATCTGGGGCTGTCAGGGCAGAGTGTTTTAGTGCCTCCTGCGATTAGCTGGAATTGACAGGCCCTGAGAGCGGGGAATTGCACAACAGGGGAATTAACAGCCAGGGACTGAAGTGGAGTGTGGCACTCGTTTAATCTGCAATTTATCAGTTTACGTGGCTTCTTGTCGCAGGCGGAAGATTACACTCCAAAAAAGAAGGCTCCCTTTTTTTTTTAATTTCACCTGACAGGGAGAGGGAAGAGCAATATTCAGAGGCTGACACGCTTGCTGGCTCCCACTGGGTTACCGGCCCGTGCCGTGCCGGGATGAGCCAACCGCAGCCTCTTCCCGGGTGCCGGCATGGCGGCAAGCGCGGCCCCGACAGCCCCAGCACGGGGGCACGGCTGCAGGGCAGGCAGCCCCCAGGGCCCCCGTCCCCGGCTTCAGCCGCCGAGTTTCACCCCAGAAGGCGGCGAGGGCCACCGCAGCCCCCCGCCCCGCAGCCCCCTGAACCTCACGGCCGGCGTGACCGCGCAAGGGCTGAGCGGCCCCTTCCCGACCACCCCGCCGGCAGCCCCGCTCCCGCTCCCGCCCGTGCCCTCCCCTCATCCCCGTCGCACAGGTGCTCCCACGTGCCGACCACCCCTCCGGCTCCCCGGCCCCTTCCGTGGCAGCTCCGTAGCAGCGGTGCCGCGCAACGGCAGGGGCTGCGGCAGAGCCGCTCCGAGCTCAGCAGACTCCCCGTCTGCAAGTGCTGGGGC
>JAVJGG010000053.1:19455078-19482156 GCA_035590195.1 Aviceda cuculoides | reverse complement strand
TTATGAGGACAAAGACCAGAACAGGAACAAAATCATCTGCCCCAGGTATTGAGTCTTCATTTGCCAGACTAAGCAGGTTCATGATGGTTGAACACATTCGCAGGATACACTGTACTTTGTCTCGGGGGGTTTTATAAGCGCTTATTGTGCGGATTTCAGACTGTGCAGATGGCCATGGTGCCTCCCGGAGATATACCTAGGAAAAAAACCCAACATGCTGCCAGTTCTTGTTTGTCCAAGCTACCGCTGTGCACCACAGAGGATCTGAAGTACCAGAGACCTGCAGGCAGGAGCAAAGCTCCAGAGAAATGGGAAGCTTTAAGTCAAGATGGTTACATCACATTCACAACGAAGGTGGCTTCCTACTGTGTTATAATAAAAAAAATACAAGGAGCCAACACTCTATGTGCAACTAATATAATTAGCCTGTGCTTCTTCCCGACTTCTCCAGCACACTGTTTCAAATGAAGGTAGAGCTGTACATCTCGGTCTTCCATACCAGCAGCTTTATGAACACTCACCATTTTGAGTCATACAGTTCAAGTGCTGAACTGAGAACTAGTAAGGCTGCAAACATCCAGCCTCTGACAGACTTCTTAAGCCTACCAACCTACTTTTAGTTATCCTATTTACCATGAGAAAAGTGAAAGCGCTGAGCAAATTTACAGATCTGCAAGGTGCCATTAATTCTGGCTAGTTCAGAAAGTTAACTTGACAGCTGTAAGCCACAGCTATGGCATATGAATCATATTAGAAGCATAAAGGATTCAAATCTTGTCTTTTGAAGCAAATTATCAGAAAGTCACTGCATCTTAGTGCAGTGTAGTATTAGTTCTTAAATCTTACTATCAGGACAGAGGTAGTAAAATCAGAAAAAAATAAATTTGGAAGGATCAGTCAGTGGACGATACTAAAGCATGGGTATTTCAGCTGTCACAGATAGAAAAGCAATGCTTCTAACTGTAAAACAAAACAACCCTCAACCCATCCAAAACACAATCAAAACCAAGCACCCCAACGCACACAGAAGTCAAGGAAAGGAGAAGTTACCTCAGGTATCTGAAGTGCTTTGTGGTTTGCAGTCACTACTTTAGATAACCTCTGTATGTGCTCATGAAGGACCCTGAAAACAAACACAAAAAACAAGAGTGAAAAATAATCAGCAGCCAGCAGTCCCCTGGAGTTTCCCACTAGTTTTAAGTCTGATACTATGAGAGAGATCTTCAGGAATGCATATAATCATGATGGTCCTACAGGTAATGGACATGAGGTCAATAAGAAATGCAGAGGATTTTGCTATATAATCAAGTACAACCAAACAGCATACGTTCTAAAACACAAAAGCCAAAAACCCAAATGTGTGGAAAATACTGTACCAAAACAGAAAATGGAAGGAGTCCTGAAGCAGATTTCGATCATTCTCTCAGCATACACACTCACAGATCTGAAAGTCTGTATCCCAAGTCATTAAATTCACAATTTTATTCTGTACTAGCAGTTTGTTGCAAACACAAAAACTTTCACAAATGATGCTAAAGCACTTCCATGTTCTTTTACAAATTGTTCTAAAAGAAAACATGAGTTTGTATGGCACGGCTAACTTAGTCAAGTCTGTCACATGAAGACTGCACAGCTTCCATCCAAACCAACTGCAAAAATGCAACCAGGTACTCCAAATTACATTAACTTACTGGTCACGCAAAATATCTCCATCCTGATTAGGGTAGAACGCAAGTTTGAAAATACGATTCATCACACTGCGTTCTATAGCTAATTGTGCATCCTGAAGCTGTTCTTCACTGGCATTCTGCCATATGGCATCCTGAGCCATAGCTCCATATAAGAACTGAAGAAAATCCTCCACTTGGGCTGTTTTATCATCTGCTGCTGTGAGTTTCTGGAAATCTGATAAAAAGTAAAAAGAGAGAGAACATTCAGTTAAGTAAAAACCACTATTTCTGATAGGTTTTTCTGGAAAGAAGAGCCCAGAATCTGCTCCAGACTTCTTGTCAGGCAGCACTGAGGCTCTGTTTTGCCCACGCCCCAGTAAGGGAAATACAAGCAGGAACACTTGAAATAAATGGAGGAATTAAAGTAAAAGCATATAGAACACATTTAGCAAAGCATACAGTCAAAATACTCTACTTGATACTGTGTTAATCAGTTCCTCTGCAGTACCAGTTCTTATGCCTTCTTTCCAGCCACCCACAGAGATAACACCCAGAACAACCACTAGAACAGTTGCTGGTCGGAACCAGCACATGCGAAGTTGTCAGATGCTGAAAGGACGGGGGGCGGGGGAAGGTATCAAGGAAACCCATGTGGACCATTTCCTACCCCTACCTTTATTAAGTATGCACAGCTGCAACATTCATGTTTATCTACAAAATACAGAATAAGCGATGCAGCCAAGTTAATGCAGCATGACCAAATCACTGGCCATTCGTCGGCTTCATATTTATAGCACTCTCCACAAGAAGACAACTGCCACTCACATCTGCCAGCAGCCTAAATGCCACAGTTGCCAATTTCTGTTTTAGATCATCCAGAAATAGCTGTCTCCTTTCTGTCCAATGAAAGGGCTTTAACTCCTTCCTGGGTCACTGAATCTTATTACCAGACATTTAATCCCAGTATATAACTTCTCATATTAATTCCAGCCTATTCAGGCACATTTAATATGCAGCACTATATACTCCAGGAGCAAGAACTGACTCTAAATTTCTTATGTACTTCATTAAGCCAGGTATGTGCATAGAGAACATAGAAATAGTTTGTTTTAAGTGACTCCGTTTTGAGAGAGTTGTCTTCCTGGTGCAGCTATCCCTCATGCCATGGTATTTTTGAATCTTTGATTAATTTCATTCATACTACTACTATTCCCCATATCTTCTAAGGTGCAAGCACAGGTTCTGTACTGAGGACTGAATGCTGCAACTTAATTTATCAGTAGATCTAAAATAATTAATAGTATTCATGCTTCTTCCATGGGGCAGATGCTAGATAATATGATTTAGCATAACTTTTCAGGCCAAGTGAGATCAAATTACTTTCATTCTTTTAGCCCATGAAAAATACAGACAGTTACCATGGCTTAGCTGCCACAACATACTGTTAAGTCACAGTAATCTGTCTATTTGAGTCATTAATTGGCCAGCTGAAATGAAAATCGTTTTAGGAATCTGCTCCTCAGATCAGAAGTTGTATTTCAAAATATTAACCTGAGCCAGCATCTAAATATGAAATAAAGGAATATAAATATTCCACAGTCTGCATTAATCTTACCTTGAATAAACTCCCTTATTTTCTTTTCTTTGCTCTCTAGCAGTAACCTCACACATACTGTAGTGAAGTATCTGTTGGCCACTTCTTTATCTCGCAGAACTCTTTGCAACAGCCTTTCCAAGTGCGCTTGTGTTGTTTGCAGGCCTTGGCGACATCGAGTTAAATAAGCGATATATGGAGCTCTTTTCCTAAAATAAAGAGTGGTCTGCATTGGATTCATAATAAAGATAGAGGTTAATAGCTTTATAAACTGTTAAGTTGTAGTGCAAGAGGAATCTTCAACCCGTTGTTTTTAAAACGAAGATAACACCTGAATTCAGAAGTTCCATTTTATGCAGATTTTTCTGACTGAAATCACACCCCTTGCAGCACTCCAGAATGCTAGATTAAAGCAAACTCCAAACAGCATGTCTTGCATGTTAGAGCTGAACATTAGCCACAAATTGATTTAAATCCGAGTTTATTACTATCTGGACTGACTTAAGGTCCAAGCTTTTTTAAGCCATTCGCAGATAGGCGTGACAATTTCATCATTTTGTGGGGAAGCAGAGATGCAACAACCTGATTTGGCGAAGAACAATTTAAACCAAAAGGGATCTTCCCAATCTGCTAGTGAATAAATATGTGCATTTGGAAACCCATTAATAATAAGATAGTGAACAAACTACCTATAGTCCTCAGCAATAGATGCCAGCAGCTTTCGACAGGTCCTGTTATCAAAGCGGCTTACACATCGCATTGTCTCTTGTAGCTGGGCCATCAAGTTCTTGTCTTGGAGGTTAATAGCTTCAGCTAGCTGAACTTTCAAGAAGCACACAATTTCATTATCTAATAAAGAACAAAGAAAAATTATTAAGGAAAAGAAATGTAGGCGTGGTGAAAACAAAACTGGTTTTGAATATGAGAAACATGTAACAGTTTAAAACAAAACTTCTGTACATTAGGCAATAAATGTTATTTTAAGAACATTTTAATAAGTCTTTTTTAATTTTGCAGATATCAAGGGATATGTTTTTATATCACTATCTTATTTAGTATTTAGAACTATACTGAAATGTGAAGAGGACCAGATAAGGTGACAAATTCACCTGTGTGCAAATAAACCTAGAATGAACGGAGGGATGCAAACACAAGACATGTATACAAGTCAATGTAAAGACTCAGTAAATGATTCAAGTTACTCTATTAGTACAGTAGCACAATTCCCAACACCACCTGTATTTTGGGAGTCTAATCTACATCTTCAGGTTCTACCTTGCAGTATATCTGAGATACTTCATTACAAAAAAATTAGACCAGATTTAGTTGGCAGGTTTTCTTTCTCACCCTGCAAACAAACATTTTGGAAGGCAAAAGGTGGCCTATGCCTTTGGTATCTATGCCAAACAGAAGTTACCATAAATGGTGCAGCCTAAGTGCCATTAGATGGGAGAAAAGGAGAGACATATACAATACAAAATATCCGTATGTATAAAGAAGGTTTACCTTCAGGGTCTGTGTGGTCTGGCAGACCATTTCTTGTTGAATGCGTCAACATTGGGAAGGCAACAGAATCTGCTGAACAAAGAGCCAATCTCAATTTCTTCTTTGCATCCCTTAAAGAAGAAAAATATTTTCTTAAAGTTGCTACAAGGTCTGCTTCTTCAATATGCAATCTTAACTTCTTGTTTTTCTGTTTTTTTAAATACTGCCTAAAAGTTATTTAACATTAATTTTAATGTATCATTGTTGTCAAGACTTTAGAATATCAGTTCTTTTGATATAGCGACTAGACCAGTTTCAAAGGAATTTTCCTAAACACTGCACTGCTCTGTCCTCTCACGTTACAATATCCCCCCTTTATCAGTGGAAATAAGACAGTTTGAGATGCCTAAAACTAAAAGCACGTAGAAGTTTACAATTGATCCATATTAAGATTTTCGTGGGAACAGTCATATGGCTTCAGCTTTTAATTCTACTTTGTGGGTAAGAATAAACCTGCAAACGTATTTACCTATAGGAGAAAGCAGAACTTTGTGGCTGTGCTACTTGACTTGCAGAGTCTGGGAGATCATCTGCAGACATGTTTTGCAAAGCCTCATCGCGTGGAGAGTCATGCATACTCTCACCATCCCCAATAGCCTCTACGGAAATGAAAAAAAAACAACATTACAGTTGAAGAGAGGAGTCAGAAGAAGAAACTAGACTAATATTCTCTATTTCCTTCTTTTTATCCTAAGGTCTTGGGGGGAACAGAGACAGCAAATAAACAAGTTATTCCGAATAAGTGAAAAAAGTACATTAAAAATATATAATCTACAAGTCACTAAGAAGAAACTGCATCTGTTTTGGAAGGTAATATACTTCTTCAGTAATCCATTAAAAAAAAAAAAAAAACCAAACCAAAACCCAAACACAAACAAAAGAACAAAAAACTGGTAAGAGATGTGCTATTAACAAACCACCACCTGAATGGCAATACGAAAGACCTGTCCTCGGGAATATTGATTTAATTCCCAGTCACTGAGGGACTGTCCCACAGATTATTTGGCAAAATGTTCCTGGTTTAGAGCTCACATTGTTCAGCTGTTAGTACTAACATTGGTCTAGAACACTGAAGTGTTTTTATCTTTAAGGAGGAGAAACCATGTTGGTGATGATTATAAAAACCAGGTTCTCACCTGCACCATCATAGTTCACTATGGCTCCTTCGTTAGGACTGGTTCGCTTAATTGCATTCCTGTATTTGTCCAGAATGTCCTCCGCAGCTTGTGCCTGTGCACTGAGCCTTGGGCTGGGATCATCTGAAAAGACCATTAAAACCAACAGGAGTTAACCTTGTACTGTGCCAACTGAAAGCAAATACAAAAATTTAGACCTACACATTTGGACTCTTGTTTTTAGCCACACCAAATAGCTGCTTGTGTTCCATGTAACCACAATTCAAATATATTTACAAAGTCCGAAGCAAAAGCATTAAAAAACAGCCCAATGAGAGTGAACAAATAAAGCCAGATCCTTAGCATATTTATCCTGTATATGCAAGTGGTTCTTGTATATTTGAAGACTTCTAGAAATGATTAGGCAAACAGAAAACTAAATGCCCAGGTTCAATTCATGCTTAATTTAGCACTTAAATAATCATTACAGGAATGTGTCTGCAGCTATCCTTACAGCTCAGCTATGATAAGGATATGAGCTTTATAATGATGAAAAAACAAACAAACAAAAAAAACCCCCAAAAAACTCCGACTACTTGAGTTGAGAATCCAGTACTACACATACCGACAGAAGCATGGCAATTTAAAAACAGTCTTCAAGTCAAGAAGTCTTTACCCACTTTCTTATTCAGAAAGCCAGTTGTGAACATTAACTACAATAGCATATACCTTTCCGTAAAGAGATACCTGGTGGTCACTCTGGAACTCTAGAGGGCACGTTATGAGAGAAAATTACTATGATGATATTATTCACATACCTTGAAGTGTTGAATATCTGTCAGGCACCATGTCATCTTTGTCTTTTTCTTGTTTTTCTTTCTTTCTAAATGGAATAGGAGCTGAAAATACAAGGTACCTTATCAAAGACTATTCTGAGATAATGGCCAGACTGAAGAAACTTTAAGAAAGTGGCTAATGCATAAGTTTGTCATCAGATAAACTTTAATAAAAGCATAAGCTTCTCTATGGGTTGGAACAGAACTGTACTGTCATCATAAGTAGTAAGCTCTACCTTTAACAAACACGCTACCACGAGCCAGGCGGAACAGTTTTGCCTTCCAAGTACAGTACGCTCTAGGCAAATACTAGCCAAGGGAGTCAGGTAGCTTCCCATTTTTATTTACATATTTTTCTATACTTTAGTTTACCAATAGTCCCAACTCAAATATTGGTCATAATGACATGAATCTTTTCTGGCAACTAGTTCCTACTAGTAAGTTTAGGAAGAAGCTGCAAAGTCAGCACATTGTGAAATGGAAAAGCAAACAAAATGGTATTAAAATACTATAACATTATCTAGAGTCACACAGAGACTGCAAGGATTACGTTGGTTCTTTTCTAACTGAAAGTCTGTTTTAAAAAAAGGCAAGAATATCTAATATTGCATACATTGTTTCATCCCCAATTGTCATTATTCACAGCGTGAACGCAAAATATTATCTTGCACGAGCTTTACTTTGTAAATAGCCAAAGTCTAATTTCCACTCATGCTGTGTTACCCTAAGTTATCAGCATCCTTCAACTAGCACACTACCATCCATAGAGAATTAAGACTAGTTCTCAGTGAAGCTGCCCTGAAGTTAATATCGTACAACTATGAAATGACTGGCCTCACTTAAGGATTCCAAGGTTACTGAATGATTAAGATAACACAATGCCTAATCAAATTCCTTTCGGCTTACACACCTCTTTAGTGGTACTGCATAGTTTGTATTTCAATAATTCTCTCTTTATTGCAACACTTGCAATTTTATAAATAAGAATCCTTTACTTCTCAAAATTAAATGGGACAGCTATTACTGTGTAACAAATCTACATCAAGCTGGTCAGCTTTTCAAAGTGAAACTATAATAACTTTCCATAAAAGTGACTAAAGATATAATAAAGGCAGTATGCACTCTTACTAAAGTACCAAAACCAGATGGACATGATCCTACCTTTGGGCATAGCAGACACAAAACGTTTCCTCCACCAGGGCTTGTTTCTGTCAGACTTCTCATCATCACTGTCTTTTCGTTCTTCAATCTGTAAAAGGGCAGAGTCTACATTTGAGCATTTACCATATCAAGTGTAAAGACAAAATTTCTCCTTTACATCAGGTTTTGCCACATTTACTGTAAAAACAGAACTACAGCAGAGCACAGAAAGCCATAGCAGATTAAGTTCGAAATATCCCACCTGAAGAGGGCAGCCTATAAATGCAAAACTAAAGACATGAGGAAACTCAGATTTCACTTATTTCTTTTTTAAAGAAAATTACTTCTCAGGATGCTGCAGCATTTTACATTTAAACACTACAACAAACCTATTTCTAAAGTCCCATCAAATCACGTAAAGCTCATCCAGGAATTTTAAGAGAAGCCAGATTCATTTAAGCCACTCTGAACATCTGTAGCTTTAGCTTGTAAAACATCACTGGCCAACGTTTAAAAGGTAAAAAAAGTGCATTGTAATTCCTTGGCTAAACACATTTAATACCAGCTTTCTGGTGTTAGATGCATAATTAAAGTGGGCATCCTAGAAAAAAATAAAACAATAAATAGAAGCCTTACCTCTCCCCTAGAGGAGTCTTTACTGGGAGACGAAGATGATGACAGCGATGCAGCCACCAGAACAGCTGCTCCAGCGTTCGTGGTCGGCATAGGGAGCTCCCTCTCCTCATTACCAGGACGTCTGTTCCACCCAGGATCGCTCATAGGTCTCCGAACTGATGATACGATATCTGAACTCCTACTGCGGACTAGCCTCTCCGGGTAAGAATGCCTCTGCTTGAATGCTTCTAAATCAGTTGGAATTAAAGTGTGAGACCCGAAGTTTGGTAATCGAGCCTCATTACCTCCCATAGCGCCTTCCAAGATCGGTGGATCTGGTGGTGGATGAGAGGGTCTTGCATAGTGTACTTTAGGCCTTACTACAGCTGATGCACCTGCAGTCATAAGCATAAAAGAAGGCACACACTTTTTTTTTTTTTTAAGATTCTTCCAAATTAGCTAGTACTAACATAGAAGCATTGAAAAATGCCTATTTTTTAAAAAAAGCTTATTCTTTACAACTCACTCTCATTTGATGACAGAGGGTCGAACAATGCAAGCAAAGAATCCGTCTGAGAAGGGGGAGATGTAAACTGACTGGCGCCTGAAATGCAGGGGGGAGAAAAAAAACAAAAAAAAAAAAAAAAAAGTAGTACAACATAAGGGACACTGGAAAAACAGCCCTCAGCAACAAAAGTTTACAGAACTTATATTGCAAAATATTCTTAAAGATATTCTTATATAGACAGATCTCTGTAGTATGCTGAAATGATCAAAAAATTACATCACAATAAGTGGGGAAATCTTGAGGAGCAGACCGATTAAAAAATGCAAGAGGACAGTCAATGTAATCAAACCGACTTAGGAAAAAGGTGATCTTAGATCTAGTACTCAAGCCCTAGTACTATAAAGCACTGACTCTCTTGTCAAACAAATACACTGCTAGCAAATAAGGAAATGTTAAGCTTAGCCACCAGAACTTTGAAACTAGGAGAAATTGTAAAATTTAAGGATTCTACAAATGTCATTTGTGAGACTTCAGTTATCAGAGATTCTAATTCTCATTTACAGGTAATTAACTTACCGTGGGCCGTTTCATCCATATCAGGACTTGTCACGGAATCTTTTCCCCCAAAATCAGAGCTACATTCAGACCTGAGATCCTCAATCTTATTAGGAATATCTTCAGATGTTGCACTAATACCTTACACATAACAAAAGAAGCATCTGTAATAGTCTTTCAGAGAAAAAGGAAGCAAAATCCTGAAACTGTTAAAATGTTTGCTGAACACTGCAATAATCAAGTCCTAACTCATAGTAGCACCTAGAGACATTATGAATTTCTATACTCCTAAAATAACATTTTATTTCTGCTCTACAACTGTTTTAACACAGGCATGAATACGCTTTGACAAATGGGCATTAGAAAGACACTTCACTGTTAAATACTTTGCAGAAAACAAAGAACTGAAGTAGATATATGCTGACTTACTTAAATAAAAAGTTGCGATAATAAAACTAAATGCAAGAAAGCTAGGAGTTTCTTCCAAATCAATACCCTACTGCTAACCATTGCTACTGCAGCACAGAGTATTCAACGCTCTGCTGCCTTTTTTATTTCTTCTGTAACATGAACAAAGATTACTGCTTTGAAAATTCCAGAATGAGTGCAAAAAGTTATTTTATGAGTGAAATAATGTATAACTAAAGCAAGCGCAGCAAAGCGGCTACTGATCATGTTCTAACAGAGCAGCGTGTTTTCAGAGACAATTAAACACACCTGATACAACACTGAGGCCTGGTGTACTGGGTCGAGAACTGACCTCCCTCACATCTGTGTCATCAGATGTGCTACCCAGCCCGGAACAGCTTTCCAGCTCTTGTAGTCTTTCCTCCTGTTTTAAGTCTGGGGCCTCTACAAGAGGGAGACAACGGTGAGTAGAGAGAAAAAGTATCATTACTCAATGCCATGCTCCCTTAATACTCACATACAGAAGGAAGGGGGAGTATGTGTTGATTTAGTATATCAAGTTCTAAGCTAACTCAACCACTTCAGCAAGAGTTTTCTTCCTTTACAGAAGGCAGGACTCTACACAGATAGAGCACTGCTATCTGCACAGGCATTCTAAGAAGTTTTTACTGCTTTAAGTATTGTATTTCTTAGATACAACAGTATACAGTCAAATCTTCACTAACCAAAGTAAACTGTGATCCTACATAGCCCTACTTAACATCACAGGGAAGGGAATCAAACAGAATTTTGCTTTGCAATCTCTTCTCTCCCTTTTTGGCCCTTAAGAATTTCTTAAGTGACAGTAAGTCTCTCACAATGCTTTCCATCTTCTCTCTGCCTAGGAAACGTTTGTCCTTTTAATACTGGAAGTATTCACAAACACTAACTTAACCCTAGGACAGTAATTTCTCGAAGAAAGAGAAGAAGAGGCTGTTGTTTTGCATTATATGCCTCTGGAAGAGTCCCGATTCACACTAAAGAAATAAGCAAGAACTGCATGATTCTGACCTGAATCACTTGGTAATACTTCCACACTCCATGCCTCACTTGTGGTTTCTGATATGGTTGAACCTGTGCAGGGATCAAGCAACACGGATCCTGAGCCTGGTAAACACAGCAAGCTGCCTAGCATGTTCTCTGCAGCTGCACCTGCAAAAGTAAAGCCAAAGCGTATAGCTAGATATAGGCTTCCTGGAGACAGCTCTAATAAGAGAGAAAGGTCAGAACACATTTTAAGTGTCCTTAGTAAAGTAATCATGAAAGAAAATGTTGAAAAGCTAGAAATGACCAACTAAATACAATCCAGGTCATGCACACAAAATCCTCTTCCAGAAAAGCTCCAGTTTAATCAGTGAAACACACCTATGTAGAAAGAGAGGAGGGCTCTGCAGTTTCACTATTTTAGAGCAAGCATGAAGCATTTTGACATACCAGATGTACCACTGAGTTACCTGCTATTTCTTGCAAGCGATCTTCATCGATATTTGGATCAAAGTCACTCCCCAAGACATCTGTACTCCACGTTTCGCTCACAGTTTCTGATATATCTCTGTCATCAGTCAACCCCATCATGTCACGGATTTCGAATTTACGGAGCTTGTCATCAAGATTATCCTGCGTTGTAGCTATGTAAGAATAAAAAATTCTCAATTTTTGAAAGGCTTCTCCAATTACTTCTGATTGAAAATCTGTAAAAGTACATTATAGGAAAAAAACAAACAAAAAAAACCCCAACACAAACAGAACAACCCTCTAATTCTGTAAGGTAAGACAGTGTTTCAAAGTAAGGCCTGCAAAGCTGTATACTATTCAAGAGATGCTGCCCGAAAACAGTTTTTAAGCACATTTGAGACATAAGGAGAAAAATCTTAAACTACACATGGTAACCTATCAACTAAATTGACAGACAAAATGAATAAAATTTAGCACACTATCAAGAAACTGATATCATCCAAGTCCAAACCACGTGCTCAAAACAGGGTCAGTTACGGCAGGTTGCTCATGGTCATGTCCAATCGTTTTTTGAGTATCTCCAGGCTAGAGACACCACAACCTCTTTGGGCAACCTGTTCCAGCGTTTGACAAATATATATTAAACAGGAAGCTATCCAGATGCTTTAAGACTACTCCAATCCATATCACCCTATTCCCTGAAGGGGAAAAACTCAATATCAAGCAAAACTTTACAAGCAGTTTCCTATAAAGGACTTAAGCCTCAAAACTCCACGCAACTTCCTTTTCCTAACAAGTGTCTGCAAGAAGTGTTTGAGGAAAAAAACCAAACCAAAACCATAAATAAATGCAAGAATGATTGCACAAGGAAAGCTTTCACTTATTTTTTCCTGAACTAGTCCATTTTTTAACCTTTTTCCACAGAACTTGGGCTTTATCATCTACAGCACCTCAGGCTCTTGTATCGGAGAACGTGCACCTGCCTTGTTCGTGCTCCAACAGCTGCAGAGCTTCAACGCCATTGCTCCCAGAGGGGCCTGCGCCAAGCTCCGACACAGACTCCCCTTCTAAATCCAAAGATGACACGGAGTTGGAGCGATTTGAAGGACCTGTAAAAACAGATTTTACTGTAAATCTAATTTGAATAACAGTTCCTAAATACAGCATTAACAATCCAGGACAGGACACAATTAACTAGAAAGATGAAAAGAAATAAAGTAGCAGTTTAAAATACTGAATTGATGAACTGAATGTGCATTTACTCTACTCTTGATCCCTATTCTATAGATACTTAACCCACACTGTGATTTGTACTTCCTACGTTTAGAGTACTATACTAACAATACATTACCAGAAATGGCTAGAATCTCAACATTACCATACTGAACTGTAACTAAAAAGTCAATAAAGTCTTTGCCATTAGTTCGTTTACATGTCCAGGAATTTGTTTTCTTGTTTTGAGGAGAGAGAGAATAAAGACTAAGTTATGGAAGTTATACAAAATAATGCATGCCAAGTAATCCGTACAAACCTCTTCCATATCACAAACAAGCCTGTGCTTTGTCATGTGTCTGAGGATCATGTAAAGGAATTGTCCACAGTCCAGAAACTATTCTGAGGTATGTAATAGCTTATTAAAACATGATGAAAAATAAGTCTGAGAAGTCTAAGTTTAAAGACAAGTTAGATTATCTTAATCATTAGTATTGCACTTAAGTTTAAAAAAAAAAAAAAACAACAAAAACCAAAAAACCCAAAACACACCTCTGTTTTCTTTTTCTAAATACACTTAGTTTTTTCTTCCTAATTCTCAGACTCAGTTATGCCTTTGCAGTTCAAAATTTAGCTCCAGACTTTTTTCTTTGAATGGCTAAGAGAAAAGACAGGCTCTCACAATAAAATAGCACAGTCTTCAAAATGGCAAAGATGACATGCTGTGTTTAACAGAAGTTCCTTTTATAGTTAAGAAAAAAAAAAAAAAAAAGGGACAAAATTTCTTCAAGACTTAAGTAGCCCTTCACCTTCAGATATTCCTTCCAGATTATCACTGCAGAGGGAAAAGCGCAAGGTTTTATCAGGTTTACCATGGAGTTTGTTTTCATCAACAGGGACATCTCCTTGTCCGCCATCTGCAAGCTGCATATTCAAGACCTGGAGAATGGGGGAAAGAAACAAGACCTCCTTAAAATAATCTGTTTTCCAGATAATTAAATAGTAAATAAAACATTACACACATTTTTTGCATTGTTTTCCCTAGATGTTAACGGCACAATCAAATTTCTAACACACAGTTTAAAAAAAAAGACAGCTATCTCCAAAGTCAGAGCCTGGGGAGAACGTAAGGTAACCAAGATGTGAACATAAGGCGAGTCCTGATAACGACGGAGCCACCAGCTCCCTCATCACCCCGGCAGACTAATATAATATGGAAGCTGATCCTTACAAGGCTGCAAAAGGAGATAATCTGAACTACCTGGCAAGGCAGCAAAGATGAAAGCAGAAGCTGTGCTAGGGCTGGTGAAAGAAAACCAGCCTTACCCTACGCAACATGGTCTGAAGGCACTCAGGGCAACACAGCCACGGCTCTGCCCTCACGAGAAGCTGGGCCTGCGCGTTTCAAGTCCGAGCTGCCAAAAACGTCAGGATCAGCGTTCCAGCTCTGTCATTCACCCGTGCCACTTGTTCCAAAGGACAGAACATGCAGAGAGATAACTGATTCCGTTTCTTCAGGCTCAGAAACAATAGCCCAAATTTGCTCTTAAGCATGCTAGATGACAAAGCCTCTTCATCAGTCTGCCAGGTTCGCCTTTCCTGTGTTAATATACTGCTTTTCACACCTTGCAGATATATTGGGCGGGGGGAGAAAACTAACAAAGGGAAATTTGAAAGCTACAACCCCCAAGTTCAGTAAAATAAAGCAAGGATTTTAATTCCTGTTTTAGATTTATTACCTGAACTTAACGTCACAACTTCATTGTTCCGCTATTAGAGAAGACAGACAGGTTGTACGTTTCAAAATATCCGAGACGTGATAGTTTTTGCATACCTCATTTTCTGACATCATTCCTGGAGTAATCTGTGGACCTGTCCCCAAAGAAATCACCAGCACTTCTTCTGGCTGAACTTCTGGGATAGTCTCCTGGGAGGATCCTTCATGCTCTCCATGCTGATCCATTAGAATATTTGATCTACTTCTGCTACGAGTTGCTAGGAAAGTATTTTGAAATATCAACATCAGAAAGCTTTTCCTTGTTTGAAGAGGAAAAAGACAATACAACAGAAATACAGAATGGCAATGTTTTGAATTAATAATATGCATACTAAATAAACTTACAAAATGAAAAGTCATATTAGACAGAGATGGAACTAGTGTTTAAATTTGAGTCCTGAACTGTGAAAAAGCAAACTTTCAACATAAAAGTTTAGAGAAACAAGGTATACTATGTCCTATTTGCCTACACAAATACGGTTTACTCCAATCACAGAAAGACCCTTAATAAATTAATTGAGAAAATGAAGAAGTTTGTTGCCAACAAAAAAGGTCTAGGTTCCTGTGGTTTATAACTCTGTTTAATTGATTTATTTAGAAGCTTCTTCTCCTAAAAAGCATGGAAATCTTATTCTAACAGGTGTCTCAAACTCAGACATGCAATTCAACATTAGGTGGTTCATTTTGATTATTTTGTGACTCTTCATTAGCCTTTTCAAGTAGCCTCATATTCCCACGTTTGGCACCGTGGAAGGAAAAACGCCCACATGGAATTAAGATTTCTAAGTATGGCAGCATGACACCAGTTATTTCTTTATTTGATTCAGGGAAAACAAGGCAAGTGTGCAGAAGCCACAGCCGAATTCTGATTATCACACAAAGGCACACAAGGTCTTTTTAAAAACTACATGTACATATGAAATGCGTTTCATACAGAAAACAATGAAGAAATCTGAAAAAGCAACTGATTGCCAAAGTAAACCAAAGAAATGCTTAAGTCATGTGTTATAAGTAAAAGTTTCACAGTGAAGAATGGAAAGAGGGCATTACCCACCAAAAGGGGTTACTAGAGTTATATGAGCTGAAAGATTGGTGGCAGAAGCATCCCAGGCAGTAATGGCTGCCAATTGCTGTCCTGGATTTCGAAAGCATTAAAATAAAACAAAAGAAATAAAAACTTTGAGCAAAAACTATTTTAAACCATAAAATAAATTGCTGTTGTGCCACTACTTTATAGGCATATGACCAGAACCATAAAGAAGTACAGTTAAAACAACATGGGATAGGTTTGTTTTGTGGAGTTTTTTGCCACTAATCAGGCTCTACACATTTTTATCCTGTTAGACACTAACACCAAATCTCTCAAACAAACAAAAATATCCCATGTGGTCATATTAATGTAAATACACACTGAAGAGTAGCACACTTCCTATTTTAAGAAAAAATATTATTGAAATGGAAAAGTTCAAGACCCCGAAATCCTATTCAAAAAGAGGACAAAAACCCAAACAAACATAAAATTGCATTACAATATACTAACATTTGGAATTAGACTGGGCAAATAATGGAGGAAGAAGAAAGCTTCTCTTCCCAGCACATACTCTAAAAGTTCTGCTCTAGCTTTTTCATCCTCCTCCACAATTGCTCTCTTCTGAGACACAAAAATTTGAAACTTATTCTTTCCCACTAATTAAATTTCATTGCTTCCATCTTACCAATTTCCTAAGCAATCTGCTCTCCTAGATCTGCTTCCCATCTTAAAACTTTCCCTTTATTATCATTGCACTAGCACAACTACCAACCACTCCAGCATTTTTCTCAAGTTCGATCCAGAGTGATGAAGCTCACCATGCTTGCATCAGAAAGTAAGGAAGTTACCTGGATTTCTGTGCAAAAGAAAATTCTTTACCATCTACACAGAAAAAGTAAGAACTGAAGGTGTAGTCCAAGAGTAGCCCCAAGAGATGACTGAAAAAATGGCACAGAAAACGTATCAAGGTATCAGAAATTATGCAAGAAGTCTGCTTGTTCTCCTTACCTATCGGTAATCGATTTTTTTTGTTAGCTGGAGTAGTTGCAGGAGAAAGTTGTGGGGTATTATATGGAGTCATTTCAAGGCTGCTGCTTTTCCCTGGTTTGTTCTGGGGTAAGTTTGCCAGCAAGTTTTCCAAAGCCATCCGATCTTCCTTAAGCTGATCACTTGACATTACATTCCGCATAAAGCCAACCTAAAAATTTACAGTTAGTGTGGTAAGAATAGCAGTGTAAATTATCAGCCTTCTTTATCCTATCTGTAAACATATGGGGACAAGTCTATACTACTCTTTTTTAAGAACTTAAGATGTTACCAGAGTAGTTAGCTGGCTGTATGTCATGTAAACCACTGTTCTACTCAACCCCTCCAGAAGGTTAACAGAAGACATTGGAGGAGTTTCAACAGCACGCCCATCAATAACTACATCCAGGAAAGCAGCAACACAGCTCTGCAAAGAGAAGACAGAGTTTTTAAATAAGACACCATTTACTACAGTTTGGAAAGAACATAAGTTACAACAAGAGTTAAGTAGTTTACATAACGATGTAAGTTTTGCTTCCTACTTTTAAAATCTTAGGATAAAATATCATGTATCATTAAAATCACTGAAGAGCAAGCAAGGAAAACATGCAGTTAGTTTTAGCATTTCCTTCATTCCTTTTCTACATTCAAAAGTATTACTTATTTAAGAGTCTTCTTACAATTTAAAAAAAAATTTTAAACTGTTTTATGGCAATTAAACTGCCCCTTCCTGAAGAATCTGCTGAGCACAGACTAAGAGTGAAACAAGGAAGCAACACACAATATCACTTTCTAATCTGATTGAATGCTACTTGTATAATAAATGTGTAACTTTGTATGAGGACTGTGTAACAATTATAGTTAGCAAAACCCTGGAAGTTACACAAGCAAATCAACAGGTTTTTTAAACATATGGCAGTACATCAAAGATCATTAGTTTCACTGTTCCTCTGATGAAGCTAATTTCATTATTGCTATGGATGATTCATACTAACAAAGGAAAGGCTGAACAAAAAAAAGCAAAACTATGCAAAAAAGTGACAGAAGTTACTTGTACCAACAAATTACTTGGTGTTAAACCAGATTTCATACAAAAGTTGTCTTCAGATCAAAGTGTTTTCTTTAGATTCATTAGAAAAAACACATACAATAATTCAGCATGTCAGTTTAAAAGGTAACTTGCTTTTCTTTCTTGTAGTTTCTTTTAAGAAGTATTATGTCAAAGTAGAAGCAAGAATCCCCGACCCTTAACTCTAGTACTCAAGATTTTGTTCCCAGCTTTGTGCAGGATTTAATCTGTCTTTCAGTACATGTAACTTGGAAGTTAAACACTTAAGAAAGTCCTTTGCAATGTCTAATAGAAGTGACTGCAGAAGGAGAAAGTACACACACGAGTCTTAGCTTTTTTTAGTCTGGGTTCTTACTTTGTCAAATTTAGCAAGGTTGCTCTTCATGCGTGGATCTCCCTCTTCAGAACCTGTCATTGCCAATTGCTGCAGAAGTCTCCCAACCTGAAAACGTATGAAGAATAAGCATTTCAAATCATCATCATCATGGACCCAATTATAAAAAAATAGTTTAAAAAAATCCTCAATTCGAAATTTTTTTTCAGTTAATACTCTGAGAAATACTCCTGATTGAGTGGACAGTCTTGAACTTGCTTTCAGGGCAGAAAAAATGCACGAAGCTTTAGAAAAAAAGCAGTCATTGCATTTACCAAGAAAATTTGCACACGCAGTATGCTACGAGCATCCATACTTCCCCCCTTCCCAGGAACAAAGCATGTTTTGTTTTTACAACGTGTCAGAATTGAGAGTTGAATCTAGGTCATCTTAAACCTAGAGACTTTAATAGGCTACACATATTTTACTAAGAATATGTTGGAGGATAAAAAATAGCAAGAGGGCTAACCCTTGTTTCAGAGCATATATTCCTTATTAATCTCCAACTGCAAAACAACTCTCAATTTTAAAGAGTTGCCAACTGCAAGCCCTCCTACAACAGGCAAGCAGTGACACAGGAGAGGATTGCTAATGTATTTTAGAAAAACACTGGCAAGGCCCTTTCAGTAACAATCTAGTGAGTGAAACTCACCAGAAGGATTATACTGTGAAAATCACTCACTGTCCAGTTTGTAGACAACATTAAAAAGTAGGTTTTGTTCATTGTGTGGTGAATATCTTCAGCGAGACAAGCATTGCTTAATAACTTCAGACTACACCTCTACATGCTATCATTAAATTGCCCAGGTATTTGCACAAAGACAAAAATTTGTCATGAGGCCCAGGGAATACTCTAAGGTCTAATGAAAGAGTAGGTAGCTACCCACCAGAAACACTGGTCATTACTGCCAGAGAAGAAGGTTTTTTCAGCAAAATATTTCATTATTTTGTGCAATACCTGGCATAATATTTAACATTAGCAAGAACAGCACAACTTTCATTTACACACATTCCAAAATTCATCTCATAGTCACTTTTACACTTTAGCTTCCATCCCTTATAATAGCTTTTATAAAGTACATTTGCAACTCTTTTAAGAGAAAATGGAATACATGGTATTGATTTTTTAAAGTCAATATTTTAAGCAAACAGATAAACTGTAGAGCATGCCTTTTCAGCAACAATTAACACAAATATTTTGTTAGCATTCGTCTTATAGGTAGGAGGGACAGTACCTTTACATTTACTGTAGTAACATCAGTTCTAGTGGGGAAAAAAAAAAAAAAGGCCAAGAACTTTTTTTTTTTTTTTTTAAAAGACTACTTTAAAGTGAATCATACCTGCATCAGATTAAATCTTGCCACCTCATTTATAGGAGCATCAGAAATGATCCCATACTGTTCTGGGTTAACAATCGCAGGACAGATGAAACACGCTAGAAGAAGATCCGTGCACATTGCTCTGACCTCCCCAACCTCCAGCCTGTCTACACACGAGAGCGTTTTGTACATTTGTGACACAATCCATCTCAAGCTGTGAGGAAAACAGTAAGTGTTTTGTTTGAGATAGCCAATGAATTTGTTCACCAAGGTCACCAGCTTGGCCTCATTGGAGTCAACCATCTCTTGGACTCTTTGCTTGAACTTTTCTGTGCCTTTCTCTCCAAATAACTTTTCCTGTTGTACTGGGGAGAATCTCTCAATTAACTTGTTTGGATCAGTTTCCAAGTGGTCTTCATCTTCAACCAGAAGCTGCATGATGGGCTCATGTAAAGTTGCAGTAAGAAAAAGTTTTGCAGAAAAGAGTCCTTCAGAGAAGAGTTTGAATAAGATGCTGAACGCACAGGTGCCTCGTCTCAACAGCCGCCTAGGGTTGTCGCTTTCCTTGAGTTCAAATTCAATCAAGTAACGGAGGACCTGGAGGAGGTAGCTCTCATCCTCCTGCATGATGCAGTTGCCATAAATGGAGGTAAAGACTGTGTGAATGACACTCTGAGTGTTGTCCTGGTTGAGCTTCTCTCCGGCAACCAGACAGGATGCAATAAGCCTAGGGTTCTCTCTCAATCTGTTTAGGAATTCTCCATAAGCAGTCTCCTGAAATCCCAACTGCTTATATCCATCCACAAACTGCGTGTCCTCCAGGATTTTAGCATGCTGGCAACATTCAGCAGGAGAAGCTTCAGCACTTTAAAGGAAAACATTGAAACAGTTTAAGTAACTCTTAAGCAAACAAACTTCATAAAAGATGCCACATGGTCAATCTATTAACAAGACTACAGCCAAGGAAAAAAGTCTTTCTGTACAGTTAATACAAATGATTTAAAAAATCAGGAATAAGGAGAATTTGCTGCTATAAACTACGAACAGAAGCAAAACACACAAATATATTAAAAGAAGTAGCTTAAACAGCCAACAAGTAAGTTTCAGGCGAGTCAGATTCCCTAGCTGAGATCTGCTTTAAAACCCTACTATTTTTACGATTAGTACGGCAAAGGACTCCAGATACCAAATGCGAAAAAGCTGATGGATTTGCTGCAATTCACAGAAGTTTAGAAGCTTGTTCTTGCCAGGACCACCCCCAACCCCCAAATCACCTTGTTATGATCAGTCTGTCCAAGTTAATCCTTTGCTGCTTGGAAATCCATGCTGTGCGGTACAGCTTTTCAGCTGTCTTCAATACATCTGCATTGAGCCTCTGAATAAGTTGCTTTTCCGAATTCACATACAGCCGTTCCTGCTTGAGGTGATGAGCTAGCGTGTGTATATCCAGCTTCACCATCTTGGGCAGCGAGCGGGTTACACAGTGCTCACTGAAAGAAAGAAAGAAAGAAAGAAAATGAAACGGGTGAATTCCAACAGTTAGGGAACAAGTTCTGTCAGCCCCAATGAAGTGATAAGCAGGTCATAAACTTACACTTAGCAGTAAATACTGCTGTGCCCCTTCCATGGTAGCATATTAATATGTTCTCTCAAATCCACAGCCCACCACTTAATGACTGAGTCACTCCTTAACGCAAGGTTTCCTAATTGCCAATTTCATTAACCCCTTGTTACGTCAGCACATCAGGGACACTTGCATAGTAGCAAATGATATTTTCAACTCACACTCATGAACTGAAATAGTAATACAGTACAGCGCTACAAAACTCCTGCACCACACCAGGTAAGAAACCTGCCATTGCTTGGAGATGTGGCCCTTGCTACAGTTTAAGTGACACAGGCTCGTGGAGATGAAGAGGAGTCCCGTTCCGCCCCCCAGCCTGGTGAACAGGCAGAAGGATTTCTGCACTTACTACTTTGTCCTAAAGCTCGCCCACGTAACACAGCACTATCCAAGCACTTGGGTGTGGTTATCTCTGGCCTGTGAAAACAAATGACCTCTCTCACCTATGCATAAGAAGCACCAAGCTCCCAATATCGGTCTTTTCTGCTAAGAAATTTTAAATAATAATATTACTAATAAAAAAAAAATAAAATAAAATAAAGGAGTATCAATACCCAGATAAGGCAGAAGTTGGAAATTAAGTCTGGAGACTTTGCTCAACAGTAGAATTCATTCAGAAAAAATTCCTCAAGTATTTCAATTCAGAAGAATATTTCTTTGGGCCATGATCCAAAAGTGTTGTTTTAAAGAGAGAAAAACTGAAACAACCATAGGCTTTTATAGCACATCAGGGACAAAAATCTACACAAACTTCTGTTATGTTGCAATGTAACATCGGCTCTAACTTTGTAATTAGAGAACTTCTTAAGTTACCAGTTAAAGACTACCACACCATTCAAAACAAGTTCAAGGGGCTAATCCATATAAAAATGAACTCTATGGAAGAAAAAAAACCCAACACCTGCATTAATGCTGACAAGGGAAGGGGTAGAACCATGCAGATCAGATTATGTTTCCATGGAATTAATGATTAACTGCTTCACGTCTTCTTCCCCACCAGAACTAGCAGCCACACTAGCTGATTTGGGGAAAAAAAGGGTTTGATCCAGACATAATGTGTAACAGCTATCTGTCAGATATATTGGTAATGGATATATGTCAGAGCTGTCAAGGGATCTGGCAATGAACCCTTCAAAGCCATACTACAGTTAAACGAAAAATTTACTTCCCGCAACCTGCAGTGACTCTTGAGGAGCCTTGCTCCACAAAACCATTTAGTCCATGCTTGAGAAACTACAAATAATGTACTTATAATGTACAGCCTAATGCTCTCCACTTTTAGTGTTTTAAAGATCTGTGGTTCACTGCTCAGCATAGCAGGAGATGATCCTCCCTGAAGAATACAGATTAGCTCCCTAATTAGGCACAGGTTTTACATTTGTTGGGATTTTTTTCATTGTGTGGAGAAAGCCTGACAACCAGGTGCACTGACAACCATCACTTAGTTTTAACCTCACAACCAAAACCCTAGCAGAGGCAAAAAGAGATGCTGTCACAAGCCTTCATGCATAAAAAATTGCAATTTTATTACACCTGATGGTTTGAAGGCCATTCCTAGCAAATACAGACAACTGTGTATATAAAGCTCTCAAACAAACAAACAAATCCCCACCCAACCAAAAAAACCCAGCAACCCTAATCAGTGGTTACAGCTGATGCATCCAAAAATGAGATTAAACAAGGAACTTGAAGGATGCACTAATTTAGAAGTTTTTAACTAGGACGGTCTCAGAGAAACGATTACAAAAAGAAACACTGACATTACTGCCAAAGTGCTTTGAGAAACAAATAATAACTTCTTGCAACAAATTTATTTTTGGTTCCAGAATTTAAGGGCTCACAAAAAAAATAGCAGTAAACTTGATACTGCCTTCAAACACAACAGTAACTAGTTATTAGGCTATAAGCTCTTAGTATCAGCCAGGAAAAAGAGGTTGCATCCATAAAAAACATACATACACAAGATCTGCAGAACTACCTTCTGTCTTTTCAGATGCTTTCTACTGTAAGGCTGTACTTAAGAGTAATCATAGTTTATCAGAACTTAACAGTTTTAGTTGACATTTTCTGTTTTAAGGTGTCCACCCACCGGCTGCACTTTTCTGGACAGAAAGTTCATCCAAGTGGTTCTCCTGCTTGTAAGCAAGTTTTGAGAAGGAACAGGGGACCCACATGGGGTATCTCCTATGAACAGCCTGTTGACTTCGCCTGCATTCCTATGCCTTTGCCTTGCCAAATTTCAAAACAAGTTTCTATTTTAGCGTCACTCATTATAAACACATTTACCAGTAGACAAGCCAATTATGAGACACCTCAGAAGCCGTTTATACTTACAAGTAAAGTGATTTCTCTCACTGTTTGACTCAATATATATATTTTTTTTTTTACTAGAGAAGATGTTTTCAACATCAGGGATGGGCTAAGCACTCCAACAGCTTTCAGCCTCTGAGGAAAGACCATTCTTTTCTCCCCTGGCCCACAGGTGGGAGTGAACTCCAAAAGCCCAGTCAGCAAAAGAGACAAAGGTGGCCTGGAAACAGTACACCTTTTCTGGTAAGTTATGATTAGCAAAACAGCAGTTAAACTGGTAACCTTTCTGCAGCTAAGGACAACTTAAAAAAAAAAAAAAAAAAGAAATCAGTTAATACTCAGAAAGCATGTAAGACTCCCACACAATCCAGAGTCCTAATACACAGGCATATAATCCACTTGTCCAGCAAACAAAAAGAGCAACAAATCGGTAGAAAAGGTCAGACTACTGCAAAACAATACTGTACCATTTGTGATGCCACCTGAAAAAGAAACAGACAGTATGGGCATCGCACACACTCGGAAAGTGAAGTTACCAGCTAACGCACAAACGATTCGGGCATCTCCTCGTGGCAGAGCATCACAGCCATTAAACAGAGACACCGAAGCACTGAGTAACTGTGAGAAACTGCACTCCGCTGTGCATTCGGATTTTGTGCAAACTAAATGTCACCATGAACTTCAGGCCCAAAATGAAACAAGGCTCCAAAGGCTACCATTACCCACACCTGCACTTCTAAATATACTGGTCCCATGACTACTTGATAATATCTTATCAATTGGACACTACCTGTGTGTCTATCTTATCTGTCCCTACTGTAGAACACCATAAATAACGAAAGCAAGAGGAGACACGATTAGGAACTGAACCACAGCAGGTTAATAAGTACCACTGCTTTGCCAAGAACTATGAAAATCCGCAAGATTTTCCTGTCAATCCGCAGGAAGTCAACTGCGCAACTGCAGTTTTTACCCTAATGTGCAAGAAAAGTGGATCTGCAGCTTCCCCATCTTTACAATCCACCATAAAAATTAAACTAACTTGACTGCTAGTGATTGCTACCGAAATACACCTCTACAAAGAGGAATGCCTCATTCACTCCCATTTACCAGCTTTGAAAAATTAATTATTCTGAAGTCACACAAGTATAGCAAGCAACAGTGCAAACAACTTGTGTCTCCACCTTAAGTTTCTGGCAGACATTTGAGAACACTAGAGATGTAAAGCAGGTAGTTTAATACACACAGCACTCCAGCAGGCTTCAGACCAGCTCTGAAGAAAACTTGCAGCATAGTAAAGAAAACCCAAAAAACCTAGTCGAGCAAGATGCAAATGTTTTTACTCTTCAGATACTGGTATTATTAACACAGCCAGTCTTGAAAGAAGAACTGTTGTACCACTAAGACACCTACCTACATAACAGACACTGCTCCCCTCCAAAAACCTCTTCCCTTTATAATCAGTATGAAAAGACAACAGTTGCATTCTCTGACCTTCCCAGGCTGCACAACATTCACTCCACGCCAACATTTGGGACAAGAGCTTTAGAGGCAATTAGCCACAGTTACGTATTCGGTAACACACCACGGAAGGCAGCATTAGAGCAGAGCGAGCGGCAGCAGCTTCAGCTGGTACTAATTCCAGAAAGTTGTTTGTCAGATTACCTTATCAGTTTCTCAGAAACAAAAAGGTGCCCATAATTACCAATTACCTGCTTTATGACTACCATGCACCATACCTGAAATAATCAACATCTGTATGCAGTTGTATAAAGGAGACAGTTTAGGAAATTTAGATACCCCGCAGTCTGCTGTGGCTGAAGAAACAACAGATATTAAATAGTTCCTGCTATGTGCAAATTATTTTTCAATCCTGGGAATTTTATTTTGATATGAAAACATTTCAATTTTTTGTCAGTTATTTCAAGACTACTTAGTAACCTACGAAAAGCTGTGACACAGTAAGAGAAGCTTAGCACAACAATTCAAACAATTTCACTTCATAGTGCTCCACCATACCAACAACAAAGATTGCATGACCTCACAGCATCTAAGATGTTTTGCCCTGCTATCAGCATGACATAAGTTTGGCTCAGAACTCAAGACAATCTGTGCCTTTGATGAACGCAGGACACAAGTTGCTTCCTACATTTAAAAGTCCTGGAAAACACTACATTTAATGCTTAGGTACTGAACTCCACCTTACAACCTACATGGGTTTGTACTGTGGCACACAGGAACAAGCGACATCTCTGTTGAGTATTTCTGCAGTTCAGTTGACAGGAAAGAGATGAAGTAAAATAGTAAATACTGCTAGTACACCAGATCCTTCTTCCTCCTCCAGTGTTTCCTGCTCAGGGTTATTTGCTCCTCCTGAGTCTCACTACGCAAGACTCAACTTCCAAAGCAAGTTTGGGCAGATCTAACACACACAGGGCAGGGCAGGGCAAGGCAAGGCAAAATTGAAATCACTCCATCTTACTGAAAAATAGTTCCTAAGCAAGCTTGAATAGCTTCCATGCTAATTCACGCCAGATGAAGTACCTCTTTCTTCATTAATATTTAT
This sequence comes from Aviceda cuculoides, assembly GCA_035590195.1. Classification (NCBI taxonomy): domain Eukaryota; kingdom Metazoa; phylum Chordata; class Aves; order Accipitriformes; family Accipitridae; genus Aviceda; species Aviceda cuculoides. Next base: position 19,456,370 of record JAVJGG010000053.1, on the reverse strand, counting down.
AGTAATAGCTAACAAGCCTTACTTCTTTCTACAAGCTAACAGCCTATCTCCCAAAGTTGAGCTAAAAAAAGTCCATTTTTCAGTAGGATAAGTCCTAGGTCATGGTGAACTATCTGCTGAACTCTCACGTTACAGTACCCACCATCTCAAAGCATGCGTACAACATGCAAAATGCATTTCAATTTGCTACAGTTCAACTACCTAATCAATATTAATAAGAAACTCATACCTCAAGTTTGTTTCTGCCCAGTGGCTGCTCTGCAGCTAGCACTGAACATACTGTCTATCCAGCAAGGTTTATGTGCAAGGCGCACCTCGTTTCTCATGCCCCTTAACAGAACTTATCAGTGATGCACAGGATCAGCTGGCTACTAAATTATCTACTACAATATTACAGTGTTGCATAAAATCAACAAAAGCATGTAACTGTGCCAAAATCTACTCCAGTTGCATGTAACGCTAGAAAGAGGAGTTCCCCTTACATAAGGAGCCATACTAATAACCTGTTAGTCAGAAGAGGTGCAGAACTTGAAGCTGCTCAAACCGACAAGAACAACCAGCTCCCAGCCCCTTCTCTCTCGAGTAGCTCCCTTCCTCACGGTGCAACATCCCATCCCTGGTCCGCCATGAAGGGTAACTGCTACTAAGGGCAGAGTATATCCTCCAGGACCTGACAAGTCTCACACCGAAACCCTCACGTGGAGCATCTTAAATATTCTGGAACGCTCCAAGGCAGCGGCAGTTTAGAAGTCCATTTCCTAAAACCACCATCCCGCTGCTTTCACAGAAGCGCAGTATTTCAGCTTTCACGTACTGCCCATGCCATTCCTCCCTCCGTCAGCTTCAAACTGCAGCTTCTACTTGCGAGTCAACTGCACCGTCCACAAAAATAGCACTCTACCTATCAGTAAGCGTAGTGTCACGCGCTCGATTTGAGCGCTTCATCTGCTCCTCCAGAGCACGGTATCATGACTTTGCAAGAAAAAAAGACCGATACTCGCTTGATCAAGTTCTGCAACATTAAGGGTCCATCGGTAACAAAAAAGGGAAGTCACGATACGCGTCAAGTTACAACTTTTAAACCTGCGTAACAGAAAGCCACGAAGGAGGGACGCCAGCCACGTTCTCGCCGAGCCCGCTCCGACAGCGACCCGCTGCCCAATCCCACAGGGGCGGGGGGGCCCCGGCCGCCCAGTGCTTCAGTTCCTCCAATACCTCACAAACCTCAAGAACTACCGGCTGGCAGACACACTAACATGGCAGGTAGGGCTGGCTCCGGCCGGAGGCGGCTG
>JAVJGG010000053.1:19419768-19438233 GCA_035590195.1 Aviceda cuculoides | reverse complement strand
GCCGAGGCTGGGGACACCTTCACGTGTTGGGTGCAGCACGCCGGCCTGGATCGGCCCCTCTGGGAGGACTGGGGGGAGGGCGGGTGACGGGGGAGCCGGCGGCCGGGCGGCCGGGGCGGGAGAAGCGTCCGGCGAAGCGCTTCGCTCCCCTACCCCCGCAGCGGGCCGGTAACCGGCCCCGCCAAAGGAGGAGTGTCGGTTGGCGTTACGAACGCGAAATCCGTCGGCCTTAAAGACGCTGGAGCGGTGGCGCGGAGCCGCCGGTTTGAGTCCTTGACTCGTGCCCTGCACAGGGGACGCGCTGCGAGCCTTCCACAGCGCCCTGCGGAGCTCTCCCGTCAACACCAAGAACCAGGCGATGAAGGTGACCGGGGCTGGGGCGCGGGCAGGGCCGCCGGGCAGCTTCGAAGGGACGGCGGCGTCACCCCGGAGACCGATGGGCAGCACCCCGGCGCCGCTGACGAGCGATACGGCAGCGCGCCGCCGTTCCCGCCTTGGCGATCCCCGCGCGGTCGCCCCGTCCTTCTCGCTCCCGAGAACCCATGTGCACAACGCTCACCGGCCGGCTTGCAGAAATAAGCCGGCCTTGAGCGTAGCCGCCGGCCCTCCGAACACAGCGCGTCGAACAACACCCGAAGTCTTGGGATCGTTTCCAGCTGTGCTGGTTCTCATGTTGTTCTCCTTTCCTTGTCTTCGCAGGAGCAGGCCCAGGGAACCATGCTTAAAGTCCTCATGTCTTTTAAGAGCAATGAAATAGAACAAGCGGTGAATTCCTTAGACAGAAATGGCGTTGACTTGTTAATGAAGTACATTTATAAAGGATTTGAAAAGCCAACAGAAAATAGCAGTGCAATATTACTTCAGTGGCATGAAAAGGTACGTGTTTGGTGCTCTCTTGGCTCAGCCACACTCCGCAGGGACCTCGTTGGTGCTTTCGCGAGAGGCCCTGCAAGAGAAGTGGGTGATGGCGGGGGGCTCACCCCGAGGAACACAGGAACTGGCGTTTCCTTTTATCTTTGGTCTCCTGGAGCTCAGGCTCATTAAGCTTTTAGTCGTATTTCAAACCTTTCCCTCAGCCCGGGGGAGAGGTGAGACCTGTGGCAGGGCAGTGTCTGCTGGAGGAAGCGTTGCACTTTCTTCTGCATCTAAGGAGTGCAGTGGCCCCACCGAGGAGGAAGAGCTGGGAGCGGAGGTGTGGGTGGTTGAAGGGGGCAGCTGGCAGCGTTCCTTTGTAGCCAAGTATTTGGCCGAGGGGGAGATCAGGCTGACTCAGGTCTGGCAGTTTTCATCAGCTGAGTGCTGCTAGCAGCATACGTGTCACGGCTTCATAACAGGATTTAGCAAACCTCTTTGGTTTGCACAGGAGAGGCCTCCAAGATCTCCAAAAAGATTCCACTGGGATCTGGAGTGGTCCTCTCCTGTTTCTGTGAAATGCCCGCTGTGAGACAGGGAGGGCAGGATGTGTTAGTCGGCTGACTGTTGAATATTCCCTCTGTGACAGGGTGAGGCACGGGAAGCAGCTGCTGGGTGCCACTGCCCCCAGGCAGGAATTCGGGGGGAATTTTCCCCCACTGCAGGGGTTTTAGCTGCAGCTGCGGTGCTGGCTGTCAGTGCTCCTCCTAGGAGAAATGATCCCTAGGAATGCTGCAGCTCCCTGTACCACCAGCACTGTAGCAGTGCAGCCTGCTGCTAGTGCTGCTGTCGTTTTCACGGAGTACGGGTTTTTTTCCCGTGATGCGTAAAGACAGAACTTGTGTAGAGTGACTCCAGCTATTAGCAGCTGTCACTGGCTTTGCAGAACTTGACAGGGGAGGAGGAGGGAAGTTTCTCAGGACAGCAAAGAACATGTTTCTGCTTGATTTTTTTTTTTTTTTCTTTCTGTTGCTGTTTCCACTGGAGACTGTTTTCAAGTAACCATGGGTGGATGCTTCCAGTGTGTAATGTTACACAACACCACCCTGACTGGAAAGATGACAGTGTTCAGAGCATGTAGGCACATGTAAAGCATCTCATCCTCTTTGTTTTGAAAGGAACAAGGCAGGTCTGAAGTAGGCTGGGCAGAGTTTAAAGCCTTGCTTGCGTTCTCCTTTTTTGCACTACCAGTAAGACGTGTGGCTTGCTCAGAGAGGAGTCAGCTGCTCAGCAGTAGTACCAGTCTGTCCTCTGGAAAAGGGCTGTGGTCCCCCCGTATATCAGGTCTGGCAACTTGTGAACATTTACATGCGTGCAGCGCGTGCAGGTAGCTCCGAGTGGACGCTTTGCGTTCATGTCTCCTAAGGACAGTGAGGTGTCTCGTACTGTTGATCACCGCTCTCCTTTCATACATTGTAATACCCACTGGACTGTATTTGAATTGTGTCTGCAAAGTAAACACACCTCATTTTGAGCAGTCAGCTTTAATATTTTTCATAATCACATCCATCATCTTCTAGACTTTAGAAGGATACATTATTTACATTGAGGGATGCAAATGTAACTGAAACGAGCTCTTCCTCCTTTCCCACTCAAGGATATGGGAGGTGAGACATTCTGCGTCATCAATGACATGCGACATTGGTATCCTTCTTTAGATCCAAAAGACAGTTAGATTTTGGAGAACGTAATTTTCCCTTCAGATTTAGTGGTATATAGGTTACTAAATTACTGTATTCGGTTTTGTCTGCCCTTCAGTCCCTTGGTTCTCATGTCACAGAGTACATTTATAGAATGTTACTGTGTACATACTGCAGTAATTTGAGTCAAAGATCACTCTCATCTATATTTACAGAGAAGTGAGCCACAAACTTCCCAAGATCAGAACAAGCAAGGATCTGAGTTCAGGTCTGAGCTCCCCCATTAGACTTTTAACTGTCGGCCTAAATCATTCAGAGCACACAGAGCAAAGAGGAGTCAGCGTGCGAGTGTAGAACTGCAGGAAGGTAAAGGCGTCAGCAGGGCAGAAGGCACCTGCAGAGACACAGGGAGGTGGAACAACCCAACAACTCTATTTCCTGTTCTGGTGGTAGCAGCCAGCGTAAAGAGTTGCGTTGTGGTCTCGGGCTGCGTGGGCGAACCCGTCCGTACGAGTGCTTTGTGTGCTGGAGCAGTTGGGTGGAGAGAAGCACCGCAGCCTGGCCTCGCAGGCTGGTGGGGCCAATGCAGTTTCGTCATGGAAACCTGACACTGCACAATACGGTTCAGTACCTAAATGAAACGACTTAAAATGTCTTTAATGTCTGCATGTGCTAGAGAAAGCAAATAGATTTTCTCCAATTAACTGTTATAAAGACGCAAGAGCAAAAAAGGGTGGAACAGCCCAAGCTGCCTATGTGTGAAAAGTAAGTTTTTGGAGAAGAGCCACATACTCTTCTGTTATTAAACACTTAATTGTTTGTTCTTTAAAGATGCCTTTTATGTGCAACACTGTAGCTGGCCTGCACAATGCAGTGACTCTGTGTAACCTCTCTCCTTTTCCCATCCCCACAGGCATTAGCAGTAGGTGGACTAGGTTCCATAGTAAGAGTTCTTACAGCAAGAAAGACTGTTTAAAAGACAGTTTAAAAGACTTGAACCAAGATGACCCTCGGTTTTGGACTCAGAAGAAGGAATTAGCTGAAATGACACTGGTCCATCTTTATTAGAGATTGCAATCTACTGAAATACTATGGAAACCTCCTCTTGGAATGCTTTTAACCTTAAAGGTGGGGGAAGAGTAAAGGTGTTCCTGCATATTCCGACTATCAAATACAGGAGCCAAGACATTCTCCTGATCCCTTCTTTAAAAGGCAGAGAGACGGCACACTCCTGCCTCCTATTACTGTAAGTGAACAGGTATTTTTCAGATGCTGCTTTATTGAAGTGTGGTGATACAAGATCCTGTGTGTACTGCTTATTTAAGAGGTAGCTGTATCCTTGGCAGATGCAAGATCCCAACAGCTTACGGGCAGGAGAAGTGTTCATTAGAATGGTGGTTTTGTACGTACGGTTGAAGGACTAGTTGGACTATGGGGCTGGTTTCAGTGTAAAGTGCCTGCTGCATCAATAAAGTTATTGGATCGCATGAGTGAAGTAATTTATTTTTCACTAAATCATAAGTCTGACACTTACTGAAGAGCAGGCCAGCAGTATGCCAATTCCAAGCTAAGTGCCCACCTTTGCATGAATGCTCTTAACTCCAACTATTTACAGAATTTGTCCTCAAATCCAACTATGCTGGCTGTAGGGAGTGAGACCAAGCTCAGCTGCTCCAATCAAGGCTTCTAAGATGCAGCGAGTATAACACATTATCACCCATAATTTGATGTTTATATTCTTGTCCATCTTAGAAAGTCAAGAAAATACTGCAGAACCTATTATTTATGTATTAATGTGTCCTTGCCTTCTGAAGGACTTAAGTACAGCAAAAGGAGCTGCTTCAAGTCAGTAAGCACAGCTGATTTGTCCCAACAGGACACAAGTACTCAAAACCATTGCTGTCTCCACCATCAGTTACAGCACCCTTGGCAAGAGCGGTGAGGTTGTACAGCATCCCTCTGCGGCTCGGTTGGCAGTGTGTGCCCTGAGTCTGGCAGGGTTATCTGCCAGGATGGAGCCTTCCCTTTTGGCACAAATGAGCATACTCCAAGTGAAGCAGCTGCTAAAGGAGGCCCTGCACCATTTGGTCTTTTTTTTTTTTTTTTTATCAGCTGCTAAAAGTGCAGCAGCGGCTGTCCCTGGTGAGAGATGATTTTAGGAGGCAGCAGCACTCCACCTCATTCCTGGCATAACTCCCTATGAGAAATGGAGGTCTTGATTACATGGCTTACACACCCATTCTTACCCTGGGCAGAAGGTGGGGTTTGTTTCATGCTTTAAAATTCTCTCAATTTTAAATAGCTATAGCATCCCAGTGGAGAGAGAGAACCAGAACTATAAAGAGAAAGAAATCAAGATTAGGGGTTTGATCCAAAATGTATTGCACCACAAATTTCATAGTGTTTCATAATACAATCCATATTTACAGCATAGAAGGAAAGAAATCCAATGGCCATAGAAAGGATTATGTATACCACTGTTTTTATACAAGGGAAAGTGCATTAGCTTTTTAATATATGTATACACACCATTCTTGCTCTGATATCTAAAGAAAATTCAACACTTGAGAACTAGTTTATGGTTAAGTTGATCCTGTATGAGCTTTGGGATCTTAAATTGAAGTTGTGTTAGTGAATATATGATCTCACATTTTATTTTGTCACTCTTTATTCCAGGCTGCCTGTACTGCTTTTCTTACTGTTCAGCAGTAACCTTTCAAGCCAGGATCAACATAAACCGATTAGTCATTCAGCAGGCATCAGTGTGAGTAGAGGGAATCCTGTCTCCTGGTCTCAGGTCCCACAGAAATAGGCCAGGGCAAAGGGACATTCTACAGAAAAAGACCTTAGAGAATAAAAGCTTCCCAGAACCAATAGGGTTATCCTGCCCCCCCTTTGTTTCAGTAGAGGAGCAATTGATATAAACCCACTTTTTGATTGTCTGTTTTCATACTAGAGCAGAGTTGTACTCTTCCTATAAACTTCTGTATGCTACCGTTAAGTGCCACGGATCAGGTTACTAAAGACTGTGTTTGGACAAGCTTTAGTGTACTAAAAAATCCTTTTGGTTTTCTTAACTTCAAATAAATACAACCTAGCTCTAAACTGAGGAGTGTCACGCGTGCCAAGGTAATAGCTACTGCGAATACCTGTGTCCGGGATATGACTCATCAACAAAAACTGGGGAGACCAGGCAGGGTAAACAATTGCAGCACATTTACCACTGATAACTGACCTCACGTGGAAGGATACTTACATCTTTACCACAGCACAAGTGTGCATGGAAGCAGGGAGCAGCTCACATGCTGTAACTCTTAACACTACATCATCAACTGCCACCACTAAGGTCATTCAGACCCCTGTTAGTAAAGTTAAAAACCTGAACAGTGACTGTATCTCCACTACAGGACAGCTGGAGTTTTCTCAAATATATTTAATAAAATTACTGTTAGTAACACAAACCTTGTAACAGAATTACCAGAATTGCAGCCTACTCATCCAGTTCCATAGATATGTAGTTTTTTGAAAATATGTCCCATTTTTAAGTCAGACTTACTGCTGCTTCTCATTTTCATCTAGGTTTCGCAGTGGTGTTATAACTACAGGCAAAATTGTGTTACTACTCTGTGAGGCAAGTGCCACCTTGGTCCCCTTTTCTTAAGGGGGAAAGGAAAGCAAGCTGCTGGAACCAGATTTATTCATTAAGAGTTGAATTTTGCCCTCAAAAACAAAAGCCTCATGAGCAGCATTTCTTTTACCATGTAGTCAGAACACAGTTAACAGCCCACTGTTCCTAACATCAGTATTTGAAGTACAGAAAACCACAACCAAAGAGGCGGATACTGGTTATGAAGATTTGTTGCTAGCAGACTTGGAAGAAAAAAAAAAAAAATCAATACGTTTAGTACCAATATTCTTCACACTTTGTCACTAGATTTTTTTTTTTTTTTTTAATAAAAGGTATTCTCAGTGTGCATTTACAATACCTGGAATTGAGCTTTAAAAATTTAAAATGGTTTACTATCCCTTCTTCCCAATGCTAACAACCTATGGTACAGGCTAACAGATTAGTTTTAAAGGCGACTGAGTATTAGGTACTATAATTAAGACCATTTTAATTATTATTTTTCTTTAAGAAAAGTAAAATCAGACAACTCTAAAGTTGTGCTCTCAAATTAAATAATCATCATCAACATGCAGCCTTCAGGACTGCAGGCCAGGATATATGCACCTTAAATTACACAGTGATATGAAAAAATGCAAACTATTAGTTATGTCAGTATTGTTATAGGCAAGGCAGATTTCTTTTTTGGTTAAAGCTCCTGCTCCTGTTCTTTGAAAGGCTTTTCAAACCGTCAAAAACTCAATACAGTACTGCCAACATTTTTTTTTCATTGCTTGCTTTCCACAGCAAGACAAGGAAGCTTTACTGTGCCTAGAGTTACTCAACTCTAGCACTCTGTATCAGAAGCTGGAATCACCATCATAACAGATGCACGCGTTAGAAGCTTGAACTGCCAGCACCGGTATTAGCGAGGTTAACGTTACCCTTTGGTGCCAAGAAAACAAGACCGATGAGCACAAGGAGCTGACTTCCATTAAGAGACCATCGAGACAATGGTCCCCGAATCCAACCCGGAAGAGGTGTTTCAGTTTGTAGTGAAAATTTCTCCTTGCACAGTATTAGTTTTGTAAACAGTGTCAAAAGTTCTTGTACAAAATACTGCAATGACAGTGATTAAGACACACCTGAATTAGTGTGTTCAGCGTTCTTTTCACAGAAAAAAGTAGCTAGATGCTGACTGTCCATTTTCAGGTTCCCTTAAGGCCACAGTGTCCTTGGGCTCGAGATAGATGGCCGGATACTGCCTTTGGGAGATGGCTTTGACCCAAACCACGACATCTAGGACAAAAGCACAATACACACTCTGCTAGGTTCACACTTCTAAGAAGCTGAAGATTTGCAAAAGAAAGAATATGGTACATAGGCATCTCCCCATCATTTGATGGAAATAACTATTTATAAAACGGAATGCTGCAAACTTCAGACTGAAGTGAAGATAGTTTCACACAATCCTATCTGGAAGAAACAGCATCCACTTTCCACAAGTGAAGGTGACTGAAGATTACACTTAGTATATTCCTTTAAAATAATGACAAATCACAAATCTACAGTCATTTAAACACAGTACCTTTAGTCAATATCTAGTATTAAACTGTTAACTTAACAAGATGTCAAGAAAATCTCCCTCAGCTGCAATCATAAGTAGACTGAACACGTCCAGCTTTCTGACTGCAGAGATGAATGCAGGACATGGAAGGAAGTGAGGCAGCACTCCTTTATGAACACTCACTGATAACCACATAGCCAGCGACATGCAGATCTCATTTTATGCAATGGAAAGGAGAAACAGAACAAGGTGTCTAAGCCCAATGTCAAAATGACAAACCCAGAATTCAGCTTCCTGCTTTTAAATATTTGACTGTACTCCAGCACGGAGCTTCCAACTTCCCTCCATGGACAGAGTCCGATGGGCAAAACTGTTACTCCGTCACTGAAGCACTGGAAAGTTGCTATTTCCCTCATTGAAATGGACAAATTCCAACATGTATGTTTGTGATTAGCTAACACTTTAATAATAAATTACATTTATTATTGTAGCTAACATATGGAGAAGATACTTTTCATGATCTCCCAGCATCTAAGAGTTTTCATTCCATCTGCTGGAAGTCCCGTTAAAGACTACAAGTGGAACAGAACCCTTACCTTGTACTCCAAAGTTTCTTTAAGCATGTTTTCTTCCTCTTGTGAAAAATTCAGTAACACAGATACAGCTTTAATTAGATGGAATGCCTAAAAGAAACCACAGTATTTTGTTGGTTATGATGCTCTCAGGCTCTATGTTCTGGACTGCAGTGCAGCACAGTTTTTCTGTGGGTTTGGTCACAGACTTTGTAGTCACAACTGCAAAGAGCAGACCAGCAGCCTGCTGTTATCCCCAGTGCCAATAGACTAGGATGGCCTATATCTTGTTTCTTCTTTTTGTGTTTCCTGGCTTTCTGTTCTTTAACGTTGGTTTGCATATTTGCAGGAAAGATGACAAATCGGGAGCCTAGTTAGAGAAGAAGCTTGGCTCCTGTGGCATCCTAGGTTTTTTTAAGCTTTGAAAAGTTGATCAAACCAGCACGTAAACTGGAAAGAATCACGACATTTTAAATATACACTTTATATTAACTCTGTAGTACTAATATTCTAAATGGCACACACAATGTGGAGTTAGTAAAGGAGTCGAGCACTCTGGATACCATGGAGCTGCAGAATTATTTCTTGATCTTAGCCACTGACTTGAAATTAAGTGAAGTATATTCTTGGCATAACTTTTTTAACCTTTAACTTTTTTGACACAATGTGGACAATGTGAAGGAGCTCCAAATGCAGAAGGAATTACCTCTTACAGATCAACAGCAAGTGGTTTATGTCTTTTCTTGTGGTTTTTTTGCTGTCTTAAATGTACAACCACTCTTAATTACATACTCCATACACTTTTTAGCGTAGCTCAGAGAGAATGTCTTATAGCTTCAGATCTTTAACTTCCAGACATAACTACCTCTTAAAAATTCACATTTCCCTTTCATTTAGTTCATAATAATCTGTACTTCCAAACATGTCACTGTTAGCTGTTTTGCTTCACAGTGCTGAATCAGTCAACAACTTTTTAAGTGTAAGAAGTATGGAATTGGCATAGAAGTGTCCTTAGCAGGTAACAGGTAGCAGTTTCTAGAGAAAGACAGACTTAGAAAGAGAAGGTAAGTGTACATCTTTACCTCAGATTCCCGGCAGGACATGAATTTTAGTACAACATGTTTAAGGTATTCAAAGTTTATCTCCCTCGAGTCATTTAAATCAGAGTTGTTTGTGACAGTCACAGAAGCATTAGGCACTTCAGAATTTGCTTTTTCACGTACTTCGGGTACCTCGCTGTCAGGCCTTATTTTCTAAAAAAAAGAAAAAGAGGAAGTACATTGTAGACTCTGTCAGCTTGACACTGGGAGAGGATCTGGGTCTGAGATATCTAACACAGGGACTTGTATCCACAAGGTGGGTACAACCTGGGCATCAATATGACAAGCTTCTCATCCTTCATGGGATCACAGCAGAGAAGTGTCTTCACCCCTCCCTAGACTCTAAGACAGAAGCTAGTTGCTATTAGCGTTACATGTACATTACCCGAACCAGCATGGAATCGGTTCCATGGTAAAAACTATCACCTGGTAATTTTCTTTAATCACTAACCTGCTCTGCGTCTTTCAAATGTGGGCTTTCTCCAAAACAATTTTCAAGCTTAGAACAAAAATAACAAATTTAAAACCTCCTTTGATTTTTTTTAAATAGAATAATTTTTTTCTTAGAGAGGAAAACTATTGTAAAAGGGATTAAAGGGCTTTCCCTGGGGCAGATATGAGTCCTATGCTAAAACTTAGCTGAATGGCAGCTCAGTAGCAATCAAACCTCAGAAATGCATTAAATGCCCAAGATTACTAAACACAGGTCTTCTGTAGGTAAAATTCTCTGTTGCAAGGGCTGAGTGGTGATGGCTACCTGTCACACCATCCATTCAATAAATGATCCAGAATAATGCACTTCCTTAATTTAAGGGTTCACTGATCTGCCTGCAAACACAAGGGAACTGCAGACATCCCTAGTAAAAAAATTACGCTCTAGCTAGCAGTTAAGCTTTTGCAATTAGTAGTGCAAGTAACTGTCAGTAAGTGCCAGCTGAAGAGACTGAAAAAATATAACCCTTACCAACTCTTTCTGGAGGGTTTTCTTGAGTTCTGTCATTCTTTGCTGTAGCTGCTTTATCATCTGTAAGCACAGCAAAGGCTAGTGTTAATACAGTATTGTCAAGACACATTTTGACTGACAGGTATCTGGAAAAACCCATGACAAAGAAGTGTAATGAATGAAACAACATTAAACAACGTTGACAGCTCTGAAGAAGCAAGCCGCATGTCTTGCCTTTCTAGCTGCACACGTTAGCAGGCCTCTGACAGTATACTTGGGCTTTCATGTGACAGCACAGCGGAAGTGAACTGAATTCACACAAAAGGGCTCTGCAGGAAAGCTATAAATGGTATCATTTGGTGCATCTTTCCTCCGAAAGAGATAAGGATTCCTACGATTCTGGCCACAGTTTTTATCCACTTCCTAGCTCCTTGAACAATCCAGAGGAAAAAAATTTACTCACAGAATACTGGATTCAAACTGGATCTGCCATTTTGGTAAGCCTGTCCTTCTAAGGCTGCAGCATGGGCAGCAGCAATCATTCAGCTTCCTAATTAAAAGGGATAAGACTAACAGCCATTTCTGCTGTTTCAGTTCACCTTGTTTTTCTCAGCGATTTGCTGTTCCAGCTCTCTGTTATCCTTCTGAAGTTGAATGACATCTGCAGCCGCTACCTCTCCATTCTGTTCCACCACATAGTTTTCTGGAGAATGGAAATGCTTGTTGTTCAAGGCTCTCGTTGATTCCTCTAGTTCTGAAACCTATAAAAATGAAGAGTGAATTGGAGAGATAACATGACATTTGCAAACCATGAACACTCCCCAGGAAGAAAGCTAGACTTTTTGGTTGCTGTTTGGGGTAGTCAGGCGGTGGCTGCTTTTTTAAACCAGAAAGCATTAGTGGCTACCTAGTTGGCTACATCTCTCACTGGCCTGCTTATTACTTTTGGGTCTCTGTCTCATTGGTTTCATAATGGTTCTCCCAAGACATTTTATGAGTCAAATAAAATAAGGGGTTATCTTCCATAAACCAGTCACAGATCTGACTGGAAACAGCTTTCTTTAGGAAGACAGGGAACAAAAAATAATGGTGGTCTACACTGCTGGTGTTTCAGGTCATGAGCAAGTTGTCAGAATAAACAGCTCCAAGCATGTATCACCAGGCATGACAGAACTGGGGGTCTCTTGCACACCTACTTATTTTCCAGAGAAGTCTGAACAGATTAGATTTGCAGCTGCACTCACATTTTTCTCATGTTCTCTGGCCAACAGGCACTCCTGTATCTGCAACTTCAGTTCATCAATTTCCTTTCTTGCCATTTCTTCTTTCTCCACTGCTCGGCTATTACTTGCTTCTATATCTGATTGCAACTGATGCATTTGCAGCAAGACAGCTTCATGATCTGAGAAAGGCGAGACCTGCTTAGTATCAGTCTACTGAACCAAATGAGAGTTTCTAATTATTTTTCTTAAATGAAGCTAGTTAGTGATAGTAAATTCTGACCTTTTTGCCTTGCTCTGTCATAAAGACAGAAAGACGATGGAATTTAAACCACCCGAGCTCACATGCATGTTTTTGCAAAGGAGCAGCCTAACTGTCTGAAAGTCAGGGTGATTTTAAATACTTAACAACATAACTATCAATGAGACCTGCTCTAAAAGACACCATCAAAAAACTGTGTGACTTGTGCTGTGGCTGCACAGGAACACTTGGGGCTGAGCTGTGAGCACGAATGGCTAGCCGGCACAAATGGCTACCGACACAGGGCCAGCCAAAGGAATGGTGCATGCAACAGGAGGCTACAGTGTTGTTCCCTTTGTAAATAATGGCAACACACAAGAGAAACACGGTGGGGTTAGGAACTGACTGAAGATGACTACATTTTTTAGTAGGACTGTGGAACGTGAGTTTGCAGCTGCTTTTTAAAATGCACATAATCTTTCAAGCAAGTGCAGTTTTTAAAGTGGTGCAACGAAGTAGCAAGTTTTGATCTGTATCATTTATTTCACGTTTTGTGCACAACAAAAATTTACAAAAAGTACAGCAAGATTTGTTATTTTATGGTGTAGAAACATAAGACTTTGATTTTAAAAAGTGGGTTTGTTTTTAAGGACACAGTAGAGAGATTGTCCAATTGTTGCTGAAGGATACAAGATTTTGAAAATACTAATAGATTAAACATGGAAGAGAAATCTAGGATTGTTACAATCTATCAGGCAAGCCCAGAACTAGAGCCTGCACTTAGATAAAGCTGTCTGGGATACAGTAGACTCATTTGGTCTAACCTTGACTGAGTTGGTTTAGTTCTTCCTTCTGTTTTAGAAGCATATCACACTTTTCATCAATCAGCTGGTCTTTTTCCTTTATTAAGGAAGCCAGATGTGAAACCTTCAAAGCAGGCAAACAAACAAAAATCATTAGATATAAAACTAGAAGAGGGCATTGAAAGATTTCAACATACCTCAGAAGTTCAGAATTTTTTCTTTTTTTTTTTGCGGGAAGGACTGGAGAAGAACTCCTATATCAGTGACAAAGGCAGTGGCTGGTATCTACAACTGGCAGGGACTGCCTGAGTTCTGTGCCAGGCAATACAACACCTTGAAAAAGTGGTTTGTGCAGCATTAGTGTTACAGATAATACAATGTGGATGTCTGTGATCTGTCCAGAGACTCACAGAAGACATCACCTCTACAATGCTGACCTCATTAAAAAGCACTGAAGTCGGTGTGCTGTAAGAGCTAAAACACACTTCGCTTCTGATAAACTCTGTGCCATAATTACAGATTGCCTCATAACCAGCAGGTGGCAGCTGTAAAACAGCCACTGAGCAAAACCAGAAATTGCCTTATACCCCTTTCACATACATCTGGACCAAGCAAGCACAGATCAACAGCAGTCCCAGAAGAATAAAGAAACCAAAAGATGGGACGAAATTCAGTCAAACCTGCTCAGTTGGCAGTTCCCACCTTGAAGAAACACAAGTTCACATTATCCACCATGACCATTTTTAATAAAAGAAGAGGAAAACAAGACTACCTAGAATTTACATTTGGATACTGGATACAACCTCCTCCCTACAAGGAAATTTACAATTTTAGAACTGCTGAGAGACAAAGATGTTCCTTTCAGTGTTTATATCACAACAACTGAACCAAAAGGTTTCCTTAAAACAAACTGCCAACTAGTCAATGGCTCAGGATGGCTGGCCTACTGGGACTACACATCATCTTGCAGATTTAAAGGGCTCTGAAATACCAGTCACCTTGATTCTGAGCAAATGTATTCACTTGCTACTACCTAGTCCTCCCCTCAGTTGTTGATATTCAACTGCCACAACTTGCCGTAACTCTTGAGCCTACAAACCTATGAATATGCTTAACTTTGCAGTCAGCAGCATTTTACATTCTTCCAATGGAATAACTCACCTAAGTTAATTACATTCTCGTGCAGGCATTTACATAGACACCCTTAAGTTTCAAGTTCACTGAGGCAACCACTGCTGTCTCGCATGCTGAGGATATGATTCTGATTCATGTTCCTGACTGTTATGAAAATTAAGTCCAAATCTAGTCTGGTCTGTGCAAGGTAGGGAGCACCCAAATATATTTTAGACCATTGGTATTAACCAACCTGCTGTTGTAATTCCTCTCTCTGTTTTCGTGCTTCTTCCAATGCTTTTGCAATTTCAACACTGACAGTCTCTCTGCTGCTCAATTCATTCTGCAAACCAAAAGTAATTCAGAGGTTACTCAAGACAACTAAAATCAAGTCAGTCTCTCATCTTTAAACCCAAACTCATTAGCAACTAAGACAGCATGATTTACCCTTCCAAATCACTTACTGTTCTGTTTTACTGCACTGCTGCTATCTGCACACGTAAGAGCAACACAGAACTGATGCAAGGAACCAAACACATTCAGTGCTTAAAAGATCTTTCAGCTTGAAGTCTCTATTACAATGAAGTAGCTCCTTCCTACAACTGATCTCTATTCCAATTGTGCATCTAAGAGCAGCTACAGAAAAAAAACTTTCAACACTAAAATTACAGTCAAAAGACTGAGTATAAGCTGTAAATACCTAACCAACTTAAGTTTTTAACTTTTGTTTTGAATGCTATGAGTGGAATTTGATGTTGAACTATTCTGTATTCATTACTGCTAACAGGACTTAAAAGCTCTTCAGGCCTGACAATACGGGAATGTATTATTTCTGCCTTATTTAGGCAGACCTAAGCATTCTATTTCAGAATAGGATCAGCCATTTGTAATGCTCCTCAAATACATTTCTACTGAGTACCAATGATGATGTACAGCTGTTAAGTACCTGCAACCTGAATGTAGTGTGACTCCAAGTACTGAGAATGTAATACACTTTGCCATTAATTGTTTCTCAAACAGCTCTGGATTTAACCAACATCACTAACCAATTAAGGCCTTACCTTTAACCTGTTCAATTCAGACTCTTGTTTTTCTAAAGAGCTCTCATACTCTTCTCTGCTTGCATTAAGATTTTCCTTTTCCTTTTCCAACTGGCTCTGTAAAATAAAGATTGCTTAAATAGCAAGTACAATTATTCTAATGCTTTGTTTAAACAATTAAAGTCATCAAATGCTTTGTTCATATTTAGCTTCTCGAAGTATGAGATCTTCTATTATAATGCTAGGAGTACTGAATAAGAACATTCGGACAATATGCAAGGTCTACAAGCTGTGTTAAAACCATTTTGTGAAGACCCACATGGCCCACTTAACAGTTTCTGTACTTACGATCTTGTGCTGAGTAGCTGTTTTATCAAATTCCCAAGCTGTTTCAAGAGCAGCAATTTGAGACTCCAGCCCAGTTACTTTCTGATCATACTGCTGTTTCTCACTTAAAATCTGTTGCTGTAGTTTACTTCTTTCATCCTCTAGATCAGTTTGCTTAAGAGAAATAAAGAACATTATATTTATAAAACGGCATTTTGAAGCTCTGACAAGAATCGGACACCATTCCATGGGGGACATACTCAAACTGAAGCAACACTATTCCTTTGGCAGCAGCATCATGTACTCATATACGGACACTAGTTTAGGGGACAAACAGCAAGAAAACACTTGAGTAACAAAACAGAGAAGTGAGATGCTGACGACTGATCTGCTACTGGTCAGTGAAACATCATGCAGGCTACTCACCAACTTCTGGATCTTCAGATCCTGCTCAGCAGCTGCTTCTTTGCTCTTTTTCAATGCTTCTGTTGCAATCTGTAGTTTTTGTTCCAGTTCTTTATTCTAAAATATAACCATACACTAAATTCCTGATCCAATGGCATCTACATTATTAGAAAAAACATCCAGAATGCGGGATGACCCAGTAGGGAAAGTAAACATTAGAACCATGAAACCATATAGTTCAGAGGACTGCCTACTTGATACATGCTGCTTTTAAAAACTCTTCGCCACACCACTACTGCCCAGCAATGCCTGCACTTCACTAGTTGTTTCTTATAGGAAACAAGATCTTATAGGGAAGATATGCATGAAATCTCTAACTTCGTAACCTCTAGGCCCTTCTCCACCACTGCAGGTGGGGAGATGACCAGAGATGTTGATCAATTAGACTTTCCTTTCAAGACTAAATGTGACATACAGTCTCGTCTTTGGCTGAGAGCACAAGTGCAGTGAGGGGAGGAGGTACAGGGTATAAAGATGCTGGAAACAGTGAGAACTTGTAGTGAAATAAAAAAAAATACTTACCTGTGTTTCCAACCGGTTCACAGTCTCAGTGTGATGCGTTCTGTCTGTTAGTACCTGCTGCCTGGTTTCATCCAGTTTTTGCTCAAGAGTAGCTTTCTGAAGATTACATGGAGATGAACAGGAGGAAAGATGGACAAAGAGGTAAGTGTGATTTTTCAGTTAAGATTTTTCTTTTTATTTCATTAGTAGGGTCAAACTAATATGGAACAGTCATTTTGATGTGCAATGCAGCTTTGCTCTTGGGAGCCAGCAAGTTTGATGCTACTGCATAGGGCCTCTGTAGATCATGTTGCCCTGGGGATGACGACATTAAGGACTGGAAATTCACTGACATCCTGTCACGATCCAGATGTAACCTCTAATCAGCAGCTAAGTTGTAATTTTCTAACCCAGGCCAAGTTTAAGGGATTAAAAAAAAAAATTTTTTTTGAAAGCTTAACTTCCCCTGCATCACGGCAAATACACAAACAAACAAGGTAAAACATTTGCTAGTTATGGTAGTTACTTTTAAAATGTTTTACTGCCCCTCCATGGTCTTTAAACTGGCTCGAGTTTACTAAGCCAAGTTCTTTTATCACAGCAACATTGAGCTGATGTACCTTGTAGGTAAGCCTGACCAAGGAAGAGCACACCTTCCCTTGTCTCCCCAAGACCCAGCTGGGGAAGCACTACTCCAAGCTGATTCTGAACAGGAGCATCAGTCCTTCAGAAAGAGATGAAGTAATGAAAGAAAGGACATTAACCAAAGCTAAGTTCTTTCTGTTTCCAGCTGTTTCTTAACACTTCAGAGGCTCAAGCTTTCAGTATACAACATTCTGTTTTAAACACCTATGTGCAAAAGAAGTTCCCCTCCCTGTCCCAGTGCTTTGCAAAGCACGGTAATAGATGAAGAACAAGGAAAAGTGTTCACTGTAAGGATTAACCAATAAAACTCCCAAGTTGTTCTACCTCCTGTGGAGATATTAAAAAGCTGCTCTTTCGCTTCTAAGCAGTCAGATGCATTGCCTAAACAGACAACGCAGGAAGACCAATAAAGACAGCTGTGCTCAATGTAGACATCCACACAATTCTGTCCAGCTTACACAGCGTGCCAATATACACTGAAGGGACAAATGTGCCTGCGTTACATCATTATATGTTCTTTCCATGTATGAGAAGTAATGTATGTCCTAAAAAAACCCCAAAAAACCCAACTCACTAAGACTGCACTTTTAAGCAGTCTGTAAATGTATAATTACCTCTTTGAGTAGCTCCTGCACATGTTCATCTCCTGAAAGATTTCTTTCTAGCTTTTTTTCCAAGGAAGACACTTTTTCCTGCAGCTGTTCGGTAAGTTTATTTCTCTCAGCAAATTCAAAAGCCATCTGTGAGAACAAGAAATCACAGCATGTTTTTTGTAGTGAACCTTTCAGCTAATCCATTGTGGTTTGACTTTAAGCCATTAGAAAAAGAAAAGTCTTGTTTGGAAAGACAATATGATCCCAAAACACCTTCTAGACACCAAATTTCAAGCTCACAGTGCATTACCCAAATGTACACCTTGAACAGCAAGATGCATCTGAAAACACTTAACCTTTTGCTTGTGTTGTTCATATTCCACCTTCAGAGATTCATGCTCCACCTGTAACATTTCCAGTCTCTTCTCACAACCAGAACCAGCAACTCGAGCCTAAAAATTTTAAGAAATTACTTGCTTTGAAACTTAGATTTCCAAAGACACATAACTGATATCTAATCTAACTTCTGCAGACAAGGAGCTCTTTGAATCAAATCTCACTTAACTCAAACTTACATTTTGCAAGTCTACAGAAAGCTGCTGAATGACAGTTTGTAGCTCCTGTTCTCTTAACTCCAGAGCAGTGATCTTATTTTCTGCATTTGTCTCAGCTGTCATTAGTTCATCTCTTCACAGAAAGAGAATAAAAAAAAGTGACATACTATTCCAGAAAAATAATCTTTAGCAGATAATTCTGCTACTTATGAAAATGAACTAAGCAACAAGATTTTCTTGTCCTAAAACCAGCCACTGCTTGATTATACATTTTCCAAAAAAAGTGACAGTTAAACATTCCAACTATAAAAAAAGAAATCATAACATGCTTACAAAACCCTAAACAAGTACTACTTTAATTGGCTTGAAAAGAAACATGAACTTGGCATTTACATCCACATCGGCATACCAGAAGCAATTATTCAGTCAACTAAGTACACATATAAACTCTTCCAAAAAGGCAGAGCTGGGCATGAAGTAAAAGTATAGGGGGAATGCATACACTGCTCCTCATGGAACACCACATCCATACCTCTGTGCCTCTAGCTCCAAGAACTGCTGCTGCAATTCTTGAAGATCTTTCCTTAGGCCTGATGACTCGTTGCTTGCATCCTGAAGCACCTCT
>JAVJGG010000053.1:19382159-19413166 GCA_035590195.1 Aviceda cuculoides | reverse complement strand
CTCGTTACAAGCATTTGCCACAAGTTTATTAACAATAAACTCCTCGGACAGGGCCGGAAAGGCAAGGTAGTTCTGACAACAGGCAAAGAATACACGTGCGGGAACACGAACAGCGCCCGGCGAACGGCAGAGCCCTCCCCGGCGGCGGGGGGGAGCAGCCCCCGCCCCCCCAACCCCGAGGTACAGAGAGGAACAGCGAACGGCTCGTACACAGCAAAACCGGAGGGACGGGGGGCGGCGGAGGGAAACAGAAGCGTACAGAAATCTCCTCGAAATTCACTGGAAAAGGCTGAGAGGGGGTGGGAAGGGGGGGGGCAGCAGGAAGCAGGCCTTGCCTTTCGGCTTTTAGTACGAATACAAACCACGGTGGAAAGTCAGGTGGTCGTTTCTGAAATGGAGTTAACAGCAGTTCTTCTCATTGTCGTCTTAGCTTTTACTTTTCCCCCGAAATTTCCAGCAGTAATACAAACATACTTCTTTCCTCCCAAAGACACCAAGAACAATGGCAGAACAGTTTCTGGTAGTACATCGCTTCGGCGATTTACAGATCCCCTGCAAAAAAAGTCTATTTGCTCCAAAAAAGTTTATTTATATAACTCTCTATTTTACGTAAAATATCTGTTTTTACCAAAATATGATATACAGGCACATGGCTGTAAAATAACTTTAAACCAATTCACTATAAAATTACTTTTGGTCATAAATAATCTGATTCTCAAGAGAGGCGTAACACTCGTCTTACCTCTGCAGAGGGACTCTCCGTGGCACAGTTCCTCTGCGTTTCCAGAACGCTCCCTCCCTCTCCCGCCTGCATTCCCCTTGTCCTTCTCGCTAAGCCTTGCCCAGGGCAGAAGCAACTTGTGCTTTTCAGCCTGCGTGAGGCGGAATCCTGCTCCTAACAAGTCACTTAATACTGAGAAGTGATAACGAACACGTGCCAAAAGAAATCTGCAAAGTCAGTGGGGCAGGTACTCACAACAGGCTTTTATTCTTGCAGGTACAGCTGCTGTTACTAGATCTGGTAAGATCTGCACTGCTCAGGGGCTCCTTTGGGCCAGCAAGTTGCATTGAAGTCTGGTCTCGATGTGAATGAAACCAGGATCTTTAAGACCAAAACATTATGCGTGCATCTGGGCAGCTGGTGCATTAATAAGTCAACAGGAATTCAGAGACAGTCTTTAGTCCCCCAAAAGATCTCTCAAATTCAGAAATCTTGAACTAAATCTCCTCTGCCGTGGCAGAGTAATGGCTTGGAGGGGAAAAAAAAAAAAAAGTGGCTTACTTTCACTCCTAAATATAAAGCAGATACGTTTTTCTGGTGTGTTCCTCCCCTGCTCTATTTGTGGACATCCAAATCTTCAAAGCACTTGCAATACATTTGGTCACAGACACAGTATTGCTCTAAAAGCCAAAGATATTAAAGATGTAAGAGAGCCACCTCAGAAATGTATCATCTCTCTGCTCTGGAGATCTTTGCCCCTGTCCTCTGCGCCAGCATCCCTCACGCGGAGGCTGACTGCAGCTAGTCTAATGTTACCGAGTTGCACAGGGCAGCTTTCAGCTTCGTTATATCAGATTTTTTTGTCAGAACAGTTACTGAAAAATCTAACATAGATAAAGCTTTTACAAAAGAAGCCTCAAGACAAAAAAGTTGTTCAGACAGATTCCAAGCTTTTTAGCTTTCAGGAAAAAGCAGACTTGAAGCACAGCATGGAGTTACAGCACAAGGAAGGGCGGCGGGGCAGGAGAGGAGCTTCACAACAGCGTGCGAGGCATGAATCTCGGAGCGGCACTTTCATCCTGACCTTAGAGGAGAAGCCTGACCAGGGCTACTGGAGATATTATTTAAAGCCTAATTCCCTGACACCCTCCACATCTATTTATTTCCTATGATCCTTAAAAGACATCTCTGCACACGTCTCTGGGGAATAGGCTTGAGGGGTTTCGTAAGTCATGACTTGACAGATATTATTTTGATGAACTACCCAAACAAACCACCCTGAAATTTCTCAGGAAAGCACTCCAGGGAGCAACTCCAGTTTGCAGAGCTCACAGAAGTCAGTGCTCCATTTAGCTTGCAAATGAAGCAAAATGACACCTTGCATCCCGAGAGTAATTAAAAAATGGAGTTTTAAAGACTCATAACCCTGTATTCCCCTGTCATTGTTATTTTGAGAAGACAAAGGGGAAAAAACAAAAGGCATCAGCAGTAACTTTGGCTAGGTGTTCTAAAGCCAGTTTGAACAGGAGTACAAATAGAGGTGCCTACTGTGGGAGCAGGATTCATTAGAACGTATCACATGCAGTAGGGAGCTAGGCAGAAGTAGCCCAGTAAGGACACATTAAGTCCAGATCACATTCTCCTCTCAATATATTACATACAGAATTTACCCCTTTAATTTGGTATTGCCTGGTGGTGGCAAGTCTTCTCTGCTAACATAAGCAATAAAGATATATGGAGAAAGGGAGAGCGAGACAAGGGGGAAGGCATTAGGCCTGAGAACAAAAGGATTTGCTCTCTTCTCACTTAAAAATGGTTCAGTCTTTGCGTCGCTTCCACACTGAGGACTGCTAGATACATAAACCAAATTTTTCTTCAGTACACACAAGCATACATCGAGAAGGTACCTACAACCATAGCACACAGCACACAGTAGCACAAGTTTAGAATGACTTAGTAAGTTCAAACAAGACAAGCTTTTACTTGGAGGGGAAAATACCAGTATTTTCATCTTGAATGCAGTTGCTTTGGGTGGGAAGGGAGGGGGCTGGCTCAAAATCCAAGACCAGATACTCATCCTTTCTACAGCTACAGCAGACAGAAGGTATTGGCCTTTTGCTTACAAAGTACAATTTTGTACTGCTACCAACACAACAGGAATGAAATCTTTATCTTTGAATATCCCTGCCAGCAGCATACATCTGAACAAAAGGTCAGTAGGTAAGAAGAGAATGAGGGACCTCAAGAATGAATTTTTGGCTTGGACAGTCATCGCTGATAAGTTCAACTTCTGAACTAATTTTCAAGGCCTTATATTCTCCTCCTACATTCTAGCTTCTTCAGGTTTTTTGTTTTTTTTTTTAAAAAGTGCTTTCTCCTCTCATTAGATCTGCCTTGGTAACCAGCAAAAAGAACCTCTTCTCCGTGCTGCAAAGTGGATTAGAAGCCTCTCAGATCACATGCAAGGACTCCTCACTTCAGCCCAGCTAAAATGAAGACTGGGTCTGCCAAGGCTTTCCCAGGCAGCTGACAAGCAACGTCCCACAGAGGTTCACCAGCCCACACTAATGGAAGCATCATCACTCCTATACTTAGAAATAGCACACTCTTTTCCAGATACACAGAACCAAAATGAGAATAGCTTCATCAAAGCAAAAGCTAAAGCAAACAAAAGCATTTGGTTGGAAGGCAGTGAGCTGGGGAAAATTAAATTCCCCTTTTCCATGCAAGCTGAACGCTGCTGGTGGAGGAACAGCAGGCAGGCCAAGAGATAACCTGTCTCTCACTTGCTGCTGCATTAAAGGCTTTCCGTATCTCTAGCTTCTACATACAATCCCATGTTTTAATAACTGGGGACCTCCTACCAGAAAGGCAGATCGTCAGCTTCACAGTTAAGAATACAATAATCGTATCACTGTAATACATACAGGAGTACTCATTCCCCTGGCTAACTAAGGCCTCCTGTACCTGAAATCAGTTATGAATTATGTCAAGGTCCAAGTGGAAACAGCAAATTACAATGGCAGAAGAACCATAACCTTTACTACAACCACAAATGATCTGCAACACCTTGTGGAATGCACCCAAAATGGCGTATGTGTGTATATATAAATTTTGTTTATAGACATTGTACTGTTTCATTCTTTTTAATACATATACAAGTACCTATACATATATACATATTTACAATTTACACCAGCCAGTAGATGTATGCATATTATACATATACACACAAACGCCTAGAATACACATGCACACACACAAACACACACTCTTTAAAATAAACTCCACATCCCAGGTAATGAAGTCCTGCCATAGTCCAAAGAAGAGCAGCACCAAGTGGTGGAGGGCTCAACATACCAGCTTCAAGACTGCTGAGAACAAACACTAGCATTCGTAGAAATTTTTACCCTTGGGAAATTAAAAGAATGGATGGCATAAACTTCAGCCTAGCTACAAAGAACCTTCATGCAAACTTCCCAGCTACACTCCCAGCTACTACAGCGATTCTTACTGGTCCAGCCTGTGCTCTCCTCAGCTGAATGGGGTCCACCAGTGCTGACCTGCAGCCCCTCGCTATTCCGTCTGACTAGATCATACCTTGTACGATGGCATTCCAAACAGGCCTACCATGATATTGTGGTAGTCACCAAGTTCTGCATCTCTAAAAATAGAAACATGGCTGGGTTCAACATAGAAGCACTGATCAGACTTGTCCTTTTACTTCATTTCTAGCAGCCCATTGAACTGTGACAATAGACTTTCATTTAATAGTTTAAAATATTTTCATTTCCTTCTTGTTGCTCACACTTTCACTGTCAGGAGTTGCAAGAGGTCCTCTAGCTCTGCAAGGAAGGCAGCACAGTCCAAACAAGTCAGCAAGCACTTTTCCCAGCAGTCAGAACAGCCTCCTCCAGCAAGTGCCTTACAAAGGCCGCTCTACTCCTTAACATACCCAGACTGAGCATCATGGGCTGAGGGAGCCTATAGTGCTGCCACACATAATTACAGCCCCTCAGTTTTACTGGTTCAAAGATAGGACTGAGATGCAATGGTGGGCATGCAAAACATTAACGGGGCTTTATGGCAGCACACACTTTGTTTAACCTGCAAGAGGAGCATCGGTATCTCTCCTCAGACACAGGGATCCAGCACAGATAAATGAGTGATAGGAAGGGCTCGTATTCAGCACTATATGGGACATTCTTTCAGCTCCTGTCAGGGACTGGTAACACTGTGGGAGCCAAACATTCCATCCACACATGGAAAGGAGGGATTAACACCTGCTGGAAATGTAATTCCATCTAGTACCTCAAAATGAAGAATGCCTCCTCCTCCTGGAAAACTGTGGCAGCAATACAAATGGCAAGATGACCCATATTACAGTGAGAGATGGGGGCTAGCTTTCTTAGTTTTGTAATTCGTTCATCTGCTAACCATCTACTCAATCAGGCGGAGTGGAAATTGTGTCCTTGGCCAGCAGTACAAAGTTCATATATAAAATTGCTGTGTCAAATTTATAGGGAGCATTAAGTATCTTTACAACTTCACTTCAAACCCACTGCTCCAAATGCAACTTAGTTGTCCACAGTTTTGTCTACTTACTTGCCTAAGACTGAAAAAATATATTTATGAAGGACTCTGTTTTATTGCTATTGTTGGTTTGCACTATGTGGTTCCATCTTTACCATTTCAAATCCAGACTCTTTGGGGATAAAATATTGTTTTTCTATTGATTTTTTTCCAATTTCTTAAAATTGTATAAAAATAAAGGATTTCCACAAATGTGGGCTAAAGGTAACCAATAATACTTCTATGCTTAGGATCAGCTGTTGGAAATGTGGTTGATAGCCACAAGACCAGAAATAAACCTCTAGTGATTCTTTAGTTTAACATTTAAAAGACATGAAAACTTCTGCTTATAAAATTGACCCCATACAGAATGGAACAGCTAAACTAACAGCTGTTTAGTATTACTTTTCAAAATAATGGTCCTAAATTTAAAAATAAAATCAAGTACTTCCTTTTATGATTTTCACATTATAAAACTGCACCATTCAAAAGCTGTGGCCAGGGAAACCCCTTTGCAGTAAGACAGTTTCTTTTAATAGTCATCGAGGGTGTTTTCCAGGAAAACATTCCTAACATCCAGTATGGAAGCCAGCTCCAAAATGTGCTTTTGGAGGTGAGGATTCTCCACCGTTTCATCTCTTGGCAGTTGAGGATAAGATTCTGGATAATTTCGAGTCTCCTGCTAGATGACAGTGAAAACAAAGACAATCAGACATTCATTTATTTTTACACCCTTTACAAAGAAGATTGCAAAAGGCCAGTTTCATCTAAGAGGTATCCTAATCTGTTCAGCATGCCACATAGAGAGAAAATATTCTAGCATTTTCAGTTTTCTGTTTCAATTGACTCAGAGATGGTCATAGTGTCAATACAAATGCCCATTCATCTAAGATGGCTAATAATATGTTCACACAAGCCTTGCAAAAAAAAAAAAAAAAAAAAAAAAGGGAAAAAACCAACCAAAAAAAGACAAAAGGACTTCACATATACTTACCTACTACACTGGCATTCATGTCTTGAAATTATAGACATGTAAGCATCTCCAGTGGGAGATTCATCTCATCCTAAAACAAGTATCTAAGACACTGAGGGCAAATCTATCCCCACTGTGAGAAGACATGCTTCTTTTCCCTGATATCAAAGAAGCCTAGGTAGCTAACTTAGGCTTGGAAAGCTACTAGATGTCTGCAGTTAAACAAGATGAATACTGTACCTTTCTGTGCTTCAACTTCCATTTTTTTCTGTAGTGTTTAAAATGGAGCAGGCAGTTTATATACCAACACTCACATATATAAAATGGTGTAGATCCAGAAGCAAACTTCGCTGTTGGCACAGCATTAACCAACAGGGAGGGAAAATACCATCTTCCTGTTTAGCTTCTTCATTTACACTTCAAAGACCTTTCAAAATCCATTCACACTAGAATACATTCCAGCAATAACGTTCCAATCCTCCCCACTTCCTCTTATATTCTTGTTCTACACCTTTTTAGTTGTGTAGAAACAATAATCTTGAATTATTAAGAGGAATTTTTCTAGCAGACAAGGCTGTTCACAGTGACATAAATGAATTAGAGTGTGTCTGCTACTTATGTAGAAGAATAAGGCTTCAGCAAGTCAAAGTACAAAGGCACAGATTCAATACAAGCTGTAAGCATTAGCATGTGAGCATCAGTTATCTTTCTGAAGTCACAGTCATACACTTAGCCCTAAGACCCTTCTATCCTGAGGCAATGCAGTTCTATATGTACTGGATTGTCATTCTCACAAAGGGATATCCCTGCATACCCGGAAAATTTTGTGCATCCTCATAGTAGCCGAACAGAAGATAAATCTTGTTAGAAGCAAGCGAAGAAATTCATCCCCAAAAAATTGAAGAAAGGACTGATCTGTAGAGAAGGCAAAGAAAACTCAGTTTAGACAGGCTTTAAAAAAACAAAACAAGACCAAAAAAACCAAAACGGAGAGAGAGACTTGGGGGAAAGCACTACAAATTCTTGTGCATTCCCCTTATTCACTATTCTGTCCTTTCAAAAGGCTGAGCAAGAAAAAACAGCATCTGCTTAAGTAGCACGCTAAGGTTCAGTTGTGCATCTTTAGGCACGTACCTATGGATCGCGAGTGGGTCAGCAGTTGGGCAATATCTCGGTTGATTTTTCTAAGGTAATCTTGACACTTCTCCCACAATCCTCTGCGCATGCTTGATAATCCAGAGACAAACAGGAATGCCATTAAAGGATTGTTCAGAAAGAGTGTGAAGAGGCTACCCCGCTGAGACTGATCTAAAAAAAAAAAAAAAAACAAAACAAAACCATATATATCAATAGACAAAGAGATACATTTGACACATGAACCAGAAAAGCTGTCCCTACCACTGAATGAAGTTGCTCACCCACTAAATTCTGTAACAGAGGAACTACTCCTTTGTGTTAGTTAAATCTTCTCTCCTCTTGTGGCAGATCTGTTCTCAAGATGATGCAATGACTAGCAATAAAGGCTTACTGGAGATGTGTATTATCACCAAGAGAAATGAGATTTTCTCATGAATCATGGGAGGCCTATGTCTTAATTTTGAGAACATAACTTGAACACAAAAGTCATAACAGAAACAACTGACAGAAGATACCAATTATAAATACTAAAGAGAAGTATTAAACATGGACATTCTTATTCCATTCAAAAAGCTAGGCAGTTGAACCTATACACACACCCCAAAGTCTACATAGTTGCCCTTTTGTTGGGCATCACAATATCCTAAAGCTCATTTCATTTACTCCATGCAGTTAAACACAATACACAGGGGTCCAAGCTTTATCTCAATTAACTGGGAAGTCACAAAGAAAGGCAATGCACATAAAATCACGTGCCTAAATGGTAAGGCCACTTCCTCATCAGCAAGGATTACTACTTGTTTTGGTGCATTTGGGTTTTTTTTTCCAGGACTTGGGCACACAGCATGCATGGTACAATGCTATAGTGACACAGGGGCTCAATTAGGTTCAGCTCAGAAGTCTCTGCAAGATGCTCTAGCGCAGAGTGTAGCACTGCTCCAGAATTACAGCATGACTTTCCTGACTGCTCCATGAACACAATATAAGCATCCAGCATTTTATAAAGTTAGTTTTATTTTTCAGAGTTTCTGTTTAAACAGGATTCATTATACCAGTACTTATTTTCTACTTAAGTTTCAGCTAAATAACAGGAACGGTTTCAAAACAAATGAGAAGCTTCCACTTCTTGCACATTCTCTCATGATACTTGGCCTAACATCACTCTATGTGGCTTAAGCTAGACCTTTGTACTTGTCTCTGTGATGGATAAGCAGCTTAACGTGGCAAATTCCAATGAGAAAGTCTGGAATGATTTATATTTTATAGTAGTCACAAGGACTGAAGAACATAGTATTTCATTGCCTGTTCCTACTATAAATGCACCTTCTCGGGGCATACAAAGCCAACTGTTTTCTTTAACCTACCCTCCAAAATCAGAACAAGATCTGAGAAGATTTTGGTCTACACCTGGCATTTAAAAGTTGATGCCTTAACTAACTCTGCTCACTTTCTGGGACTAATAAAGCTAGGCAAAGTGCTAATCATCATCTCTCCAGCACTACGCTAGCAATTTTCTGAGTCTCCATGTAGGAGAGACTGCCTCCAAGCACTTGTTGAAGCTATCCGTAGAAATATCATCATTGTTAGAATAAATTACTTGCCATAAACAGTAACTAAACTTTATCGTATTACTTCAGGAAATGTTAATCTGATTTAGGGATTACATAGTGATGAAAAGCTATCTTCTCATGAAGAATCTAAGTTATATTTGTTTGGGATAGATATATGATACAATGGCAACTTGTTAGGAAATGCAATACTAGACATACCTTGTAATGCTTTTGGATATGCTGTTGGAGAAAGCAAGCACACCAATGGTTGTCCAAATAAGTTTGTGAAATTCTGTAACAGATAAGAATTTTGAAGTATTGATGGTCACTTTGCTTGCTTTTGAATATTCAGCAGGTTAAGTGTACAAAGGCTACTAATGACAGAAAACACACTAATGCCCGTCACACAGTTCAGCATTGGCAGTAAGGCTGACAAATTGACTTGCTCATAGATCACAGCACAGAAGGAATATAACCCATTACATTTTAAAGGAATTATAATTCTCTCATTTCACTGCTACTGACAGTAGATACTAATTTCATGAAAATACAGCTTTGAGTAGTAATACAATACTTGAAAAAAAATAATGTTCTGCAGTAAAAATGAAAGCCATTTGCTTTCAGGTCAAAATAGATCTAGCGTCTTTCCTCAATACCAACACCAGCTGAACTATCCAGTCAAAGTAATTTCTTTCCCCTCTTCTTTCTAGCAGGAGGAACTATTTCTGGTGTAACAGAAGAGCCCAGTGAAGAAAAGTTTTAAAATAAGATTCCTTTACAGCAAGTATGTCATAACCTTAACATCTGCTACACTGAACCCTCATTTTACAATACTAATTTCATGCACCTTCCACCAGCACCTTAAATATTGCCTAAGTGTTCTGTTGGATACAAATTTCTCCAGAAACCTCAAACGACACCATTGTCCAGTTTCACCAACATTTACCTCATAACAGTCCTACTGTGTATCTGTCTGGTAGGTATACTGATTGGTAAAAATTATCACCAAGAAAAAAAAAAAATCTTTTACACAACCTCATTAGCTGTCACATGTCTCACCAAAACAGCCTTCTTAAAACTGAAGGCTTGCAAAGCCACAGAAAATGTAAATGATCATGTCTGCATCCTATCAGAGCACACATTCAAACCATGCATCCAGAGCATGAGTGCAACACACGTCTGCAGATTATATTCTTAAAATTGGCAGGTTATGAATGCAAGGTATACATCACCACAAGTATTTGCTTGTGTAGAATAATCAAAAAGCTCATTTTTTAATTCCTTCTGGCTTCTTCTTAATTCAAATGGAACTTCCCTTCTGGGTAGTATATTTCAATTAAATTAGTTTCACTGAATTAATTTAATCTAAGTCTGCTAAATACTAAAGACAGTAATCTAGTCTAATCAAAATAAAACATTTCCCATATCTGACAGAGTGTTGACTAGTCCTAAAACCTCTTCTATTTCTTTAAAAGCCCAAGTGAGAGTTATAATGCTAGATACTAAGGTTTGGTCTCTAACGAAGAAACAAAGACTGTTATGAAGACAGTAACTGCAGGCCAACCCAGTACTATAAAGAAACATTTAAAACTCCAGGAGTCACCCCAGACGTTGCCAGTTTGAGCTGAATACACACTGACAGGTTACACGTTCTCAGATAACACGTATGCTTAGTATTCACAAGTGGATTCACATGTTGAATTCTATCTTGTATCATCCAGTTACAGACTAAAGCAGACTTTCCATACACTCCATCAGTAAAAATGACAACGCAATTAAACACTGCCTACAGCTATAAAGCAAAACCAAGGGTCACATATATCTCAGGAAAGGTATTACTCACTGACAGTATCTGAGATCATTTTGGACTCTGTCCCAGCAGAGGTTAAGCCAACATAGCTAGTAAGTCCTGCAAAGGGGAAAAACTACACGGTTTAACATAGAATGCAACCTTTGGAAGACAGCTGCTCATGCCAGTCACTACATCTAAACTATAGATCCAGGAGGTTAAGGCTCTCAAGCTTCCAGGTACCTGTCTCAGCTCTTGCCCAGACACAACTGCCTGCCATAGTCCAAGCAAACACCAGGATTCACTCACCACCACCACCTCCGCTCCTGATTTCCACAGAAAAGCACTGTGGGCATCACATGGAACAAAGGAACAGGAGCATGTTACAGCCACAGCTTGGACCGGAGGACCACAAGGTGCACCAGGAAAACCTGCCCTGCACTCTCAATGTTGGTAGCATCTCTGGATAAGGAATGCCCTACCTTTCAGTGGATGGACAATTCAAAAAAGAGTAAAACACATTTTTGTTTCAACATTGACTCTGGTTTTCTACTTCAGTATTCAAGTTTTCCAGCAGAAGCATTGCTGCTTTTTAAAATGCATGTCATATACATCTCTTTCCAAAAGAAGTAACTTCACATGTAAGCTTTACTAAGCTAAGTATTTATACCACATCACTGACAAAGGCCTTGCATTCTTACTGGCTGGAGTTTTTGTTTTGTTTGGGTTTTTTTAAGACTTTGCATTTGGCCATAATCTTAGACAACTACAAGAAGATACTGATTTAAAAATATTTTTTCATCCACATATACAGTGGTAACCTTCAAGAACACAGCCATCTATATTTAAATGGAAGTGTTAAAAAAAAAAAAAAAAATCATGGCTTTAAGTAGATATGCTCGATTCACAGTTATCTTCCACTTTCAGCTAAATATACACGGGAGGAAGCTGTTCAAGTGCCACTGATTTGACAAACTGGCAAGTCACTTCCTGGCAGGACTTACTTTCAGTCATCACCATTTAAGCCCTCCAGAGAGGGGGAGAGGATGAGAATGCATGCAGGAGAGCAGAAATGGGCTGTAGAAAAAGATGTGTGAGCAGTTGCTGCTACTGCCAGTACTGCTAGCAGTGACATTTAAATGCCAGGATAGCTACTCTCCTATCAGAAAAGATCAGAGCAGCCATGTGGAAAAAAGTCAGCACACTGACTTCAACTTCTCACATAATTGCACTGAACCTCTTTGTTTGTGCCAGTGCTTGAGTCTGCAAAGCACCTCACAACACACCCAGAGGGTAATCACGGGACAGCACTACCAGTATATTCTGGCAACCAGGAACCAAGCACGTAAGCACGCACAGAATGATGACAGACACGAGTTTACAAGGGCTAGAAAATATCGAGATTGAGAGCTCTGCCATCTACCTTCATCTGAAAAACAAAACAAAACACCTAAACCCATCCCCACATATCTATCTGCCTAGGTTCAATGGCAATAGATTGTGAAGGTGAACGTGAGTTCTCAAATGCTGAATATATTTTCTTTAAGTAGGAGTCCATGCTCTTTTTTTTTTTTTTTCCCCTCCATTCTCTTTCTAGATTCCTCACAGTTGTGCCCACATGCTTGTGATCTGGGTCAGAGCTCCTAGCAGCCACTTCCTGTCCTGAAATATTTCCAAAACTCACATTTCTATACTCCTTATATACAGGCAGAGCTGGACTTCTCTCACACCAGCTGCTCTGTGCGCTTAACAGACGGAACACTGGTGTATTTTACACTACTGATGGTCAGTTCACTGCCAAACAAGGAAAAGAAACTAAATGGAGGTTACAGTTTTTGCTTACTGTGTGCCCACAAAATCTAAAGAAAATTCAATTATCCGATTTAAATGTAATACAAAAAGTGAATTCTACTGCAAACACTTGATGGTTATTCTCACAAGAGCAACAAATCTACATGTGGGAATCCATGACCTCAAAAAGATCCTTTGCTCTAAGCTGTCCACAGAGCCCTGGTATGTCCAGAGCTGTATTTGAATTAAGGATGACCAGGAATCCCTTACTCTCTCTTACAGAACTGATACACTTGACATCTTTCAGCAATTTTACCAGAGAGGAAGGGTCTAAAACAAAACAAAAAACCAAACCCAAGCCACACTTTTTCAGAGGAAAATAAAACCCTACCAAATCCTTATTTTCTCAGAAAGACAAGTAAAATCATTCTAATTGTTTCCCACTCTTTAAATGGGGAAGAGAATTTAATGAAAAGCAGATTTGCACAGAAACCTAGCGCAGTGAAGTTAAACGCAGTAGTATTTAAAAAGCCCTTTGAAATGCATTACAATACAACAACAAACCAAAAACCCTACAGAGAGGCTAGATCATTATTAAGAGTGTCGGGTGAAAGTTCCCTGGCTCAATACAGAACTATTCTGAATCATACTGATCACTGATTTAGTACCTCTTATTGGCCAACAAATGCCTTTAAAATAAATGACGCAGACTGTGGATACTTAATAAGGAACAAGTTCATCTGGCCACTAGACGTCCCTATTCCTCCTCTGAAATGCAGCTGTGAATGTTCACTTTTCTCACTGCACATAATGGAGCTATAAAAGGGAAGACATAAGGAAGTGGCACTTTATCCAGATATAGCACATTCTTAATATCCCATTCATGAATAAAATAAATGTTGTAATGCTATCCAAATTCAACTGGCAACTGAGATTGAAAATGCCTGCTTCTGTATTACCCGAATTGCAGATTCTCAAAGGTGATTTGGCATGGAGTAACTCTACTGTATGTCCATAGCCCCCTAGGAAGGGGGCTCATTGTCCAAGCATATACCACTCTACAGTAACACTGGATGCTAATTTGAGTCTTGTTATTTCCTTGGTTCAGATACTTTTCAGACACAGACACCCCGTGTTTTATAAGATCAGGCTCAATGCTTTGACTCCTTTCTGTTGTTAAAAGCAACTGAGTGTTGGATGACTGGAAAAAAAAAAAGCAGATTAGTTATGTCCCTCCCCCATGCACACACACCAAGATTTGTCTTTGGTATATAACAAAAATAAACCTCCCACCAGAGACCTTGGAAATCTTGAACCTTTTTTCCCTCCAGGAGGATTTATTACTTTCCAATGAGCGGCTGTTCATGTGCTTCTCCTTCTTGTTCCTATTCATAGGATCAGATCCTGACTAGCATGCACAACCTCAAAAGAAAAGAAAGACTGAATACAAACTGTTTAAAAAAATATCCTGTTAAAAGTGTAAGCTAACTAGGGGTTGACACTGTATCCTATCATATGAGTAGCTGCCTTCAAGAACCTTACCTTATAGGCAACACTGTTTGAAGAGTCCACAATGATAAACAGGGGCTTTCTTGTGAAAGGGTAGAGATCTCCAGGGTGAAGACTGAAAAGAGAAAGGGACACTTCACAGACCACTAGAATCACTGCAAAGCTGTGACAGTGCACAAACTTCTCAGACACACAGCTGCCCATGTCCAGATAAAAAGCAAGCAGATTCTCCATGCCCCAGTCCTCAGATTCATCCTCAGAGAGTAACTGCAAAACTAATTTGGTATTCTCTATAATATGGGCTGTTGGACTTAATTCTTTCCCAACAAGAGATGCTTATCTTCTTGAGATGCCATCCACCATTAATTTGGAGTTTTCCAGTAATAAAGAACTTACGTTAAGTCACAGTAATACTTTTTGAGTGTTTAAATCATCATTTAGAGTTGCATATTCATTTCTAATTGTTCAACTTCAAGCCAATCTACATTACAACGTCCTGCACTGAAGAGTTTGAATTAGAGAGGCTTTGATGCGTTTTTCACTATTAAAGACAAATTCTTCTGGATTTGCAGTTGTCACACTCATGAAACTTACCAATGCATCTCTTTGTAAGACTGGTTTCGCTTGTGGATAGCATCCCCATTTATAATGTCCCGGTTACTATTTGTCAGAACACCACCAAAATCATATGGACCTACACACAGCAAAAAGAAAGCTAAAATTAGCAGAGGCAACTCACCTCTGTTATGGATTTAATGATTACATGAAAGGGAGGAAGCAACCACAAATCCCAGAAAACTAACTGAATCTGAACTACTGCAGTTGTAAGGAGGGGATGGAGGAATGTGGCGATTTTACTAACTACATATTAAATTTCATGCATTTTTAGTAGTTTCAGCATCTATGAAATAGAAGGAAGCAATGCAACCTCATACCTTCTAATTTATTTATTTGCTACTTAACATAATACAAAAGATCCAAATATTGGCTCTTGTTACACTACACAGCAAAGAGATTAAAACCCGTTACAATTCCATACAGGAAAATTAATACCTTTGTAAAATTATTATATGAGCTAGTATATTCTAGATTCAGAATTTTATTAAAAAATAAGGCTAAATCAATCAAAACCCCTGTAGCCTCTCAGAATAGATATAATACTATCATTCGCAGTTATAACACTGCAAAGGGGAGAAGAGAGAGGTCAGAGAATGAATATGCTTTCAGTACTCCTAGAAAAGACAAACCAGTTTTAACCAGATTTCAAATCTGCAGCAAAGGTTTATTTTTTTAAGATTTCAAATACAGAATTCACAATTTTTACATGCACACAGCCTGGACACATGTTCCGAGGGTAAGCTGAAGAAATATTCTGCTAAGTTTGCACAACTGAGCTAGCCGCCTAACTGTCTGATGAAGAGCAAAGATGAAAGTAATGACTATAAAAAATATCAAATCCTACACCAAAAAAATATGTGCAAGAGATACCAGGAAATATTCTGCCATTAATAGGGTATGAAATGTCAGTAACATTAGTGAAATAAAGTATTAGTATTTCCTCATTCTGTTATACATTTGCAGAGTTGGTTGACCCATATTTGGCCACCAAATGCAATTTTTTCACGTTTGGATACATAATACACCTTTCCATTTTAAGGGAAGCTTTGGGAATACAAAATTAGGAACAGAACATACATTAATTCAGCACTGTTACAAATGTCTCGCATGATCTGGCAAACACAAATGGCTTACAGGCAATAAACAGTGCAACTTGCAACTGCTCTCCCTTTTAATAAGGTAGAATTTTTTGGCCTGTGCAGACTACCCTACCTTATTAAAAGAATGCAGTTGTAATGGGATTAATTTAATGAAAACTGAAGTCTGACTATGCAGCTCTTCAGACAACAGAGCCTGGATGCCTCTACGGTAAGGTATTAAGCTGAAACAATACATGCAGCAAAGTGGACATATCACAGGCTTTAAAGAACATGGTTTAGTTAGAACCTATCACCAAGTTGCAGCAAAAAGTAAAATGTTAAAAGCCTTTAAAAAAAAAATCACTGCCACAATCCAAAGCTGACAGGGATTTTTTTCCTTTAACATTTTGAGAGCTCTATAAATCATGCACTGGGATGGACAAGGCATGCATCTTATAAAGGAATGCAAGTCTCAGATGAGGCGTGTACAATATTTAGGATGTTAAAAACTTTTTTGCCCCCCCCCTAAATTATATAAACAGATCTTTTGACTGTGTTTACTTCAGCCAACCAGTTTTCAGCTTTTAGACTGCAGCTGCATCCAAATATTTTGCTAGGTTGCAAAGAACAGGAGGATGAGGTGAGGGGAATTGTCAAAAATCATGAGAAGGGCTTGAATTGTCAGGTTAACAAGCGTGCAAATAGAACAGTCCCTGCAGACACTTCAGCCCTTTTACCACCCATCTCCTGACCGTATGTTCTCATAGTACTGGAGATTGGAAAGAATCACAAAGTGCCATTTAGTTATTTTATTAAATTTGCACTGATGCATCAACTGAGCCATGTGGTCTTCAAAACTGGTGAAGCTTTTAATACTTCAGATGCATCAAAAACTGGATATGTCCTTTGAAAAGGTCTCTGGTTAATGCACACTAATTAAAACACAGGGAATTAACTATTGTTTGTGAAAAAAAAGGCTATCCTACTAAATAGACGGGAAAATAAAATTGACTTGTCTTTTAAAAGGAGCTTTGTGACATCTTTCTTGGTCACTTGTCCTGGAACATAAAGAGAATTCAAGCCCTGTTCATGACAGGGAGCATTCCTTTATTGTACCTTCACTATCCGAACGACCTGATGGAAACACGCCCGTGGCAGACAAGTAAATCAGCAGTACACTGTTTGCAGGCAGCTCCTGAAATTCAAGTAAAGAGAAGAGTGGCAAGGGAAGAAATGTGTAAGTTTGTTTTAATAGTCAATCATCACCTTCATAAATACATTGTCATTTAAGATTGTGCTACTCCTGCTTCTGGCTTCCCTTCACTCTATTCTTCATATTCATTCTTCTTCATTCTTTTTCCCTTCCCCACCACATACACCCCTTCAAATAGGAGAGCACACAGACAAAAATATAAACTGATGATACATTCATAATTTTTTTTCCACACAGACCTCTAGGCTGTATTAGAGGTTCGAGCAGCACTAAAAAAGCATCTGCTTCCACATAGACACTCTTACTACCTAGCTAGATCTGAGGCTTTCCAAGATATGGAAACCAAAAGCTGCCAAGATCCAAGATCCATGCAGACCCTAACTCCCAAACAACTGAGGATCCTAAAGGAAGTTCTTTGTTTCCAAATACCCCAGGGTCTGCAACATCTGCCTCTTCCCCCTGCCCCTTCTCAGCTGGACAACAAGCACAACACATCCAGGTTTCTGTATAGACGTGTAAAAGAAATCTCTTTTCCACCTTTCTAATGGGCTGTCTGCAAGTGGAAACAGATGCTTTTAATTTCTGCAAAAGGCTGAGCATGCAAGCACCCAAAATTCTAAGCAGTAAGGATGCACTTCCTTCACCTCACCAGCTGTTTCTTTACAGTTGTTTCTTTATAGGATTCATATTCTGGTTTTACTACTAAATCTTAAGTTGCTGACTTGTACAGTTATAATTAAGCATAATGAGGCCAACAACTCTATTAAATTAAAATAAGCACAGGAACTATATTTTAAAAAGTCTACAAATGTATAGATTACTTACATGGAAGACAGCAGTGGGTAACAAAATAAGACAGGCAGATAAAAATATAGCATGTGCAGGAGAGTGGTACAATTTAAATGGAACACAAAACTGGAGACCTGCCAGGTACACAGTGCTTAAGAGCAACAGTTTCTTGACATACTTCCCTCATTTTGAATTGTGTTTGGCACAACACAAAGTAGAAGAATACTGTCAAGATTTTTCTGTTCTCCAGTTCTCTTATCTCAAGAAATATTTCCTATATAATATATATAGGAAATAAATAAACTTTATATAGGAAATTCCTGTTATATATGTATGTCTGTATCTATAAATATGTCTGTATATATGTGTGTGTACCTACACACACACAAATAAAATTACTGGATAAGATTAAATCATATGCAACTATTACATTACATCACATTAATTAAGGCTTTCCATAGTACTGCCATGCACCATGCTTGATACTGGACAGCTAGTACTAAGACCACTTGCACAGGACGTGTTCAAGCTTTGCTTTGAAGATGGCTGTACTTTAGCAATGATATAATAACTGCTGTGTAACAGCAAGCTGGGTTTCTGTCTTAAAATTATTTTTTTTCTCTCCCTTAACAGTAGTCAACAGATTTGCCTTTATTATACAAATTACACTTATCTATAATATTTCCATCCTTTCTGAAGACAATATTGAACATTTTAAGAAGGCCAAAAAGGCTTCATTATCTTGAAGTATAAAAGATTATCTCAACCACATTTTATTCAGTGTCACATACATTCTGGGTATTTTTCTATTACAAATAAATTCACCAATTTCACAAACCTTAAATGATGCTGCTAAAAATGTATATAGCTGGCTAAAAGTTGGTTTATAAAGTAGATATTTATGGGGGTTTTCCCGCCTGGCTGGTTTCTCCGTGGACTCCTGTTAAAAAAACAAACAAACAAAAAAAACCCCACAACACAAAAAATCCAACAACCATGTATTACCAAAGCAGCTTCATAACCCTCTAAATTTCTATTTATTAGAATGTTCACCTTTGACATACTTCCCACACAAATGGTCTGCCCATGCTGCATTTCCTACTACACAGTAAAGCAAGATGCACAGTATTTGAACTGGAACTTTATATTATCCCTCCTTTAAATTTGTTATCTAAATCTTTCTTACTCTCTAAAGCATCACCCAAGAAAAAAGTGAAAAAATTCACTCCTCAAATAAATGAAAATCTACATATTTCCTTTTGCCTCCAGATAAAATATTTTACGCTTTCTCTGAAGGGGATATTTAACTCTCAGATGACTTAGCAAGCTGATGAACTTATCTGGCTGCATGACTGCTAGAGTGAAAACAAAGGAAGGGGTGGATGTATATGGACAAGGACAGGCATGCACCCCTTCAGAAACACCGTGGCTGAACCAATGTAAACCATTTGTGAAGTGATGCCCAAATACTAATTTCTGCTATTTTTTCCACCGTTGATGGTTTGCTAAGGAGAAAAAAAAAAAAAGGGGGGGGGGGAACGGGGGATGGACAAAAGACACAACAAATTACTTGGATCAAACTCCACAGGTTTGAGCTACTCTTCACTTCCAGTAAGAGTTACACCAGCTTTACTAACTAGCTTTGCACAGTGACAATACTGAAAGAGTACACCATTTAAAACAAAACAAACAAACCAACCAACCCCAGATAAGATCGGTTGCCAGGTTTGTCACTGAAATGGAACTTACCTGCATTCCAGGTTTGTTCATTTGTGACGCTAAATTCATTGGTTCCCTTTCAAGTGCTTGTAGCATTCGGAACATATCAATTGTTAATTCACTGAACTTGACCTGCAAAAGAGTCAAACAGTTTATTCTGCTAGATACAACTTAAACAGTATTTCTTTGGAATTATCCAGGGAAGAGATTCAACTGCATACGAGACAGACCATTTTCTGTCTCTCAAGGATCTGTCAGTGTCATCTTTGAATCTCTAAAGACCTGTGAATGACTTTTAGAAGAGCTTGCAGAGGACAGAGTCTATTTATTACTGGTCTACCAGGCCAGTTCACTGTAGTGCGGACCCTGACTTCGGAAATTACAGACTTTTCTGGGATGTTTACAAATCAAGTGCTGAAACTTAAGTACTATGAATTCAAACAAAATCTGAAAGATACACAAACTGTAGTTTAGATACAACTCCCTTGCTTACCTGAAAAAAGAGCTCAGAGAGAAGTCATGAAGTCTGTACAACATCACTATCATCATCATCTAAAAAACAAGATCTTGAATGTCTTTTGAAAACTCCTTCCTGTTTCAACAAGCTGGAGTATGTCATACGAAAGCCTAAGTCAAGCTTTTTCTAGACATACCCCAGAGGCCTCTCATGCTTGAATGTTTTTAAGAACAATCCAGTATATGAAAATCAACTGTATCTACTTAATTGACATGATGAATATAAGCAATAAGAGGTCTAATATATAATATTTCAGTTTTAGCTCTTATTTCTGAGAACCTCCTCTTCTTGCTGCCACTGCAAACATCACAATCAAAATATTTTAATGTCTGCCTCTACTGGAATCTTTGTTACATGATCAGAAGGGATGTCACAGGGGAAAGGACTCTGAACTCCAAAGATACAAACCCAAGGCTCTGGAATTTCTTTTACCTGGTTGTTGCAGTTCCCAATAATCAGCGCATCTGCAAGAGCAAGCTGTCCCACTATCATTCCCTGCTCTAGCAATGGAGCTCCTGTTTCAGAAAGCCTGTTAGAGGTGATTACAATGGTGTTGTCATCATTTAAAACCATGACAGGGTCTGCCTAAAAAAAGCAACCAGAATAAATCAGGAATTCAGGAAAACATACAGATTTGCAGTCAGAGAGAAGTCCAAAGGCCTTGTCACTTACAGTAAACATTTCATAACTGAGGCATATTTTTAAAATTAATTT
The DNA here is from genome assembly GCA_035590195.1 of Aviceda cuculoides. Taxonomy (NCBI): domain Eukaryota; kingdom Metazoa; phylum Chordata; class Aves; order Accipitriformes; family Accipitridae; genus Aviceda; species Aviceda cuculoides. The sequence continues at coordinate 19,392,475 of JAVJGG010000053.1, read as the reverse complement.
GCCATACATATATTTGTATGCAGGCTACAGAGTAATGTCTTACCACCTGGAAAGGCAACAGCTCTTAGGAACTGCAAGCAAATACATGGTACAAGCATACGAAGGTATAGCAAATAGAAAAACATACTTCCTCAAATGGCACAAACTCTGCTTCAGTTGTTCTGTACCTGAGGAACCAAATGTCATCATCAACCTTACAAATTCATGCAGAGTAAACTAAACATTCCTACAACACAGAAGAACCCTGCACTCTTTTAGTTTGCCTCCCCTTCCTGGAAATAAATAGCAAAGAAGATGAGTGAATAGTAATGCTGCCATCCGTTCTGGCAACATTTAAATAAATACTCATGTTACATAGTGACATTTTGTACAAAAGGAGGAAAGTAGAACGCTGTCTCATTTGACAGAATAAAAAAAAAAAAAATTATTTTCCTTTTAACAAACTTTGTAAGTTGGTCACATTACAACTATGCTAAGAGCCTATCAGTAAACTGCCATGCTTACACCATATTTTCCATTATATACTGCTTATGCACTGCCAGTGTAATAGACCAGTACTCCAACAAAGTACACTTTGAAACACACCTAAGCATCAGCAAATTGGATTGTCTTCCACGACAGAACTATAGTTGGCAGTCTCTCCAAAATATTGACCGTGAAAACTGCTGTGCTTTCAGTTCCACCATTTTCTAACTCCAAGAGCAAAAACAGTAAGGTGACCACGTGTATCTCAGCTTCATGCTTCTGTCTTCAATACGTTACGTGACCAGGTCTGACTCTTCAGACACTTTAACGGCTGTCACTCTTACACTACTGTGAACACATTTCAATGATTAATTTGGACAGGAATACTGTCCCTGCATGTGGCACACCTGCTTACCACATAGAGGTGGTAATACAGGAACACTTCAGTGAACAAGTCAGAAAATTTTACTTTTAAGCTAATAACTAAAAGGGAATGGTATTCTCACCTCAATAAATGCTGCCACTTCCTGAAGAACTAGATTCCACTCCACCTGATCTTCAGTATTAAAACGATGAGTATAGTCTTCAATTTCATCTGACAGCTCCTGATGTAAAAAGTTCAAAGACAGACATAGTCACTTCTTAAACTGAGCGCTTAACAAGCAGTCAGTAACTTTACAATTTGGTTAGCTGTGCTGGCCTTTAAGAATAATAATAATAAAAAAAAAAAATTACTTGAGAACATATGCAGCACACTTATGACTAACATGCCAGCCAAAACGCGCTCTTTCAGGAGACAGAATGCCAATGTTACACAGAGTTTTGGCAATGCAAAGTGTCTTTTAAGTAGGTCCAAATGCAAAGAATATCTGGAGTTAAGTATAACTATCCCACTCACATACAGCTATGTCACTGGTTATTACCATAAGCTATGGCTACCAAGGACTCAAATTTCAGCTTAGAAGTAACTTTAAATACACTGAGAAAGTGAATGGTATGGCTTTTTTAGCTGATACTAAGCTAAGCTAGCAGTTCAAGTAAGCTTAGACACAAAGACAGTAATGCAACCTACACAAAACTGTCAATACCAGAAGCTGCTTGCAGCAAGGTTGTTAGAGGGGTTTGGGAAGCATATGCTGTCAAGGGAAGCATGCTGTTCCGTTGTTGTAGTTAAAGTGTACCTCCCTATCTAGGCTGCAGCTATTGGAGTATTTTTACTTGGTGTTCAAACAATGCTATCAAATAATTTGAGCTTAAAGTGTCATTATTAAATGTCTCATTCACAGAAGATATTCAGTATGTTGGATGTCAGATATACTAGAAAAGCAATGATCAACGTTGGCCTGTACTCTATTTGTTGTACCTAAAGACTTGCGTTTATAGGGATTCAGTGCTTTACTCCCATGGCAGAGGTATATGCAGATCCAGCCTCTCCAATTTCATAGTAATATCTACATTATTTAGCAAGGTTTAATTTTGATGGGTCTCTGAAAGGTGGAAAATGTATTCAGGATGTGTTCTAGACACAGGACAGTTTGGAAGAGAAGAGAAATAAGCTCAACATCAAGCTAGGAGACACTGGCTTTCCGAGCAACAGTGTGTCATGAAGACTTTCTGGGGGACATTCCACCAATGCCTTAAATCCACTATAGGAATGAAGATGTAGTCAGAGTTATCAGATGATCCCTACATTTTCAGATGAATAACATGCATCTTACAGTTTATTCCTGATTAACTATATAAATTTGTAAAGTTTTTCTCTAGCCAAATGCTCACATCATACCGAGTCTTTCCATAGCTCTAGCCATGTTATTCCTTCCTTCTGTGGAATCCAACAGCACAATCAATTAAATGGGGGGGGGGGAGAAAAGCTATGCTGCAGCAACAGCTAACATCATAGATCTAATGAGTGATATTTCAACTGAAATAGACTATCTCATGGCTTCCTTAATTAGGAGAAAAGCCCTGAATAACCAGCAACCTCCCACCCCTTAGCACCTTTATCCTCATTTTAACATACCTTTACAAGGTCCTTTACAACATCCATTTTGTTGAGCAAGAGACAAACCACTATAAACCTTGCATAGTAACGCAGCTTCTTAACCACTAATTCAGGCCTAAACACAACAACAAAAACACCACAGCCAAATCTGAGATTAAAATAGAACATAGGTAAGCAACAGGGGTAAGGGAGAGGAGGAGTTTTAAGACCAGAGCGAGGGTGAACACTCTGCAGATTGAGTTCTAACTGAATTCACGTGGAGGTCAATAGCTACCTGGCTGCTTAGAGGTTTATTTAAAAAGGAGTAGAGAGACATAAAATATACATCAAGAAAGCCACAGCCTCCCCCTTCCCCACAGTCTCCGTACATGCAAACAGGCATGGGAGTCAGATATAATTGCTGTCTCTTCAAACCTTTTGACAGTTTATGGGCACTATATCACATGATAATCATAGCTGGCTCAGAGTTCATCCACCTGGGACAACTTAAAGATCTGCAAGTCAGCATAGCCCATCGTTACTCATCCATTTCTAAAATCTTCTGACAGCACCTAGAAACATGCTTGGTCAATCCTACCTTGTCTGAAACAGCTCAAGCCCTCAGACTGAAATTGAGAGATTTTTAAGAGAGAAGATAATAGGATCAACAGATATCAGAACAGAGCTGGGAAACTTTCATCTTTTTGTGGCACACAGGTGCATTTGGACATCAGCAAAACTAGAGATGTATAATTAGTTTAAGTCCAGAGATACTTGAATGCTTGGCAGGAAACTCCCTAACCAACCTTATGCATTTATCTTGATGATGACGTCAGATCATTTCTTCTTTAATTTTACTTTGATGAGGGAGCCCAGGTTTACTGGCTAGAATGTAAGATCAGGATCCAGAACTGAGTTGTCTACCTATTCTTATTTATATCTGTCTGTTCTTGGCAGGCAGCACATTTTCTGCACTACCACGACACAGCCCTGCAAAGTGTACCTTTCTCAGCATAGTGTCTTAAAGGAAGACATTATGCCTCCTGAAGCTCTTGGACCTTGTCCCAGTCAGTTACAGAGGGCTGTTGTACTGCAGTACTAACTGATGTTGCCCTGAAAAGCCTGACTAGAATCAAACAGGTTCCTCTGCTTCAGCCCAACTGACTATCTTCAAGCCACAGCATACTAGGTCCCAGCACTGATACTGCTCAGGACTCAAAATGACAGAACTTTGTGGCTAATAGCTTTCTAGCCAGGACCAGATAATGGAATATTCCTCCAGTCGTACAGCAAAGCTCTTATTTATACTGAGGTTTTTAATCACAGCAGGAGGATTAAAAGAAACTTCCTTCAACAACACTGATTTTATCCCAGTTAAGCTCCTACAGTTTATAGTTATTTGCTGCTTTCATACACCATTCTAGTCTTGAAAAAAACAAGGGCATTCATTCAGACATACCTGTCTTCTTTGTTGACTTGGGAGTAGTATGACCTCTGCCTAATTGCTGAATAGAAGGAGAAAGCTTCATTGAGATAGCTGGTTTCTGAAGTGCGCAAGCTGCAGAGGAAGAATCAGATTAGCTCACTGCTTCAGATGGAAATCCGTGCCAAACCCTCCCTTCCTGCCCCCTCAACCATCTTGTGCATCAATGGCAAAACTCCCTCCTCAAGTAACATCATATGAAAGCCAAACTCTCATTCTTTGTGCCTGCTGGGAAGACAGATTTCAGAGCTTGGATTCCATTTCAGATAACAATCAAATCTGCCCATCTTGTACCCATATGTACAGGTGACAGGTTAATTGTAAAGTTTAAAGGAATATTAAGCTCCCAAACTTGTAAATCACACTTTTGCACAAGAGTCAAATGCAGCACGCATGGAAGACTTAGAGACACTTTTGAGGTAGGAGATAAGTCCTTAGGTGGTATCAATGTGACTAGCAACGTGGTATTGGGCTCACAGGTGCCTTTCTCTGCAGCACCCCCATGCAATCCCAAAGGGCCTTCTCATTCAGAAACAGGCATCACGACTCAACTGATATATTGATTTCTCCTGAGTATCCAGATGTTTGTCATGGAGCTTCCACTAACATTGCATTCCCCTACTGAATCCTTTTCTGTGCTTACTTACTAATAATGGTAATAGAGCTGCCCAATCTTGGAAGCAATTTCCCCAATTTGCCACCGCTTCAACCCATACCGATTGTCCAATACTTGTCTATTTTGCAAGAGAGAAAAGAAAGATTAAAAGGAATTCCAGAATTTCTCAGAACATCACACCAGACAAGACAAAAAGCCATTGTAGGGCCAAATTCAGCTTTCATTACTGGTGTGGCATTCCCAATAGCAGTCCCTCACAGAGCCAACTGCACTGCATACACACACCAGAACAAGGACCATTTATCTTGCATGATCTTGCAAGAGCTAGACACAAGTTGCACAAAATACACACAACAAAAGGTCACAACTTCCCAGGAGAACACTCAGACTACGCAGCCACTGTAAGGTGTGAAAGATCAGAGCCCACGCCGCAGCAAGATGCTTCACACCATTCCAGATGGGTTCTGCACTGCAGAAGCCATCATCCCAGCTTCTCCTTGGTAATACATTAAAGCAACATGTATTCAAGTAGAGCAAAAGATTTTGTTAAAGTCACACTGAAAACTCTGCAACATTTTAATTCATTAGACTGTGAGCACTACAGGAAGTGACTATTCCCTCCCTCCATGCTTGAATAACACAGTGAAAGCTCAGTCTTAACTGGGGGCCCTAGGCATACCGGAGATTAAAGTCGCACTTAAAATCCACAGAACACGTGTGTGCACAACATCCTCTTACCGATGTTGCTGTTGAAACTTCCAGAGTTTGGTGTAAACGTCAAATGTTCGCCCAAAATAGGACTGCCACTGCTTTTGCCCATACTGAGGTAAATCCCTGCAACAGACAAGTGACAAACACAGTTACAGAGTAAATTCCAGTCAGCCCAGCATGACAGCAGTGTATTTGTGTCAATGTTGTAATAGCTTTGTTCAGCATTGACTTCAAATGCTTTATAACTCTGCCTGCACGCAGAACTACAAGAACCATGATTCCTGTAGTTTCTCAAAACCTGTTATTACTAGCTTGTAGAAAGTACATATATCCAGATCTGACCATAGTACCCCTAAAAACATGCCACAAGCCAAACAGCATATTAATTTAACATGTACAAGAAAAGACTGCATACGCATATATATGAGAACGAAGCAGGTATTGAGGGGAGGAAGAAATTCTTCAGTGCTGTCTCCTAATTATTGCTTCCTACTTTCAGACAAATTCTCTAGTCAATTTTAAAATACAAAAGGATTGAAGTTATCAGTGTTAATAAAGGTCCCATGCATTTTGCAAATCTTGCAAGTGATTGCCTACATTTAATCACTGTTTGGGGACACAGAAAGCCACTGTCTCAAACTGCCCGAGCTCTGCAGGTTCCATGCAAAAAAGGACAATGCTATAACATCAAATTGAAGGTTTGCAGCTTAACCGTAAGTTTTGATGTAAAACTTTTCCTACTAAGACAGTAACTAGGCCTTCAAATGCAGTAACAGTAATTCAATCACTTATTCAAAGAACAGCAGAATTATTCTAGTGTTTATTGCCTGTCAATATCCACAAACCTTAATGTCCTACCCGAGAGTGCTTGTCCAGCTGCTTACTGACAGTCCCCCTGCACAGACTCCTTATGAAAGGCTGACTCTCCCTTCCCAAAAGATTCAACAAGATGGGTCCTGTCCAACAGCTTCCACCAGTTATACAGGTAGACATTCACTTTTAAGTTGGTTATGAAACATACGGTATATTTACAGTGTATTTACACAGTATTAATTATGAACATATGACACATTGTACACATGATACTGTTCTCTCCAGATGTGCCTGGGATTCTGGAATGGCTACTCCAACAGGCAGAATAGCAGCAGGTGGAAGCAGTGCTCTCCATGAGCAAGTTAACACGAGTCAAATTGGATATGTTCAAAACCATTGGTATTTATGGACAAATACAGTCTAAAGGGCAAAAAGGAATCCATGCTTTCTAACGCCTGTAAACATACCTTTATCAAGGTTCCTCAATATCAACACATTCTCAACAGCATCAGAAGAACAGGCCTACAAATAATCACTCCAAATAGAAAATGACCATGTTCCTACAAGCGTTTTTCAACAGGTGATTGAAAACATATTAACTGTCTTGCTAAAAGAGAAGTCATTTTATGGTTATATGCACAGAAAGCTAAATTGGACTATTAAAATATCATAGTAAAAAAAAAAAAACCCAAAGCTAGCCAAGAGCAAGCAGAATAATCTAACGGAAATTAGTTCATTTAGACTGATAATATTTCGTGCCACTCATTAAGGAAATAGTCTTTTTTAAATGGATGAGGCTGTTCACTGTGTTTCAGAAACAGACCCTATAACATCATACATAAACCAGCTGTCCAAATGTCACCAGGTCAAGCAAGCTTATGGATGCTCACAGCTAACATTCACTGGGTCAGGTTACATCATCACCACAACATTTGTCACCCTCTAACTCATAGTTAGTGATATGTCAGAACCCGAGACCTTCTGGTTTTTTCGTATCAGTCTCCAGTGCTACATGCAAGTTAGTCAATCCAGTTCAGTTCTGCTTTCATTCCTCCACTTGACTTCCACACTGTGATATATTTCCCTCCACCTCCACCCCACAACTATGATGTAGTCCTAAGGATTTTAGCTTTAAAGGTTTGTGCTCTCAATCCTAACAGAAGGCCGTCATCTGGGAGTTACTTGAATCTTGGAAGAAATGCAACAGAGAAGACCAAACCCCTCAATCTCACCGAGCACATTGCCTACAAATCTACACTGAAGCTGATTCATAGGAGGCGTACAATTCTGCAAGCGGAAGTGGAACAGCTTTTTCAAGACAGCATAAGCTTTTATTCGATTCAAGAATGATTTCTTCAGGGAATACTCTCCCAGATCACTGTTCTGGTTAACATACCATCCAACACCTCAGTCTTCAGGAGACAGGCACAGAAAAGCAGCATATTCCACTTCCAAGCCTGGGAGGTCGAGAATAAGGGAAACAGCACCTTTTGGAAACCATGCCATGTCCTCTGGAGGAGCAAGACAAGCAAAGCAGTATACTACAGTTTCCAGAGCAGCGTACTGGCGCATTTCTGCTAACTGTAATTGCTTTAACAGCACCCTAGGTAGAAAAGGAAGTTAATAGTCCTTTGCTCATCAGCCAACTGTACTTCCCACACAGCCTGAAGGGACCTAGCTTAGTTACTACATGTAAAATGAATCTGTTATCAGCTATGACTCTTATCAGCCTTGGAAAACCATTCCAGTACTTGCTGCTGCTATTCTGTGAATATGCCAAGGAATCTGGGCAGGATTTTACCACACACCCCCCCCCCAAAAAAAGGAAAAAATATCCACTCAAATTTGCAATTGGCTGCTCAACATCTTGGAATGTACTGTGGTGTAGTGAGGGGTAAACAGAAGTATAAACATGTGCTTCAAGCCACCAACATCTTCATCTGAATATAGCTTGATACAAACACATGCAAATTTAAAACATTTAATGCAACAAATGATTCACCACTTTCTATTGTTGTCATAGATGTAAACATTTTAGCTAAACAAAAGAAGTTAGGAAACTGTCCAAATACATGCCTAAGATATATTGCAGGCTTTGATATAGCAAGAGGTAGTGTTAACAGCCACACATTTCAATGTTTAAAAAAAAAAAAAGTGAATACAAAACAACACTAAAATTGATAATTTTAAAACAAAAAATTAAAAAGTCAAAGTTCCCTGGCACTAACTTAAAGAATGACTGAATTAGCAAGTTGACTCAAATAATCTTACCAGTAGTAAATTGGGCTTTCTAGGCCAAGTTGCTTAGGACATTTGAGCAAAGGTCTTAACATAAGGAAACAAGAAAACACACCCTTCTCTCAAACGAGAAGTAGGTATGTGCACAAATTAAGAAATAAGCAGGTAACTCTTTGCTGATCATGCTTATGCATATATTCCTCATCAGAGCCAATACGCTCTCTACACCTCACCTGTCATCATCCCATGCGCACCTCTGTCACTCCCTCGATTCTGTACAAGCCTAAGCTTTCTTATAAAACCTAGTTCAACTCACTGTGCTGCATTGGTTTTGAATATATGAAAATTAGTGGCATTTTAAAAAGCCTCTGTTAGCATAGTGTACACGTGTTTAGCCGTTGTTGTCCACATGTATATTTCTCAAGCAGCATGCTTGCCTAATTGCAGTTGGCATAGCTGCACAATACCATGCGATTCCTCAGCTCCCCAGGGAACAGGAAAGATCTCCATGGAAACAGACAGTAGCACTCGTTCTTTTGATAGTATTCTGACATGGCTGTAATAAAACTTCATTTATGACAATACATTACCGTGGTTTCACCACAGATTTTTGCAGACAAGAGCTGCCATTGCTGCCATCCATTTACTGTTTTGTGTTCTGAATGTCATACATGTTGCTCCCACATATCAAGAAATTTCACTGCGAGAAAACGGATGCATAAGCAAAAGAGGACGTTTAGTGCAGTTTTTTTAATTGGACCAAAGGATCTGCATTATTTGGTGAGAAATGCCCAAAAGAATACTAAAGACTGGGTTGATCGCAGAGTGGATTATTAATACAGCTCCTCCCACTGAAGGAGACAGGGAATATATGATCCAGAAGCAATTACACACCCAACTTTAGAGCAAAAGACCTATGTTTTAGCAAGATATTTTGCTACTTCCAGATCTGCAGAAGGATAGTACAGCAATATGGAGAGAAAAAGGCAACAGCCTCAGCTTCCTCCAGGGTGTGCCTGGCTGAGGATGCTGGGTACAGAACAGGCAGGGGTAGGGGTACTCACTCATGCTGTTACTGATGACCATCAGCTTTACAGGAGGGAGGAAGTGGCAACAAGAAGGAATCCAGATGCAGAGGAGGGAATGGAGATGCTTTGATTTAGGATGGTTCTATCCAGACAAGAAAGACAGTTACACACCTCATTACAATAGCCTCCAACAACAAGTGGAAACTCTTTCCAATTTCTTGGCTTTTAAAACAGCCCAAACTGGACATGAAGACACAAACTCAGACGTTCTAAAAGGATGGGTTTCTCTCACTGGGTACAGAAGACTGGTTCCCTTGCCACAGTTAGAGTGGCTGGTGGATGAATTCCACAAACAGTCCAGAATTTTATCCAATTCTTGCTGTATAGTCTCAACAAAGACCAGCACTACTTATGTACTCATAATTAATTTTCTGCCAGTAGTTCATTTCAGCCATGCTGTTGGCAGAAGCCAGATAATACTGGCTGAAAACCAATTAAAGGTGCTGAGGTTTGTCTGGCCAGCACCACATGGAAATTGTCACACAGGGACAACTTCCAGAGACATAAAGATGTTGAGAAAGTCCTAGAGACTCAGCAGTACGCTTCAGAAAGGAAGGTTACAGTAACTGTAAGTTTAACATTCAGAGCTTTAAATACATTCACAGTTTTGACAGGTGATAAAGAAGACAATTTCCTGTTATGTTCATAGGCTTGTAGTAATTACAGGCTCCTATTCCCAGAACCTAAGCAGCAGTGGGATAACAGCATTGTGGTGTTGCTTCCCCATCGTCTCTAATAACCCACAAAGATAGTAAGCACACAAGTAGCATTCACAGTAACTTGCCTCACTGATGCAATCAGCGTGAGAAGCCAGTCCCGTCCCAGCACCAGACAGGGTACAGCCTTGTATTGGGCTTGCACGGCAAGGTTTGGGTCGCTGGGGGGGGGGGGGCCCCCCGGGGTGGCTGGGGGGTGCCGCCG